>JAUPFR010000014.1:18200489-18353175 GCA_036925125.1 Oreortyx pictus
CCGCACTCAGCACATCCCTGTCACTGCTGCACCGGCAGACAAAGGGTTAACCTGCCCCCTCCACCCCGAGTTCATCTGCAAAAAATATGAAGTGAGGATGGATCTGCTCATCTGCCGAGCAGAGAAGTTGCCTTTGATGTCAGTCCTTCCTTTCCTCCTTCTCCTCCTTTTTTTTTTTTTTTCCCCCATTATTTTCCCTTTTTAACCCATCTCCTGGTGCTGGGGCCACCTCCCTCTGAGGGGGGGTTGGGGAGACACACACTCGTGGAGCCAAATCCCCGCAGAGGTGGGATGTGGGGGACAGGTCCCCATGGGGCTGCCACCTCTCTGTGTGTGCCCCCAGGAGTGGGTGGCCATGGGGGGCACTCTGTGCCCAACCAACACCTCCAGGCTGGGGACACCTCAGCTGTCCCCAGAGGAGAAAGGAGATTGGGGTGCTCAGTTCAAAGGGTGTTGGGGGGGGGGGGGTCACCCCTTTTAATCTTCAAGGCAAAAGGAAAATCTCTGCTGCCGCTTTAAGGCAGGCGTCCCTTTAAGTGACTTTCCATTCGCTGCTTTGGAGAGCTGAGAATTCGGTTTCCCAGATTTCCTTTGAATTGTGAGCAGTAGTCAGAAGAAAAAAAAAAAAAACACAAAAAAAACCATACACACACACACACACACACACACAACTACTGTAAGCTCCGGGAAACCCACAGCAGCAGTGAGATGGGGAGTGAGGGAGGGGGGAGGGAAAAAAGGAGGTTCAACAGAACAGAATCATCTGCTGGCACTGCACCACGCTTTGCCAATCCCATGGCCTCCCTCTTCCTGCATGGGGAAGGGGCAGGGGCACGGAGGGAACCCCCTCGGGCAGTGGCTGTGGGCACTGGGGGATGCTGTGCCCAGGATGCACCGATGGGGTTAACTGTGGTCGCCAGATGGGGAGCATCATAAAACGCAGCCGTGCCCCACCAAATTAATTTGCACTTTCTTTTCCTGATTGCTGGGGAAAGAACAAAAAAAAAAAAAAAAAAAAGAGAGAGAGAGAGAAAGAGAAGAAAGACCCTAAATAAATAAGCAGGCTGGAAGGGGGCTGGGGAAGGCTCTGTTTCCTCAATTAGCTGGGACTTGCCTTCTCTTGACGAAGGGAAGGCAGCGCGTTTTAGCCTCTGGATTTGTGGAGCTTTCTCAAAGTGCCAAGTCTGGTTATACGGGGACTTGGGAGGGTTAGGTGGAGGAATCCGAGTCGCGCTCTGCTCCGTTAACTCCTTCGGGGCTGAGCGAATAGCTTTGGAAACGTGTGCCTGGAGAGGAGGGGATTGGCACCAGAGCGCACTGAGGAGGGGATTCCCACCCCACAGAGACCCCCTGGCTGAGAGGTGCTGCGACCCTGTGAGCAAACAGCAGTCAGCTGAGAGTTGATCATCATCCTCAGGGAAAGACTCACGGGGCCATGGGGAATGCACTCAGCTCCTGCAGGGGGGCAGTGGGGTCCTGGTGCCCAAGAGGAGCAGCTGAGGGTGCGTAAAGCCCCGGTGGGGCATCAGCTCTGCAGGGCAGAGCATCCTCTGCCCTGAAGCTGTCAGGCATGCACTGACAGCAGGAGTTGCTCTTGGCACCGTGAGGACGCAGCCGTATTTTTGGGAAGAGGCTGCTCAGCACCTCCCAGCAGCACGTTTGGAGAGAGAGCTCTGTGGGATGCCCCATAATCATCATGCTGCTGCGGGGGACGCGCGCTCTGGCAGAAGGGAGTTACCTGTGTCACAGGTTGGCAGAATGCCTTCACCTGCCTGGGAAAAATGTGCCTGGACGTTCAAAACCACATCCCAACCCGCTCCACCCTTGGGAAGGAGGAGCACGGCCGTGGGATTCCTGCTGTGCCCTCCCCAGGACCCCGTTCCCGACGCATCCACACAGCGCAGCGCCTTCGCCTCTTGCTGGGACCATAAAGAGGCCTTCAGAAGGAAGCAGAACTAACTTAAATTTAATTTACACTCACTTAGAGGCCTCTTTACATGGCTCAAGGAGCATAAAGGGGCCTTAATGTGGCCGGGAAGCAGCACTGTGTGGATCTGCTGCATGGCTGTGGGGCTGCACGCATCTCCGTCTGCAACCCGGTCCTGACTTCTCGACCCCAGGTTTGGGTGGATGCAGACTCACGGCATCACATTGAATGGGGTCAGACCTCATTGACGTGTGTGGAACTGGAGTCAGGGATGAGCTTCCAAGGAACGACTCGCAGGGAGCAGTTCTTGGCTTGCCAAGAAGTCTGTGATACCGTCCCATGCAACTTCTATTAAAAAGGATCAGCCGTCCGCCTGTCTGCAGTCAGAAAGTTATCTCCTTCATAAGTGCTGTCTGTTTGGGCTTGGAAATGGGACTTGTTGTTATCATCTCCTCCTGCTCACTTCGGGCACAGATCCCCGTGGATTTGCCGTGGTTGAGTTTCTGAGGCTGAAAATGGATGTAACTCTCTGAATCTTTCCACTGCCTTTGTGTTATCGCAAGTAAAGCTACTCCCCAGGACAAAGGATGATGAGGAAACCCCATGAACTTGTCTGGGGTTTGTCTGCACCCTACAGATCTCCACTGCTGACCGATTGAAGCCTCCCTAGTGATCACTGCTGGTGCTCTGCTTCCTGTGAAGCCTCAATGCAGTGGTCAGTGGAGGTGATGCTGGTCCTACAGCAGCATCCCAGTAAGCCAGGAGATGTTGGAAGGGGGAGTGCAGTGCTCCTCAGCATCTCACAGGGGTGACTGCCCCTCTTTGGAGCACAGGGCAGAGCCTGTGAGTGCAGCTGTGAGAGAGCAAACTGAACCCATCAAATTGGAGAAGGCAGCGTGCTGACAACTGAGAAAACCATCCAGCTTTATCCCAACCCCAGTTCAGAAGGGAATATCCCACCGAGAGCTTTAGGGCTGCAGTTAATGGGGAGCCATTGAATTTATGGGCAGGTTTCATGGCACCTGTCCCCGACACTCCTGGGCTGGGAGCAGCAGGCGTGTGCAGGGTGCTGGCAGGTATTCACTCTGCGTTTTGGCCTCGGTGCAATGCTCCAGCCTCACTGCCAGCCTTGCTGCCTGCCCACCTGCTTTCCGTGCAGCCGCTGGGCTGGGCTCCTTCCCGACCCACAGCTTTGGATTTGTCCCACGTCCCACACCTGGCACCGTGGGACTTTGCAGCCTGCAGACCGCAGGGCTCAATCCGTGCACCGATAGCGATCCCCTTAGGAAGGCATGTGAAAAATGTAGCCACAGGCGAGCATCAGTGTCACTTTCAAAGCAGAGCTTCATCTTGTTTTGGGTTGGATCTGCTGCTGTTTAATTACAAGCAAGCACCTATCCCCTCCCCATCATCATGCCAGGGAGTGTTTAATGCCCCTTCTCAGCAGGCTGCTGTGCTGAATTGACACCCTCCTGCCCCAGCATGGGGTAACACCTCCAAATTTCCACCCTCTAAAGGGAAGAAAGAGGGGATCCCCATTTCCCCCAGGATCACACAACGCGCTGCTTTTCCCTCTTGGTCAGAAGGGGAGCAGCCTCCCCTTCAGCCCAGCACTGGGTGGAAGAGGAGGGGAGGAAGGCAGGGAGCAGGGGAGCCATCAGCACCAGCACCTGCCCTGATCCCATCCAGCTTTGGGATTGGCTTTCATACGGCAGCACCGATGGCAACGGATTCTTCACTTCTGATTCTTAGTGGCATCTAGGATGGAAATTTTCCCAGCTGACAGCAAAATGCAGCGTTTTGCAGTGTTGAGAGAAGGGCAGCGGGCTCTGGAGTGTGCTGTGGACAGCATCCAGAGCTGGAGGAGCAAAGCTGACCTGCCTTGGCCAGCTCCGATCCCATAGCTCACTCGTGTTTGCATTTAATTACGGATGTTAAAAGCCCTTTCTTTTCCCAACAACAAAGCCTTGAACCATACTTCAAAGATGGGTTTCTGGGACAGTTGCATACCTTTTAAAAATAGCCCTCTGAGCGATGCCAAGTGGTAAATGGATTGCAGAGGGCAGGTCCCCCACGTGGGGCTTCAAACGGCCCTGCGAGCACTGCTTTTGGGGCTGCTTTGCACTGCAGAGCTCTGGGCAGATGATAAAGTGGTCACCAAGTCAAAGCAGATCCACTGTTTTGGGACAGCAGCAACGGGGAGCAATGCAGAACCCCCAGAGCAACAGCTCAGTGCACAGCCTGCAGCATCCCAACCTGCCTGCACGTCCTTTGGGGTCGGGATGGTCAGCATCCCCCCAAACCCACACTGGCACTGTTCAGTTGCATATGCCCAGCTCACATCTTGCAGTGTCACTGCTCTCATTGTCAGCAAGGTGCTGGCTGAAACAGCTCCAACTTTAGGGCCAGCACAAAGCCACCCCAGTGGAAGCAAGCTGCTGTCTGCAGGAGCAGAAGCGTGTGGTTCCCGAGGAAAGGAGGCTGAGCTCAGCTCCGGGAAAAGCTCATCGGACTCAGAGCATGCTTTTCTTGGACCTCTGTGCTGTATTTATGCAGGCTGGTATGTGGGGAGTAATTAGAACCTCATCCTGAGCACTTGACGAGCGTGTTTTCCATTCTGGATGTTGACAGGTCAGGCTCTCCGACTGTCCCTCTGTGCCTAAAAATGTTGACATTTTGTCTGCTGAAAATAAACCAAGGGCCCGTGAAGCTCCTGGAGCACGGAGTCATGGCTGTTACGGATGAGGGGATGGATGTCCATGTGCTCATGGCATCACCAGGTTCCCCGTGCCTGGACTTGGGGTGATGGACACAGGGAGAATGGCCGGGGACCAGGACCTGGGTGCATTGTAGCGTGCTCCATCCTACAGAGCAAAGGCTTTGCAGATCCTCACGTCCAACCTGCAGACAGAGAGCCACGAGGATGCCAAGGCTGCATCTCACTCTTCTCTCTCTAAAAGACATTTTAAAATCCCCAGGAGGCATCCTGGGCATGGAGAGCTTAAGAAGCTGCTGGAGGAGGCTTCAAGCAGCTGAAGCAAAATGGAAGTGTTTCAGTCAGTGCATGAAACCAACCCAAAAAGGCTCGTGCACCTTGTGCAGCCCGGGGAGCCCGTCAGCAACCTCCCCCTGTCCTTGTTCAGCACAGCCCCCGTGTCCCTGGGTGTCAGAGGATGCAGGGATGACACGGGGGAAGGGATACAGGGATTGGATGCACAGGGTGGAATGCGGGGAGAGATGCAGGGGATGGGATGTAGTGTTTGGGATACAGATGGGATGTAGGGGATAGGATGCAGGGGATGCAGTGCAGGGGATGGAATGCAGAGGATGCAGCTTGAGGGATGGGATGCAGGGTGCAGGATTAAGGGAGGGATTTGATACTGGAGGGATGCAGGGGACGAGATGCAGTGTGTGGGATGTAGGAGGGATGCAGGGGATGGGATGCAATCCTGGTGGCCACAGCATTGCTCCCATCCTGCTGAGCTGCTGCCAGCCCCTCGTGTGTGTCGTGCTTGCTTTCCTCCTCACCCCCTCTCTGTGCCACCCAGCCCCGCCACGTAACACCGCTCATTTCCCCTATAGATTAACAAAGGCTCAGAGTGAAAAGCTTTGCTCGGGCTGACCTAACCCCACACTGGAGCACTGCCGGGGGACACAAAGAGCTGCTGTTCGGCCCTCGCTGGCACGGGCCCCGCGTCTGCTCCTGACACAATGGTGTTTTCCTTGGCCGGCGCTCAGAGGCGCACGCGGGAGCTGGTGACAGGGTGTCGGGCTCGGCAGGGTTCCCACGCGCTCCCAGCAGCCGGGCAGCCCGGCCCCAAAGCATGGCATGGCCTTCCCAGTCAGGTTGAGCTGTTTTTCCATATCAGGTCCTTCCGAGCGTGTTCTGGTGGTCTCTGGGACAGAAAAGCATTTCTCTGTCGTTTATTGAGCCGCAGCAGAAAGGACTGATGCTGCTGGGTTGGTGATGGTGCAGTGCCATGACAGTGCAATGCAGTGACAGTGCAGCATGGTGGCAGGGCATGCACAGCACCAGGCAGGTGGCCCCCATCAGTTTTGTGCACAGCAAGGCATGAGAGCAACAAGAAGCAGCCACCCACAGCAGGTTTGCAGAGCTTGCAGCTGCTGTTGCATTATTAAATAGAGCCTGGACCCCTTCTCTGCTGGTCCCACACCTCTAAGTATACTCCAATCATTTGGTGATGCTGCAGGAGCCTGGAGATGCCTTGGGGGTTGAAGCAATGATGTTGTTGGGGTGCCTGAAGGGCGTGATGCTACAGGAACCCGAGGGGCAAGGGTTAATTCAGTTTTAGTACAACCCCTCCCCCACAAAAAAAAATAAATAAAAATAGGAGGATCCAGGAGTGAGCTGAAGAGCTGAGGGAAGCACCCGGTGGCAGAGCCAAAGCTGCAGGCTGGGGAATTCAAGTGGGAAAGCTTTAGGAGTGGGGATAATTGGTGTTGGAAGAGATTACGGAAGCCACGGTGAGCTCTCTGGACGCTGCTGTAGAATCTCTTCTCCATCCAACCGCAGCTCTCAGAGCAAGGCCAGAATCCCTCGGTGCAACGTTCCTGGGAGCCAATGGCTGACTGATGGTGGGGAGTGATGATAATCTGAATGCACTGCATCCTTCTCATCCCAGAGTACTTCCCCAGCCCCAGCCATCTCTGCTGCCAGCTGCCCGCCTCTGCCACAGAGCTGAAATGCTCTCAGGCTGCCATGGCAGCAGGGTGGATGCTCCGTGAAATCTCTTCTTGCAGGAGGGAGAAAGCCAGACAAGTGGAAGGGAATGTTGGCTGGCAAGGGTTTTGCAACGCTGAGTTCACTGAGGTCCTGGGGATGGGTGCAGGGCTGGGGCTGTCACTGAGAATCAGCTGTGGATCAGGGGCTGATGGAAGAGGGGAAGATGGAACAGGGGCTGGCAGCCCAAGGGGATGCTTTGCCCATTGAGATCCCACCACCCCCATGCCCATGTAAGCAGCTTTCCCATGCAGCTCTGCACGAGCAGCCCACCCCCGCTGTGCAAAATGCAACAGCACTAAGTCAAAAACTAACAACACCAAGAGCATCCCCAGCTGATGACTTCTCATCCCAGCTATCATCGGTTTCGAGGCCAAGGGAAAGGCGGTAACGCTGCGGGAGGGGCCGCCCATGGGCATTTTTCAGGCTCAGTGTCACAGCTCCCGGGGCACAATCGTGGGTCTGTGTGCTGGGGCTGAACGGTAGCCCCGCTGGAAAGGTTTCGTGCCCTCTCTCAATTCTTGAGTAAACCTCTCGTCCCCCTGTCAGCTTTGATTTGTAATCGTACTCGTGGCATCTGGTTTTCATATGAGGCGTGGAATACAGGGGATGCTGTCTGCTCGCTTCTGCCCAGAGCTATTCATCTGGGGCCGGCGAGCAGAAAAAAAAACCAGCCTGCTCCTGAAAGGCACTAATCATTGCAGAGGCCACAGCGGAGAATGGAGCCGCTGTCCCCATGTGCTGGGGCAGGAGGAGGAGGGGAAGAGCCATCCTCTGCCTGCAGGAGTGGGACCTCTGAACGGGATGGAGATGGGCTTGCAGGAGAAGCCCACAAACAGCACGTGCATGTGGCACATCTGATGATTCGTCCCCAGTGTGCTCAGAAAAAGCATCTGGCACCAGGTGCTCTGCACGTGATCGTCAGTGCAAGGGGCTCTTGCAAAACCTGCCTGTGCAGGACAAGGCTAGGGTGGCTTGCACGCTCTCAAAGTGCCAAAAATCAGTGTGATTTTGCTGGTGTGCGAATGGGGTTTGTTTCAATGTGTTGTGATCAGAGCCTGCTCTGTGGATTGCGTGGATTGCTGCGGACAAACAGCATCTGTAGATCCACTGCTGCCCCTGCCCTCTGCTACCAGGCCACCTCCATGCCACATAAAGCATTAGGGCAGCACAGTCAATGTCAGCTATAGCTCTAACTGTAGTTGATGCTCCAGCTTTCCTACACCAGCCTACTTTCGGCAGTGAGGAATGCTCCAGAGGAAGCAGTTTTATTTTCCCTTCCCGTGCTGAACTTCCTAGGACGCAGCCTTTGATCCAGACTCCTGATGCTATCAAGGAGGAAGCTGCTGCTCTTTGAAGTGAGCTTCACGTTGTGCTTTAAACTTCTGGGGGCTGGAAACCTCCAGTGCCAGGGACATCTTTTCTACAGATTCCACTGAGCCTGAGGGCTGGGAGTGCACGTGGTGCAGTTCTCCCTAATGGCATTCACTGTGCTCCCTGAATTTTTCTGCTTTTGGGGAGCCCAGCAGATTGGGGCACTGCTGCTGGTGGTAGCTGTGCTTTTCAGCATCTGCTGGAACCCAGAGAGGTGGAATTAGGTCACATCCTGAGTCCTCCATGAGGGGTTATGGTTGTCTAGGTCATCAGAAAACTCTGTGCTTGGCATCCCTGGTGCTGCCTGAATTCACCCCCAAAATGTGCACCTTGATGCCCCAGATCAGGTTGGGAGCAGAAAATAGGCAGGGAGTGAGAGCAGTCCCATCCCAGCTCTGGGGGAATCAGTGCACCTGGGGAGGGTCAGGGTGGACCTGGGAGGCAGAGATTGATTCATTAAGGAGTGCTGAGCACAGCAAAGGGCACAGTGCTAATGAGCAGCACATGGAGCTGTGTCAGGCATGATTCTTACTGTGCATTAAGGTGTGCTCAGAGGGTAATAGTGCTTTTGGGATGGCTGTCTCTGTGAGCTCAGGACAGGCAGTGTTGTGTGATCCCGTGCATCCCAAGCACAGCTGCAGGGGTGCAACAGGGAGAGCCATGGAGGAGGATGCAGGCAGGTGCACAAGAACACCCTTACACTTGCTTTCTGTAGCAGCCTCTGCACTGGAGCTTCTCCCACCTAACTCCTTGGGGCTTTGTAGCATGACAGCCTGGGGGTGATAGGACATTGCCACTGTGGTGGTGGATGGAGTCTGCTGACCAGCATCACCCATGCAAATGTTCCCCCGACCCTGAGTACTGCCTTCTCCCACAGACCCAGCACGAGGGCTGCCCACTGAGCACCACGGGACGAGCACAGCTGCCACGAGCAAAGGATTCACCCCACGAGCATCGGGAATGGCCTCTCTGCTGCCCAGGAGCCGCTGCCACGCAAAGCTGCATGTAGCAGGAGTGTGCAGGGAGCCCATGTAGGACGGAACCGTCCACGGGTGCCAGGTGGGTGACAGTGATGTGGCCACCACCTGTGGCGCAGCACATCCCTGGGCTTAAGGAGTGCAACTTGGGGGTGAGGTGTGTGCTCCAGCACGTATGCGCGTCAGATGCAGCATCACCCATCTGTCCCAGTCCTATGGATCATAGACCCTTAGTGCCCTAAGATGGAAAATAGGCCTTTGTATGGGAACTGTTGAGTCACAGCCTGAACCACTGATTGATCACCTGAGGTGAGCATTGAGTCAGCCTCAGGAGCACAGGTGAAGGCAGTGCACCTGTGTGACCAGAAGGGGTGGAGCCTGGCTCCAGCTCTGCTAGACCTCAGTTAAGGGCTGTCTGCCACTAGGAAAGGATCTCTTTCTGGTGATTGCTCCCTTTGGAGTTTTTCCACTGTGAGTTTGGGACATGGGTGAGCATTCCATCTCTTTTCAATTATTCCCTTTTGTTGCGATGATCTTTCTCATTATACATCTTGACTACCATACTATTGGAACTGTTTATTCTGTTAACTATATCTGCTAACTATACAGCCCTATTGCCCTGAGAAGTTTCCTCTTTTTCCGCCAATCCATCTTCCCTTCCACATAAGCTTGCCCAAAAAGCTGCCATCTTCTGTTTCTATGTGCTGAGGGAAATGCTGCAGCTTTGCTGGCAGCACAGGATCTCTGATGAGCTACAAGTGGAAGCAAATGGTTTAAAAGGAAATGAAGTTTATGGCTCTATAAAAGAAAAGCATTTTATTGCTTCACCTGTCATTCTGATGAGGCAGGAAAGTAAAGGAATGGCCTGTATTTGTCTCTCATCTCGGAGGCTGGAGGCAAAGAGGAGCAAACCACCAACGGTGACGATGTGAATTGCACTGCTGAGAGGTGGTGGTGCTCTTTCTAGTGTTGAGGGATCAGAGGTGACCCGTGGGGAGCAGCTGAACACGTTGTTCCCATTGCACCACTGCTGGTGGCCCCCACGTAGAGCTAGGGACGCTCTTGCGTGGAGCTGCTGTGCGCCGTCGAAGGAGCTGTGCCTCTTCCAGCACTGCTGGAGCTACAGAGCAAATGCATGAAGCATTCTGGCAGAGGAGGAGCCCGGCCCCAGCCCTCCCAGCTGTGTCAATAGAGGAGGAAGAAACAAAAGTGCTCTTTCTTCGCCTGTTGTTTTTGCAGAGGGGGACACGTTGGTGGCCGTTGTTGCATGGTGACACTTGCTGCATGGGATGGGCAAGTTGGAGGCTGTGTGCAGTCTTTGGGAAGCATCCACCAGAGGGTCCTGGGAGAGAACTCCTAGAGGTCTGCCAAGGTGGATGTATTGATGTTTCCTTTCGCCCATGGTTCTGCTTGGCAGAGAGCAGGTCACCAAAGGAAGGGCTCTTGTCATCTCTCCGTGGTTCAGCCCTTTGCCCCCAGCAACATGTTGGGATTTGCTGGGCCATCTCATGGCTGCCTGCATCCGCTCCCTCAGTGCACTGCAGGACCTGCCCAGCCCTGCACACCCAGTGATGTTGGAATGGACTTCAAGTTTGCACGTAAACCCCTTGAGGAAAGACCCAAACAGAAGTAGCCTGACCACCCCAGTGGCCTTCTGTGATGGCATAACTGCATCAGCAGACAAGGAAAGAGCTGCTAATGTCACCTGCTAGGGATCAGCTGTGCTCCTCTGCCATCCCCACTGCTGGTTCCCACACATACATCCATTTTAATCTCAAGGATGATGGGGAGAAATCATTCCTCCTCAGGCGGGAGAAGGGGAGTCCCAGGGAGAAGGGAGCGGCGTTAATTGCTCGAAGGAAGCATCTCCCATCAGCACGAGGCTTTGTGATTGGGTTTGGCTGGGGGTTGGTGGCTGGAACCATGCAGAGGAAAACAACATGCAGCACGCTGCGATCAAACATCCTCCTCATTGCAGTGCTACACACGGCTCTTCCTCTGCTTTCTAAGTTTGGTGGCATAATTACAGCAGCGGGGCAGAGGCAGCATCTGTGCTCCGGCCGTGCCAAGCCCTGCCTTCCAGGGATTTTTGGATCCCATCACCTAAAGGCTGGGCTGGGAGCTGGCAGCTGATAAAAGGGCCAAGCAGCCCCAGCTCTCCTTGCTTTGGCCACGGTGAGGAACCATAGGCAGAGCCCTCTGTGGCCCCTGCAGCCCCTGCTGTGGCTCTGGGGGTGTTTTAGGGGCAGGCAGAGCATTTTGCTGCCTTTGTAATGGGTTTGTGAAAAACGGATTTAAAAAAAAACAGCCAACCAACCACAAAGCACAAGTCCTGCTCCACTCGGACGCTGTGAGTCCCAGTTTAGAAACCCGTGGGGAGGACAATTAAAGGGCGGCCAGCGGAAGGAGGCTGGGTGTCAGGATGTGGGGATGAGGGATTTATCCTCTTGCTGTGCCTCTGCCTCCTCTCCTTTGCTCTGTTTGGGGGGTCCCAGTCCCCTCAGCCCGTTTTCCTCCTGCTGATCCCCACCTTGTTAATGTAGGATTGCTCATGCAGGTGGTTTGTTGTGGTGGTGGTGCAGGTGTACGCATTGTCCCACACCGCAGCATCCCTGTGCACGCAAGGTTATCCAGGCAGGGCCATGCACCCAAATCTCAGCTTTCCCAGGGATGGACAGCACTGTCCCACATCCTCTTCTATTTAAGGGAAAAACCAGAACTGACCACTGGTGTTTCCATGAAGCAGCCTTGGTGTCCTTGCACGTGCAGGGAGCAGACAAACACATGGACACACAGATGAGTGTGGAGTTGGATGCACAGATGGACACAGGGATGCACAGACAGATACGTAGATGTGCAGATGATCATGCAGGTGGATGAGCATGCAGGTGGATGCTCAGATGGATACAGGAGTGGGTACATGAATGCACAGGCAGACACACAGAGGGGCGCGCAGGTGCATGCACAGGCAGACATGGTCACAGGTCACACAGATGTGCAGATGGACAGATGGATGCACAGATGGACTCACAGTCATGTAGATGGATGCAGAGTTGGACACACAGAGGAACAGGTGGATATTTAATTCTTTTCTTTTTGTCCTTTCTTTGGACTTGGGTTTTATCTGGTGGGGGGGGTTGATGAATCCCAAGGTGAGTGCTGCTCTGTGTATCAGGAGGGTGCTGAACACAGGCTATGTTTGGTCAGGAAGGCGCCCGATGTGTTGAGCCTTTCCCATCCCTCAAGTAGGTTTGTTTTGTTCAGGTTCACACCGGCAGGAAACGTTAGGGTAAATCAATCCCCTCCAACACCTCTCTCCCTAAACCCAACGTTCATAATGAGCTAAACAGCAGTGTGAAAGTTCTGAGTTGCACTGTCCTGTTGGAAAGGTGGAGCAAAAAGAGCTGAGCGAGCTGAGGGCACGTGCAGGGATGCGCTCTCCACTCTGATTTTCATTGATTCTCCATTGCTGATGATAGGAGGGTGGATTAAGCCCCCAGGTGAAGGAAAAAAAGCAGCTAGGGTGTGGATTCAGTCTAAAACCATGTGGGATTTGGTCATCCCCTGTCAGCACCACGGCAGTGGGAAATGAATGTTTTCCGTCAGTATCGCGTTCAGTGTTGTCTGGGATGTTTTGTGCTGGGAAGGAAGGGACACAGGGATGAGCATGCCTTGGGAACAGCCCTTGGGGGAGGAGGGAAGCCCCAGAGAGGGGCTTTGCCCGTTGGGCAGAAGTGAGAAGTTTTATCTTTTATTTATTTTTTAATGATGACAAATTGTCGCTGCTCGGAGGAATTCCGTTTTCCAGCCAGGATATAAAAATACGCATTTTTTCCTTCGGGCAGGTTCCCAGAGGGCTGGGGCTTGGTGTCCTTTTTCAGGAATCCTTCTGCGGTTCAGATGAGGAAAGAGCTGGGAAACCTGGAGCTCTGTCCCTACTATCACAAAATGCCCCATTTCCCCCAGATTCCCCCACTTCTGCTCACTGGAAGTGTGCTCAGAGCCATCCCCACCTGCATCCCAGCCCCTCTGCAGGCAGAGTGTGTATTAGTGGGGTCGATGTGGGCCACCATGCTGAAGTTCCAGCCTCATTTTGGGGCAATTTCTGTGCTTTTCAGCCACCTTTGCTCACAGCATCACCTCACCATGCAGTCCAGCCCTGAGGGTGGCTGTAGCTGTGCAGGAAGGCCAGCAGCATTTTCTCTTTGGATCACCCTTCCCACATTGTGTTCTTAGTGCACCTTCCTGCTCACCCTCCAAAGCGGATGGGAAATCCCCCAACCTCATTTTTCATCTTGCAAGCTCACGTGAAGGGGGGGTGCACAATGCTGCTGCACCCAACTGTCTTTCACCTGCAGCAAAATGCAGACAGTTGTGTGATGCGTTTCTTCAGCCCTCTGCAAAGAGGGACAGGAGCCCCACGAAGCATCTCCACAGAGCACATCTACCCCATCCTTGCAGGCATCCCACTCACGGGGCTCCAATGCCAGCCCCCAAAGCTTGGGGGCAGGATCCTGCCATCACATCCCAGCACGTTCTGCATGCAGCTGCTCCCATCACCCGCGCCGAGCGGCTGATTGAGGTGTGCCATGAATGTGCCTCTGTTCTTCAGCCTTTTTTTTTTTACAGCTCCACGTGGATTTTCTGGGCCCCACGCCTTTCTTGCTCCTGGGGAGAACAGAGGGCAGCTCTCAGCCTCAGTGGCGGCCAGATCTCAATGGGGACTTTGGGGTGATGCCCCATAACGCAGCACTTACGTTGCACCAGTGCTCCTGGCCAGGCTGGAAGCTCAGCACAGCACAGTTTGCATCATGCACTGTGAGCCCAGCAGAAAGCTGGCAGCTCGTGACATGTGGCATTGGCACTGTCATCTCTGTGCCAAGCTGTGTTGGCCCATACCATCTCCCCCAGTTCTTGATGCAGGTTCCATGCTTCAGTGCTTGTTTTGCTGTTTGCTGCAAAGCCCCAAATGCACAAGGGAAGGAAATCCTTTGAGGGGTGAAGGAAATGCTGCCAGAATGCCATGTAACGTGCTGGAGGGGGTGGCAAGCTGCTCTTTAAGCAACAGTTCAGAGGATTCCAAAATGGATTTCCTCCACGAACAGAATTGCTATGGGGATGGAGATGACTGGGGATGAAGATGGGTTTTGTCTTGGTGCGTGCATGCAGCTGCAGGTCCAGCGCTTTGGTATGCTGAGATGAGTGCCTGGGTTTGTCTCCAGCTCTTGCATTTCGCTCAGCATCCTATCTGCTTTCTGTCAGCCAAAAAGAAACCAGTGGGACTTCTGCACAGGGGCAGTGTGGGGTTAAAGCCAGCCTTGATGTCTGGGGCTCTGTTCCGGCTGCAGGGTGTTTTCCAGCACCACTCCCCCTGTGCCCTGGGTGTAACCGGATCCGTCCCCCACCAAGCAAGCGTTTGTATTCCGAGCATTTTCGGAATGTTTTGCATTTGGGAGACACACGAGGAATGTCTGCTGGGGAGTGCGTGCAGTGTGTGAGCTCTGTGCCTGTCCCGGCTCTCAGCCTCTTCTCCAGGACCGTTCCCTGCAGCAAGAAAGTCATTTTAGGGGTGAAAGTCATCTCTGTGGGGATGGGTGCTGCTTTGGAACTGCCATCTCCATAGCCACCAGTATCAGTATGCCATGGGGCATCTCCTGGAGAGGTTGGTGCATGGAAATGGCACTGAAATGGCATTAAAATGGCACTGAAAATGTACCAAAGTGGAACCAAAATTGCACTAAAGTGTGCCAAATCTGAAATACGCTGAAATGCCACTGAAATTACACCAAAGTGAGACCAAAATTCCACTGAAATGCACTGAAATTGCACCAAAGTGGCACCAAAATAGCACTGAAATAGCACCAAAATGAGCTGAAGTTGCACCCAAATGCTCCAAAATGACACTGAAATAGGACTGAAATGGCACAAAAATAGCACCAGAATGCACTGAAATGACACCAAAATAGCACAGCATTGTAGTGAAATTGCACTGAAATAGCACCGAAATGACACCAAAATAGCACTAAATAGCATTGGAATGGCACTAAAACTGCACCAACGTGCTCCAAAATGGCACTGAAATAGCACCGAAGTGCGCTGAAATTGCGCAGAGATTGCGCCAAAATGGCAACGAAATAGCACCGAAATGCCACTAAAATAGCACCGAAATGCCCCGAAATGACACGGAAATGTACCAGAACCACCCGGAGCTGCTGGCCCCAGCCCCGGACACCTCCACTTTCCGCGCATCCCTCCTCTTCCCCCCGCATCCCTCCGCTTCCCTCTGCCTCCCTCTGCGGGTCCGGCCGCGCACTGCAGCGCGCCTGCGGGTCCCGCACCCATCACCGCAGCGAAGGGGCGGCCACATCCCGCAGCAGCCACCGTTATCTCCTTCTCCCGGCTATTATGCTTAATCAGGAAGGGGATAGTTTAAAAAAAAAATTAAAAAAAAAAATTAAAAAAAAAAAGCACTTTTCTTTTATAGAGAGCAAATTTTAATCACTTTTAATTGAAAAAAAAAAAAAAAGGAGGAGGGGGAGGGGTGATAATATACGGAACCAAATATTCTGGGAGAGAATAATTAACAGTGCAATAAATCCCCAAAGGGAATGCTCATTAATCTTGTCTTTCAGAAGCAAATTTCAGAGGACAGAGCTTATTTAAAACGTCGCTAATGGCGATAGGAAAAGTTGACAGCTTTAAAGCCCCCCCAGATCTGGCAGGAGTCTTCTCCTGTCAGATCCCAAAGCAACGAGGTCGGGTTGGACGCAGCGGTTCTGATCTGCTGCAGGGGACTTGGTCGGGGTGGCCACAGCCACTCAGTGCCACTCAGTGTCACCCAGTGTCACCCAGTGTCACCCAGTGTCACCCAACATCCTGCCCAGGCCATCAGCATCCACATGGGAAGGATCAGAGCTGCTCACACCCATGGGGTGAGCCAAGCACCTTGCTTAGGGAGCATGTGCATGGGTGAGAAACAGCCCCATATGGGCACAGATGGGGACCTTGGTGGCATTGCAGAGGAGTCAGGGCATGGTGGATGCTCATGGAGGGGACACGGGGTGACACGGTGACACCCAGCGCAGACGTGAAGGGGACGGAAGGGATGCCAAAAGGACAACGAGATAACTGAGGCTTGGGTGAAAATGACAGCAATGTTCTCATCTGCTCTCGGGTTTCCTGTCCCTGTTTGACCAGGAGCAGAGGGGAAGGCAGCTTGGAGCAGACCCAGGCTCTGCTGGGAGGAAGGAAATGTGATATTGTGCTGGGAATGGTGTCATTGCCATTTTTCCTTATTTTTCTTTCTTTTATTCCTGTTGTTTTTTTATTTCTCCTTCTTCTTTTTTTGGGTCACAACAGCCAGAGCGGGGTCCTATGTCAGGGAAGTGGGGTCTGGGGGCATCCAGGGGTTGCAAACCCACACCCGGTCCCCATCAGCACCTCTGCAGGTGCATCTCTCACTCACTTTCATCACCTCCCCACTAACATCCATGTGCTCATTACCATGGGAAGGGAAGGGAAGAGGGGAAGAAGGGAAGAAGAGAAGGGGAAATCCTCCTCATCCCCTTTTGGCTTATGCAAGCTCACTCTGTGACAGTGAACATACCCAGGTCATGAGGACCTGGGTAGATGAAGAGATACCCAATACCTCTCCAAGGCCCCGGTTAAGGAGAGCACTTAATCCTTGTGCTTTATTTCATTTCTGTGCCTTGAAATACTTCACAGTGCGCTCACTCTGAGCAAGTGCCTGGTCCCATTCATCCAAATAAGAGGGATTTAAGCAGTGGTGCTTCCCTGCAGCACACGTTCAGTGGGGCACCGGTCTGCTTCTATCCTCATCTTCTTTCTTCACTCAAAACAGCACTAATGTGCATTAAATACGCTTGAATATTTCTTTTTCCTGGGCTCCTTGGTCCCCTCCTGCTCCTTGTCACTCTGCCCCGTGCTGCCCTGTGCCTTTTATCTGCGTCCCGTTAAATGATCTCAAATATGTGATATGATAAAGACAAACAAACACCCGTTCAATTTAGCTCTCCCTAATGCCAGACTCTACTTTTACCAAAGTAATTAAGATTAATGCAGTTGATAATTTGGGAAGCATTCTTAAATGTACCCTCCTGGCAGCATCTAACATGTAATTTTACCTTGGAAGATTTATCGGAGCACTTAGGTAACAGATAGATCCTCAGCAAACAGAAGCATTTAGAAGGAAAATGAAAGATTAATATTTCTTAAATAAATGTCAAAATAAGTCATTCTTCCTGACAGCCCCACAAAGATGCTGCTGTCAGCCCCGGCTCCGCTGCCGATCCCCGGAGGAGATTAAACCTGCACAGTGCTGGGGGCTCAGGATTGGGGCGAGAGAGGTGCTCAGGTGCCTCATCTATGGGATATTTCAGGGAATGGGGCATTTGGAGGGCTCTGCTCGCTCATGGCAGAGCCAAGCTCTGTGTGTACCATCGCCATCCCATCGCCTTTGGGAAAGAGCCTTGGGATGGGGTCAGTGTGAGCACCTGCAGCAGTGTGCACCAGGCACTGCGATCTATGGGATTTGTTTTCCTCAGTCTACCCGGCTCTTCTTACACTGACAGCAGGCAGGGGTGACCTCCAGCCACTTCCCGTGGCTTCTCCTCTTTCCACCGCTCTGGGTGCCCCCAAGGAGCCCCGTAGGGCGTTTCCCAGTCCTGCCAGCACCTCCGGATCAGGCAGCGTGGATATCTGTGAGGAACATGGGTGCAGTGCCCAGACACTGGCACGCAGCACCCCAAGGGGTGCCCAGGGAGCAGCTCAGGATGTGCCTGCTGCTGTTTGGGACCAGCTTGCATTAGAAGCCGAGGAAGGATTTGGACTCTCTGCAAAATCTGGATCCAGACCGAAAGCTGGACGCTCACCAGCTTGGAAACCCAAAGCCATTCGGATCCAGAAAGTCACTTTTGGACCGTTGTGAGCAAGAAGCAAACTTTCTGAATAGCCTTCCAACTCGTCCTCTGGCCAGCAACATCTGCTGGAAGCGGACTCTCGCGGTGCTCCTCACCCGGACAGAGCCAGACCAAACCACCCGTGTGTGTGCGCACACCAGCAGGGTTTCCATCCCATGGCTTCTCCCCAAGGGATGCCCCAGCCTTCCTCAGAATAAGTCTGTGTCCATCACTAAACCTTCTCCTTCAGCCTCCAGCCCTGGTCCTCAACCCCAGCCTCCGTCCTTGGGGCTGAAGGACCCATCATGTTCCTCTTGATGTGCCATGCATGGACAGGAGCTGTCTCCCATGCTGTTCTCTCATTATTTTGGGAGTTAACATCAGAGGGATGAGCTGTTTGGGGATCTGACCAAGCGGCACACATGCTCCTGGGGAGCAGCAAGCATCAGTTGGCATTATGCTGCAGAGATCCTGAGCTCTGGGCTGGGCCAGGAGCTTGCAGGGAGATAACAGTGAGCCCTGAAAACCCCCTGAGCTCTTTTCCCTCCATTCTCAAGTGGGATGCGGGGGACAGGGCTGGGATGCAGGGGCTGGGGATGAGATGTGGGGGATAGGTAGGGTGCAGGGGGTGAGGATGAGTTGCAGGGGATAGAGAAAAGATGCAGGGGATGGGATGCAGGGGATAGAGATGGGATGCAGGGAATGGGGATGAGATGGAGGGGATGGAGTGGGATTCAGAACAGAAGATAGAGCCCTCATCTCTATCTCTGCCTCAGTTTCCCTTCCCTGGGGGCACCCATCCCAGCGTGGCCGTGGCAGAGCATTTGGGGGCGGGAACCCCTCCTTCTCTCAGCCGCGTGCCAGAGCCCAGCCCAGGCGCTGGGAGCCACTGTGCCGCAGCCAAGCCAAACACGGATTCCTGACATAGTTCTCTCTTTCCCTTGCAGCCAAGAAATTCATATTTCATGGGAGGTGGAAGTGAGTCCCGTCAGTAGCGGCGCGGCGGAGGGGTGCCAAGGTACGGGCCAGCTGACGGCACGCTCTGATGCTATTTTTGTGAGCCAGGCTTTGCTCCTCATCCCAGCAGGCTCAGGGTATGCCACAACCCCCCCAGACCCCCTCAGTGGGGGGATGCCGAGGCTCAGCCCCCATCGCTCCGACCTCCCCAGATGCTTTCCTGGCCACAAGAGACAGAAAGCTGAAACAGTCCCGGCTTTGAGAAGGGGCCAGTTGACGAGGGGAAGGGATTTTTAACAGCCCCGGCCAAAGCCTCACTGTCAGAGGCAGCTTCTTGACCCGCCAGGATGGGATGGAAATCCTTCAAATGTCTCTCTTTGCTCTCGGGCACGGGCTCTCTGTGTGCCTCCCTAAAGGTGCAGCCCAGCTGGGATTTGTGTTTATTTATTCCATCCACTTCCACACCTGTCCCTGTCTGCCCAAAGCTGCATTTGTAGAAACCACAGTACCCACCTGGATAACAGCACCCGGTGCTGGCATCCAAGTGGGACCCCCACCCCCACAAGACCCCAACCCCAAGCACTAACCCCATACGCTGCCCAGCCCTATCAGGGCTTCATGACACCGGGGCACCACGCGCACAACTCGTAAGAACAGTCCCTGCCTCGCTAATCTAAGGAGCTGATACACGCGGCAGATAGGCGAGGGAAAGCCTTATCAGGGCTGATTTACAGATGGAGAGCTGAGTCACCACGATTAAATGTCTCACCCAAGGTCAGGCGAGGGAGACGCCGAACCCGGGGCTGTGAGGCCCCGAGAGCTGCGTCCTCCGCTCCCCCGCAGGGCTCCAGATCGTCCTCCCCATCCCTGACCCCGTGCAGGACTGGAGCTGCAGTGGGGATTTGCAGAGGGTTTCGGTCCTCTTTGTCTGCTTTGTTTCAGCAGCTGTAGGGGTTTATTTTGGCCACTTTGGGCTTTGTTTTTGATTTTTTGGGGAGGCAGCCCTACAGGATGGATGCTCCCATGGTGGAGCACTGCTTGCACACCTGGGGACAGGGCCGTGTGCCGCGTACCCTGTGTGGCACGTCCACGCTGTGCGTGCCTGTCCACATAAAGCCAGACAGAAGAGCAGGCTGAGAGTCACTTCCATAAAGATATAACAGGCAATGGACCTTATTTGCACTTTATTCTATGTTTCCCATCCAGCTGTGTCTGTGCTCGACCCATCAATCCTAGAGCGAAGGATTCTTGCTCTAAATTAAAGCAACCTGCCCTCCTTATGCGTGTCCCATGGCCTGTGGCAGTGCCTGCATGGGGCAGAGCAGCCCCACATCCCTGCCCTGTGCTGCTCCCGGGCACCTGTGCCAACCAGAGGGCGCAGTGGGACTCCACACTCAGGGTTGGGATCCCTGAGCCCTCCTTCAGGAATGCTTTGTCCCATTCTGCCAGGGTTTTGGAGAGCAGATCCTTCAGCTCCAAGCACCACCTATGGGCTGAGTTCAACCCATCCGTGCCCAGGCTCTGCCAGAACTCACAACTCTCCATCCACGCTCCTGCGTGCCACCAGCTCCGCTTTCCCCACCTCAGCATCTCCAGATCCCGCTGCCAGCGCCGTGTTTATTTCTCCTGGAGCTCAGCACTAACACAGCAGCAGCCCCCAGCCCTCGCCATGCCAACCCCACAGCTTTCGGGACACACAACCGAGCCTTTCCTCCCGAAAAAAAAATAGCCCCTTTATGTGGCTGAAAGAGCGCGACTGTGATAACGGAGCTCACGCTGGCCTTGGTTATTTTATCTTGGCCAGGAGCCTTTGCAAAGTTAAACAGCAGTAAACAAGCTGTGCCGTTGCAGCATAAGCGGGGCATTGTCTGCCCGTCGGAGCCCCGCGTGCTGCTGTGCTGTGTTGGCTTTGGCCAGTGACAGGGCCAGAACCACGGGGGTCGGCCCCATCAGGTCGGGGCTCCTTTCACTTTGGGGGGGGTGAAAAAATCGCCTCCTGCTTTGCTTTTCCCTTCCTGCATGGTCCCAGAAGGGGCTGCAGGGGGAGAGCGGGGGGTGCAAGGTGTCTCTGTCCGTTCTCGTGCCATGCATGGCTGTGAGGGATCTGCAATCAGCACAACACCAGCGAGCTTCACCTGACCCCTATTTACAGCCCCCAGTGCCCCTCCCCTTCTCAGGGTTGTAATCGGGGCTTTGCCCCCTGCAGCACTGCTGCTGCTGCAGGCACCACTTTTACTTGGGAATGGGAAATAAATCCTTCCAGGACCTATACCGTAAGATCAGCTGGGAAATTCTGCGCTTCTCTTTTACACTCTCACCTACTTCTCTGTGCCTAAAATCTGGAGGAGAAACAAGTGGTGGCCACAGGGGAGCGCTGCTGGAGGATAACCCCATCCTCCAGCAGGAAACAGGGATGGGCAGCAGGCACATTGATTTTTGGGATGCCTCTTCTCCCCGCATTGTGGAGCAGCGTTTGCCACGGAGAGTATTCAGTGATGCTTGGGGGACTGATGCAAAAAGGGGACTGAGGGTTGCAAAAGCCTTTTGCTGTGTGCCCTTCCTGGCTGTAAGTGCGGCCATACCCCAAAATCCAGGGTCCCTTTTGGGATGTCTCTCCCGGCCCTGCTGTCAGCCCTCCCCAGTAATCCGTAGGTGGAGCTCTTCTGTCATCTTTTTCTGCCGATGTTGCTAAGAAGTGAACAGAAATAGCTTCCAAGGGAGGAAAAAGTGCCTGGCTCAGCAGCTCTTGTGAAGGTGAACTGCTCCTGGCATCCTTTGAAGCACAAAAAACTTTCACCCTGGGATTGCTCGCGGAGTTTCTCTGCTCAGAGCACAAAGGGGAGGGGTTCTGCCTCGCATCACTTTCTCACTCGGTGTTGTTTCTCCTCCTTTTCACAGGTCCTGGTTGAAGGATGCAGCAGCACCCTGCCAGTGCCCGGCAGCCCGCTGCACCCCGTGCCCGTCCCCGTGCCCGTCCCCACTGCTCCGTGCCATGACGGGCGGACAGGAGGTGGCAGCAGGACGGGCGCGTGGGGCCGCATAGCCCCCTCCCTGGGTATCATGACTGGAGAGACCCAGCATGCGTACAACATCAGCGAGAAGAGCGAGGCCGGCCCCAAAGAGCAGGACAAGGACTTTGGCTTCGAAGGCTGCGGCGAGAAGGATGGCAGAGGGCTCGGTGGCACCGAGGGGATGTCTTCATTCGCCACCACCAAGGACAAGGAGCCCCACAGCCAGCGGGAAGCCGTGATCCGGCCGCAGCAAGCGGGGAAGATCGACTTCAAATCCCTCCACAACAACCCCAAGTTTGCAGGTGAGAGCGGTTGGGGCGGCATCAAGGGCGGCCCGCAATCCCCGCCGGGCAAAGGCCGAACCCGCGAGCGCAGCCGGCGAGCAGGGAAGGGCGAGCGGGGCCAGCACCAGCTCTACCGCCTCAGCATCGCCAGCACCCGTCCCAGCCCCACCATCGGCATCGCCTACCCCCAGCAGAAGGTGACCCCCCCGAAGGCACCCGACACCGGCCGAGGTTCCGCAGCGGGCTCTTACCGCTTCCACGCACCCAACGTCCCCGAGGAGGAAGAGCTGAGCTTCGGCCGCTGCTTCCCCGAGGCAGCTGCTGGCCGTACCTCCGCCAACTATACCTCACCGCCCCACGGCCCCAAAGGGCAGCCCCCCGCCGGCGTGCCCCTCAAGAGCCCCGGCACCAATGGGCAGCTACATTACTTTGAGTTTCAGGCGAACGGGGCCAGCGTGTGGCCCTCTCCGGAGAAGAGCTTCGCAGGTGCTAGCTATGGGGTCAAGCCCAGCTCTTTCCCTGAGGGTGGCAAAGCAGGCGGCCACTCTCTGGGCACTTTGCCCTTCCAGTTCCCCTTCCAGCTGCTGCATGAGGCGGGGAAGGAGCCGTACCACGGCGATGCTGAATACCTGGACGTGGCCATTGCCACAGGGCAAGCAGCTCACGGGGCGTTCAGCTTCCATTCATCGTCTCCCCGTGACTGGCAGGAGGAGACACCGAGTGTCGGCCCCTTTGAGGGCACATGCCCCCCAGGCCGGCTGTACGGGGTGCCCCCACTGCTGGCCCCACTACCTGCCCCACACCGTGGCCCGCTGCCGTGCTTCAAGGGCAGGAGTGAGCATCCCACCGACCCCAGTGGTGCTCTCTCATCTTCTGGTGCTATCGACCAAAACCCAAGCACTTTCCAAGAAAACCAAGCTGTTTTTCCGTCTAGTTTACACTCGCCTAGCGTGCCAAAGCCAGTCGGTAAGGGGCAAGCCTCAGCCAAGGACAGTGTGCCCAGCCCACGGCTGCTGCTGCAGAGCAGCCCCCTTCGAAGGAACATGCCACCCAATCTCTCCCAAGTGCACTTTCAGAGCAAAGCCTATTGCAGTCCCCCCGCGGGCAGCGCGGGATCGGTGCCTTTTGAGACCGGCATTCCTCCCCCGGTGCCCACCCACCCCCGACTCGTGCAAGCCTGGGGAGGAGCTGCGAAGGTGTTTTCCCCCATGGACCAGAACTCAGCACCTTATTCAAACCCTGTTGGAAACCAGTTCTCCTTCGAGTGCCAGCCTGGACCCGAGCAGAGGCAGCAGAGGCAGAAAAGCACCAGGATGCCCTGGCAGCAGATACACCTCGCTCCTGCAGCGCCCACTCCCAACAGGATGGAGCTGCCGAGAGCAGTCCCCGGACAGAAGCTCCCTTTCCCTCTCAGCACCACGGAGTGGCCGGGCAGCGGCAAAGCCCACAAAGGGTCCCCACTAAGCAGCCCCTCGGGGTACCACAGCAAAAAGCTCTTATCAGGAGAGAGTCTTGGGACACAGCATGGGGACCCCACATCCGCGGGTGCTTTTTCTTTTGACAGTGGCAAGGATCCGGGGTCTCCCAGCTGCAACTTGAGAAGCAAAGCCCTCTTCTATGGCATGAACCAGGCAGGGCTGCCTCCCGCTCCTCCTGCCTCCAGGAGCTCGTCAGGCTCAGCGTTGGTCCTGCCACCATCAGCCTTGGTAGCCACCTCCCCATGTGAGTCCCCGCTGCCTTCCCCTGTCCCCAACCCCACCTGTGGCAGCACATGCTCCTCGCTCTCTCCCATGTCCAGCAGCCCGCTCAACCCAGGCTTTGACGACGGCCAAATGCCCACAGCACTGGCCCCTTCATCCTTCTTCCACCACCCGTGCCATCCCAAGGAGGGCAGCAAAAGCTTCCACCCCTCCGAGGTGCTGAGCTCAGCCTCTCTCCATTACCATTCCCAGGACCCCGCCAAGCCCTTCCACTTCCCTCCCAACACCCTAAAGGATGACAGCCTCCTGAAGTGCTCCCCGGAGAGCCCCTTTCACAAACCAGGCGTGGAGGTGGCCAAAAGCTGCTTGGAGGAGTTGGATGGGGACACCCCTCCACCACCACCCTACGCATCCCATCACCTGCTGGCCGGCTCGCTGAGCAGCGCCAGCCTGGACCAACTGGACGTGCTTCTGACCTGCAAGCAGTGTGACCAGAACTACAGCAACCTGGCCTCCTTCCTGGAGCACCGCCAGTTCTGTGCATCCCACCCAGAGGCCAAAGAGGGACGCCGAGCCCCCGAGCCCCCCAAACCACCTGCCAGTATGCCATTGTCTCCAAACCCCCAGACCCATTTGCTGGGGCTGAACAAGGGTGAGGAGTTTCTGTCGGATGGGGAAAGCAAGAGTGAAGGCAAGGAGGATGCGCTGAAGGGCGGACTCTTCAATGGACTCACCGCCAGCTCGCTGCCGCTCACCGCCTCTGACCTGGACATCGACGACGCCAAGCTGGACAGCCTGATCACCGAAGCTCTCAACGGCCTGGGCTACCAGTCAGACAACCCAGAGATCGACAGCAGCTTCATAGACGTCTTTGCTGATGAGGATCTAACGGCAGTGAAGGCTGCGGGCAGCACGGCGTCCCACAAAGCAAAAGAAGGCCTGGCTCTGGAGAGCAAAGTGAAGCACACGGCCACGGAGGAGAAAGGAGTGGGCCAACCCAAGGATGGTTATTGCTCTGCAGATAACCAGTGGGGCAAGGAGAGGGCGAAGAGGAGAGCAGGAAGGCAGCACAGTCACAAGAGGAGGCCGGCACGGAGACTGGCAGCCCGCGAGACCGAGCAGACAGAACCGGTGGTGGAGGAGAGAACAGCCAGGCCAAGGGTGGGCAGGAAGAACAGCATTCCACCAGCATCCTCCAGGCCAGCCTCCAGCCAGAAGCAGCCCAAGAAGCTCAACCAGGAGCCTCAGGGTGCTTCCAGCAAGAGCCCCAAGCCACCTCGGTTCTCCATGAAGGAGGTGAAGAAGAGGAAGGCCCGCAGCGGGACATGGAGCAAGGAGCTCATCCACAAGATCGTGCAGCAGAAGAACAAGCTCCACCAGCTGCACACAAAGAGCAGCAAGCTGCCCACGCTCGCTGGGAGGCCGGCACCAGGAGCCCAGGAGGGCAGGCTCCAGGAGTACGAGTACATCTCCGACTCGGAGGAGGAAGGAGCAGCATGCAGCAAGCTCCGTGGGAGAAGAAAGCGGGGAGCAGCATTTATGGGGAGAGCCAAATATGGCTTCAGCAAGAAATGCCCCGGGAGAGGTGAGAGAGGCAAAGAGAAAGATCCAGCCTGGAGCTACAGCCGGAGAAGAAACCGCCAGAAAAGAGAGGCACCAGAGCACAGCAGGATCTCCAGTCCGGAGACTGACAAGAAAGGGGACAGTGCCAGCAGAGGCTGCAGGCGCAGCAGCCAGTCGTCCACGGGCAGCAATCCTAGAGCTTGCACCAAGGCCAGTCCCAGTGAGACGGAAAGTAAGAAGGCAGGAATGGTGGGGACAGGGTGCTCGGGCAGCCTGGCAATAACACCGCCAGATGCACTTGGCCATCCTGAAGACAGAAGCCCAAAGATGAGCCAGAAGAGCAAGGAGGACTTTTCCCGAGGGAGCAGGCGGGTTGGATCAGCCAAGCCTTTGGTGGCAGGCTCCAGATCACATCTAGGCACTGAAGCAGATTCTGCCGCTGCAGGGGACATAGAGGAGGAGCCGCTGCCACAGACCCAGGAGAGGCAGCTGCCCAGCACGGCCACCTTGGGCAGGAGCCCCATCAGGCTGTCCTATAAGAAGGAGGCAGAAGAACCTGAAGGAGCAGCAAACCCCACAGGCGAGGCAAGAGAACCCACCCTGGAGGCTCAGGGCTCACCCGGGTCAGCGGTGGTTGTCCAGAGGCAGCACTTTGCCCCATATGAGGGCGATGCACTCAAGTACCACGCAGAGGAACTGATGGCTCCAGCCCATGGTGGAGATGGATCCGGCTCCAGTGCTGCCTACTCAGCTGGGGAGGCACCTGGGCTTAGTGACAGTGGGAAGGGCTACGCCGTGCCAGCCACCCCGTTCAGTGATGATGCTGTGGGAATGATGCTGGCCAAAGCACCCGATCCATACGTCAGCAGTGACAACACCTTTTTTGATCCCAAAGGCCTTCCCGCTCACTACGATGCCAATCTCTTCTCAAAGCCACCGCCCTTGGGGCCCTCACACATGGAGGAGATGTATTTGTGCCGAGAGGACATCAACGCTGGCTCCTTTGAGCAGAAGCATGCCAACATCCCCCCCTACACCACGGAGACCCCACAGACTAAGATCTCCTCCCCTCTCAGCTTCGATTCCTCTTCCATTTTTGGAGAGCTGCCAGTGGCCGAGTTCGATTCACCGCTGTACGAGACGGTGCCTGTGAGCAAGGACAGCTACGTGACAGCGTTTGCCTGCCCTGGAGGTGCCCCCAGCAAGCCGCTGCCCTTCGAGCAGCCATACTCAGCGTTCATGCCAGAGAAGGACTGGTCCCTCATGGAGGAGGTGGCCCCAATGCTGCCCGAAGACATGGCTCCCTTCCACGGACTGTCGGTGGACAAGCCACTCACCAAGAAATTCCCGGAGGAGGGACCCATCCCCACCAGCCAGCTGCCTCTGCCGGACAGGATAACAGATTACAATGTGACTTTCATGAACAACATATCAGATGACGAGCTGGAGATCAAGCGCTTAGTGACAGAGCTGGAGAGTCAGCTGCAAACCAGCAAGCTGAGCAGTGAGGTGCCAGCCACGCCGCAGAAAGGAGAGCATCGCGCTGCTGCAGCCCCACGGGGACCGGCTGAGCCTTTCCCATCATCCCTACCCAATGAGCCGGGGATGGGCCACCAGAAGGGGATCTTTGTGACAGATGACCTGGGCAGCTCGAACCTCCTGACCACCAAGGTGTGTGCTGGGGACAGGCTGGGGGGCGAGAAGCCAGCAGTTGAGCATGGAGGCTATGAGGGAGGCAGGGAGCCGTGGCATGGACCCACAGGGTATGTCTCTCTGGATGCTGGGATGTGCACGCCAGCCCCTGCAGATGGGTTTTGTCCCATAAAGAGCGGGGAGCAGCTGCAGGGAGCTGAAGCCACTGAGGGAAGTGACCCCAGAAAGACGGAAAACGAGTCTTCCTCCAAAAGCCCACCTAAGTCATGCACAGCTGACACAACCGAGGTGCCCGTCTACCCTGCAGACCCCGCTGCAAAAAGCCCTCCTGCTGCCACCCACACCGTGTTCCCTGAGACACTGGAGGCAAGCAGATCTGGGGAGGACGGCCTGCAGCCCCTGGCTCACACATCTGATGCTGAGAGGTTGCCTGCACCGGGGAAAACAGGGGAGCTCACTGCAGAGCTGGAGAAGTTCGATGCCTGTCTTCCAAGCCATAACCCTGGTCAGGGCTTTCAGACAGATCCAGACACAGCTGCGGATCTTGTCTTCTCGCCTCGCATCAAAGATGTCCCAGATACAGAAGAAAGGCCCTTTGGCAAGTCCGAGGCACCCAAAATGGGGAAGAGTGCTGTGGATTTCAATGGGGACGGCGGTGGGTCTGCGCTGCTGGAAGAAGTGGAGGAGAGGAAGAGCCCCACAGCCTTCCTGGCCCCTGGGCACGGAGACAGGAGCAGCAAGCACACGGCACGGCTGCTCGACATGCTTAGCCTGCCCAAGCAGAGCTCTCCAAAGACCCCCCAGGACACCAACCCACTGCAGCAGCTCCAGCTCT
Organism: Oreortyx pictus; assembly: GCA_036925125.1. NCBI lineage: Eukaryota > Metazoa > Chordata > Aves > Galliformes > Odontophoridae > Oreortyx > Oreortyx pictus. The sequence goes on from JAUPFR010000014.1 coordinate 18,228,430, forward strand.
TTGTGGCACGGACAGTGAAGAGCAATGAGGAGGAGCTGCTGCTGCCATGCTTCCCTGTGCTGCTGACCCCCAGCCACCCCGCTGCCTCCAGCAAGAGCCAGCCAGAGCAGAAAGAGGAGAGCAGTGATGGGGAAAATCAGGCATACTGCCCTGCCCCAGGGGAAGGGGATGGCCCCGTGGTGGGCAACGCAGAAAGCATCACTGCCTCCACTAAAGATGCTGTGCTTTTCCCTGATGCACGCGAGCAGCTGGAGTCATTCAGTGCAGTGGGCTCTTACAGTGCAAAACTATCCACATTTGCTGACCCCCAGCTGCAAAATAATGTAGCAGAGCTGCAGCACTTAGCAAATGAGCACACGGAGCTGAATGACATTAATATCCGTGCAGATGGAGCTTCCCCAGAGCACGGTGACCTCTCACCACTCAAAAGCACAGCGGTGACCCTGCTGCCAGGGCAAGGAAAGAAAGCTGATCAGCTCATGGAAGAGCAGGAGCCAGATAAAAACAAAGCGACCTTGGCATTTACAAAACACGAGCGATCCCATTTAAGCCATAATTTGCTGGAGAAAGAAACACAGGGCAGCACAGCCACGGAGATGCTGGGGACAAACGAAGCTGAATGTGGAGCGTGGTGCAAAGGAGCTGACCCTGATGTGCAGCCATCAGGATCCATGCAATGCATGCACGTGGGAGCAAGCAGCACTCCCAGCAGCCCCACCGACACGCTTGGTCCCTCCGGTGAGCTCCAGGTACATCCCCCCTTGCTGCACGACCCAAAAACCTGCACGGTAAATGCAAAGCTCCCCAGAGAAGACGACAGCAAGAAAAAGTCCCTCAGCTGTCACTACGCAGATGAAGCTCTGCCCAGGCAGCCCTCACTGAGTTCTTCCCACCCCAAATACTTGCAGAGCAGTGGGGCTGATGGAGAAGAGTCCCCCGGCTTTGGCAGCCAGCTCTTAGAAGAGAAGAATGTGTGGGGGATAGAGGGTCCCCGTGAGCCATGCTCTGCTCCCTGCTCACCACCTCTCAGCCACAAGGGTGCTGGGAAGGAAGGACCTGAAAGCGCCAGTGATGTGCAGCCAGGCTCTCCTAAACAAAACCAAGTGTGTGCTATCCCAGATACGGACGTTAACTCCGTTCCTCCAGACAGTGCAAACTACCCAACCCAGCCCACGACAGATCTGCCATCGGTCACAGGCAGAGAGGTAAACGTAAATCAAGAGAAAAAGTTTGAGAACTGCTCTGATGATGGCAGTAAGCATCAAGATGACCCAGAGGCTCTGTCCGGTGGTTTTGTTGCCCTGCAGGTGCCAACTGCTGTCTGTAGAGGTCTTAAAAGGACCGGAGATCTCGGTCCCCCCGAACTCAATGACCACCACTCAGACACAGCAGAGGCAGAAAGTGGTGATCTCTCCAAAGTCACGGAGAATGGGGAAAAGAGTTTACAAGGTGAGAATCCCAAGAGCCAAAGGGCTGAGCATGACAGAGAAGCTGCGAGTTGCTCTCTGAATAACACAGACCAAGGGGAGAATGACACAAGTCCCAGTACTCCAAACCCTTCCCAGCACGAACCCCATAAAGAGAAGAACCCTGGTGTGCTCCAGGTCACCTGCGATATCTGCTCAGCCTCTTTCCGCTCCAAGCCAGGTCTGACCAGGCACAAAGCTGTCAAGCACCACGTGAGGAACAGCAGCGTGCCACAGCCCAGCAAGGCTCCCAGGTCTGCCTTGATCCCTGCGGACCACACATCCAAAACAGCACCCCAGAAAGTCCCCAGGAGGAGCCTGAAGGTGGTCAAAGAGAAAACCTGCAGCTCCCAGACACCAACTGACGTGGTTGAGCATTTCCCCCAGAAAATATGCACCAGGCTGGAGAAAGAGTCCAGCGTGCAGATGCAGGAGGTGGTCAGCAGAGTGCTGAGCGACCTCAGCGTGATATCGCTGGAGGTGTCCCAGGAGCTGCACCACACACGCTTTCTGCACCAGGAGATGGAGGCAAAGGGGCAGTGCACAGAGGCAAGGGCAGCAGGGGAGGTGCCAGCTGGGAAGCTGGACCCAGGCAGGCCGGGCAGGAAGGGGGAAAAGGGCAGAAGGAGCCAAAGCAAAGATCTCGAAGGGGTAAACGACAGTTCTGAGAAGAAGCTGAACAGGAAAGTGAGACGAAGGAAAGCAAAGGCATTCGCCACTAGACACGAGCCTGATCGTCCATGTGAGCTGGAGGAGAATTCAGGTTCTCCTCCTGCACTCCTCAGCCCCAGCCTGCCTGATGTCATGGAGGGCTTGCATGAGCCGAGTGGTTGCATCTCTGCAGAGGAACAAAACAGGCCCAACTCATCCCAGCACCCTCAGAACGCAAAACAGTCTCCGTGTGCAGCTGAGCTCGCAGACGACCTAGGTGACAGGATAGTGTCTTCAAAGGAGATGGCCAGTGAGGAGGCAGCAACAGGCACAGCTGCCTGTCCTGAGGAGATGGAAGATCAAGTAGAAGGTAGCACGCAGGCCTGCAAAATGTGGGTTAGTGGGTTGGTGAAGCAAGTCGGGGAGGGATTGGGCAAGGTAGGTAAAGAGCAGCATCACAGTGCCAGCAGCATGGAGAAGATGGACGCTGAGACACTAGATGGTTTGGGAAGCAGCGGCAGCAGGAACTGGAGCAGTGCTCCACAGAGTCCCCCATCTCCTTCCCATGGGGTCCCACTGCTGGAGACCTATGATCTGGAAGGCTCCCAGATATCCCCCACGCACAGTGCCCTGCAGCCTGTGCCAGCAGCCAGCCCCACATCTGCAGAGCCAAAGCACTGGGCAAAGGCAGAGCTTCCACCAGGCAGGGAGCACTCACTGGATGAAGACTCCACGTTCTCCCAGCTGTTCCCCAGGGACGACCAGTTCATCCGAAAGAAATGCACACGGGTCTATGGGAAGCGCAGCAAGAAACCCAAGCCCATCAGCGAGGCAAAGCTCCAGCCTGCAGGTGCCATTGACCTCTTCACCATCCAAGTACCATCCAACCTCAGTGACACCAGCTCCTTCTGCATCACCAGGGAGGACCCTTGTGAATACGAGACCATCTCCATTGATGATGCTTTAACGCTCAACATGTGTCACGGCAACAAGGCAAAGAGTGGAGAAGATGTTCCTAGTGAATCTAAAAGTGCTGCATTGAGGTCAGATGGTGAAAAGACCAACCAAGAGAAAGAGGTCATTGATTTGGAGGACAACGTGCTGACCTTCTTGTGCCAAAACACCCAAATGGACAATGTCCGCAGCGTGAACATCTGGTGTAATCTAGAGAAGGAAGGAGAAAGCCTGTCTGCTGAGATGTTTGAGGCTCCAATGGGCCTCGAGAGTGAGCAGTCGCTTGGAGAAATGAGCTCTGAACCACCAGACCTAGTGGAGGAACCCTACAATGGCAGGGTGAGCGAAGATTCAGGTTCTCCTGAATTCCACACCATCGACATTGAGAGGCTGAATGCAAAGCTTAAAATGAGAGATGTGTGTTTCTTTGGCCCTTGTGAAGATTCGTCTGAGGACGGTAGCACCTTAAGTCTCAAGCCAAAGCCAGGCCAGCACAGCAAGCATAGCAGGAGTAAGCTAGAAGATGGGAAGCTGAGCAAAAACCGTGGTGACATCACCATCAAGGCCAAAGACAAGCAATACAAATGCAAGGTCTGCTTCCAGTGGTTCCTGACACTGGGAGAGCTGGACTTCCACAAGCTGACCCACAACCCATCCCCACCACCCACCTGCTACATGTGCGTCCAGCGCAAGTTCAGCTCCCGGGAACAGCTGCGGGACCACCTGAAGGAGAAGCATGCCAAGAACAAGGCAGGCCTGTGGGCTTGCGGGATGTGCCTGAAGGAGATTTCCGACGTCTGGATGTACAACGAGCATCTCCGGGAGCATGCCACACAGTTTGCTCGCAAAGGGCAAGCGCAGAAGTCCGTGATGGGCCTACCATCTTGTTTTGGTGAAGACAGTGATGCTGTCACCCATTTCCTCAACACTATCATGTGTCGGAAGCCTGGCAGGTCGTCCCGGCATGCTGACTCCAGCTGCAAGCATGCAGTGAGCAGAGAGAGCAGGAGCCCCAGAGAGCTACCCCTTGAGCAGGAGGCCAAGGTGATGAAAGTGACCTTAGAAAGCAGCATCAAAGTGAAGCCGCCTGCACTCAGCTCCTCGAAAGTGTCTGCCAGCCCTTCTCCAGAGCGTAATTCAAAAAGTGAAGGCACTCTGAAATCTGTCCCCATGCACCCAGACTGCAAGGATCCTTCCAGGGACTGCCATCACTGTGGCAAGCAGTTTCCCAAACCCTTCAAACTCCAGCGGCACTTGGTGGTGCACAGTTTGCAGAAGATATACTTGTGCCACAAGTGCCCCATGTTCTACCAGGAGACCAAAGAGCTTCGAAACCACCTCAGCCAGGAGCACGGGATTGTGGAGGAGCAGGAGATCAAGCACACCACACTGTACGCCTGCGAGCTCTGTGCAGATGTCATGCACGTTATCAAGAAGTCCTTCATATGCAGCATGTGCAACTACACTTTCTCTAAGAAGGAGCAGTACGACCGGCACATGGAGAAGCACTTAGTGGGAAGCAACAAGACTTTTAAATTCAGAGGGGTCATGAGGCCCAGCACCGCCTCCAGAGAGGGCAGAGAGAAGGGCAGGGAGGACAGCTCTGTGCGGGAGGCCATGCCACCAAGCAAGAGGAGGAAGGTTGCTCACCACAGTAGCTCACCCACTCATCTCAACCACGCTGCTGACCTGCAGTTGGTGGAGTCTCCAACCGGCCCCAACTTGCAGCCTCCTCCTGCCTCCTTCCCTACAGCCTCCAGGGACCCAATGGTGCCCCAGGCCTCGGTGAAAACAGAAGAGATGGTGGGTGACTTCTCTGACCTGCTGGCAGAGATGGAAAAATCTCAGTTTGACACCCTTCCTCCACCCCCTTGCCTCTCCCCATCGTCGCCACAGGCTGTGACAAGCGGCCCAGAGCTCAGCCACATCGCTGCCCTGTCCATTGAGGAGCTGGAGAAAGGAGCGTTTGATGGGAAACCACTTCCGTTCTTGGACTCGCCTGAGTTTGGCATTGACTTTGCTGGGTTAGCTTGCGACCAAGCCACAGACCAAAAGCTGTCTCCTCCACACCTCACTGAGAAATGTGGCTATGCTGATACTCCTAAAAGAACAAGCATAGGCAACAAAGACGAATACATCACAGGACTTTTGGAAAATCCTGATGCAGCCACCGATGCCGTGGATGGGATCCCATTTCTCCAGCTTGCCAAGAAGGTCTCAGAGCTTCCTCCCCCACGGGCAGAGGCTCCCCCGCCCAAGGAGATCCACAGGACGCTGTGGGGCAACCCCAGTGAGGCCTCCTCCTGGGAAGGAGCATCCAAAGCCACTTCTCCAGGGACTGCCCACCACCCCTTGCCTCTGAAGGACAAGACGGCGTCACCTGCACTGAACAGAGCTGCCAAAGATTCAGCCCTGCAGAAGAAGACCACGGGTGGGGAGGCTGCTCCTGAGGAGGGCCAGCAAGGTGGTTTGGTGAAGGACAAACCCGTGCCCGAGGCCAGCACCAAGGACAGCAGCACGAGCCCCAAGGACCACAGCGGCAACCCCAGCAGGTCCATGGGCCACCAGGTGCGGGGCGAGGTGGCCAACAACACAGCCAAGCTTCACCCCAAGAGGCGGAAAGAGCACAAATCCCTGAGCCACCGGGGCAGCACCGGCTCCAGGGAGAACATGGAAGGGGATGGCAAAAAGAAGAAAATGAGGACACCGGGTCTGTCCAGGAGCGAGGGCTCCGGCGAGCTCAAACGCAATGACTGGAGCAACGGCGAAGGCCCAACCTTGTCCCCCGGGCGGAGGGACACCCACTGCAACAAGATGCTGCCCAGGCTCAGAGTGGGCTCCCAGCTGAGGAAAACGGTGTCGGATGCTTGCAGCCAGAAGAAGGGAGAGGTGCGGCACGCCAACGGGGACGTGCGGCGGAGGAAGGCCATTTTGGGGAAGAGCCTCCAGCAGGTGTTGGCCAAAGGTGCTGTGCAGCCCCCGCGTGGCTCACTGCACGACCCACGGCCCGCACGCAGCACCAGACCCGCCGGGCCGGCCAGCTACCGCACCGCCGAGTCCCAGAACAACCTGCTCAGCCAGCTCTTCGGGCAAAAATTAACCAGCTTTAAGATTCCTTTAAGAAGAGATACTTCAGAGTAATTTATGGAAGTGACTTATGGTGATCCGCAGCTGCTTTCATGGGGTTTGCAAGGGAAAAATTATCAAAGCATTCAATTCGTTTGTGTAGCATGATTTTTCTGTCTAGCTTAAATGAACTTGCACTGCAGCCTCTGTGAAATAGTTTGCTTTGTGTCTACTAATCTACTTTAATTCACCTGATTTATCATGCAAATGCTAGAACTTTGATGTTGCTGATGATTTTCATGAACTGAAATTGTAATCGCTTTGGGCAGACTGAATCGTGAAGAGCAATTGCTTTATTGCAGAAGTGCTGAGGTTATAAGGATACTTGCAAATCTCAGACCCTTTTGAGACTGTGTCTGTGTTATCTTTGTACAAAGTACTTGAAGAGATGAACTTCATTCCATAGACGTCTTATTCATAAGGTGCAGTACACTGTAGAAAGCAAATTTTTTTTTTTTTTGAAGATTTTGCACAAATAATCCCATACGATTCATTTAATTGGGAGCCGGCCTCAGAGCTGATACAATTAAAAATAATAATAATAATTAAATTAAGCATCAAGCATCCCATATTTTGACAGCCATCCCTGGGAATTGGTTTCTACGTCGTCAGGAGAACCCCGAAGGCGCCGGGGCTGTCCGAGCGCTGCTGCCGCTCTGTGACCACTGAGGAGAGTCGCCGGCACACTGCACCTTGACACTTGTGACAAACTCTTGTTTTTTTTAAGGGTTTTGGGGGGCAGGGGAGGGGGGGGGAAGGGACTCGGAGATTTTTATGATTTTGTTGTTGTTGTTGTTCGTGTGGGGTTGATTATTTTTTGTTCTGTGCAACGACAAAACTGTGCCAATTGACCGCACCGCAACGGTACTACCCGAGTGCCCTCAACGGTATCACTTCTACCCTATCTTACTGTATCGAGTTAGTGGCTCTATAGGTATCCGCTTGTACTATGCAGTTACTGGTGCTATTCTTCTTTTGTAATGTGAATACAGACTTCCTTGATTGAGAAATAAAAGGGAACCGTTAGGAAGCAGCCGTTAACCTGGAAGAGAAAACAAGGCAGGAAAATCAAACGTTAGGGACAATCCTGTATGCTGGTACTCCGTAGTGTCGCGAAGGTTATGTCACGCCCAACGAGCACGTTATACAACCGAACTTTCGAACCAGAAAGAAATCTCAGGTGCAAACGAGGACATGGAAGATAACTAAATACTATTGAAACACTCCCAAGTCAAGGAGGTGAAGTAAATGCACTGATGTGATATGAACAGTCAGAGTACTTTGCGTCTGTCCTGCAATTTTGTTTTGTTTCGTTTTGTTTTGTTTCAGATTTAAAAAGAAAAAAAAAAAAAGAAAAAGAAAAAAAGAGGCTTTATTCTGTTAATATGTATCTTTACAGTTCTTTGTATTGTATAAAAATATTGTAGGTAATTTACCTTGGGTGCAATGTGTTATGTCAAAAGTTTTTATTTTGATATTTTGTCAGAGAAGCAGAGAGAGAGAGCAGGAAACGCCGTTTTATGATGTTGTATGTGTGCTTTTAAAGTGCCTCTTTAATATTGTTAAATAAAGTATGAGATGAAAATATGGGGTGGTACTGTAAAGTCATACGTGATTAATCTTTTCAAATATATTCCAATATTTTCACAGAAACTCCCTGTCTGTGTGACGTTTGTGGGCTCTTTCTCCCCAGCTGTGCCCGTCCCTCTCTCAGCCCCAGTTCCTGACCCAACCACAGCACGATCAGTTTCAGAGGCTGATGTTCTGCGTGCTTTGGTGGTGTTTCATGCAAAGCAGGATGCGGGCTCAGTGTAAGCATATATTTTGCCCCAGCAGAAATTCATGCCCGTTTTCTGGTGCCCATTTTCCAGAGCTACTGCCCAAACCCCACCCACATGCTCTGGGTCCCATAAAAACAACAAGCAGCTTTGCCATATCTTTAGTGCTCTTGGCTGATCAATGGATTTGAGATCACAGAGCCAATCCCCAGCATCCCTCATGCCCTGATTTCCACTATGGGCACTTCCAAGTGGCATCCCCAAGACACCTCCAGTGTTTTCCATATTCCTCTTGCCTATCATAGAATCATAGTATCATTAAGTTTGGAGAAGACCTCAATGACCACCAAGTCCAACCATAGAGTCACTGGGGACGGAGAAGACCTCAATGACCACCAAGTCCAACCATAGAGTCACTGAGGACAGAGAAGACCTCCATGACCACCAAGTCCAACCATAGAGTCATTAAGGACGGAGAAGACCTCAACGGCCACCAAGTCCAACCCCAATCCATCCCACCATGCCCATACATCTCGTCCCCAGGTGCCACATCTCCACAGCTCTGGAACTCCTCAAGGGACGGGGACTCTACTCACCCATTGACGGTGACACAGTACTGCAGGGATCAGGCCCAGGTGAGGAAACCTACCTCACTTGGTCGTGCCCAAATTGTCCTCGAGATGACCTCTGCTGCGCAGCACTGAGGTCTGGAGGTGGGAGGCTGACACAAAGCCAGGCGTATTACGTTCTTTAATTACTGTTGCAATCATAACATTTAAACGCTGTCAATGAGAGATAGCTCATAACCGCGGGCTGGAATCCTTGCCACTTGGGGCTTGTAACTAAAACTGCAGGATTAATTTGATTAATTGATAGAATTATTTTCCAAACTACTCTTTTGTTTATGGAGGCTTAAAATGCTCACCGCCCGCACCCTCCTGGTGTGTTGCAGAGTGGAGATAAAGCAGCAGAAAATAATTAGTATGGCTTAATTTAGGGGAAAAAATAACCTCAAAAGAATTTTGCAGAAAATTTAAAGCAGCACATTTTACTTTGTTTTGGCAGGAAATATTATGGAGTTGGAAATGGGACTTTTATGTTTTCTTGCTCCTATATTTCACCGGGGCTGCAGCCCTACCGGGTAGAGGAGTATTTCACTCCACTTTGCTGCTGCAGCTCTCCCTCACCTCCAGCTTCACACCGTGGAAAAATCCCACTGAGAGCAACAGGTTTGCTGCAGGCGGGTGCAGGGAAGTTGTGCAGGAGCTGCCCTGACCTTATTCCTGCACACCCACCCCATCCTCTGCTCCCCCAAATGCTGCTGGAGCCCCAAACATCCTCCCTTCAAGCTCCCGCAGTGCAGGTGTTTTAAGCCTCTCTGCTGTGCCTGGTGGATAACGGGATCCACCATGGTTGTCACACTGCTGGCACGGCTGGAGACATTTCTGTTGCTTGAGTCAAATCCGGCTGTTCCTTGCACAGCAGTAATTTAAATCCTGTCCCGCATGCCCCCTCCTCTCCAGGGACCGCGTGCACCCACAGCCTCAGGTGTGCAAACTGCACATCTGAGTGCAAACAGGATGGGGACGCGACGCTCCGTGCAGATTTAAGGGCCAGTGTAGAGTCAGGGAGCGAAAACCCAGGCTGGGGTGGGTGCTGAGTGCAGGCGTGGGGGATCATCCTGCCCTAGGCACAGGGTTTGGGTTATCAGTCCATTTCAGGGCTGTGGCATCAGCCCCAAAAAGCAGGATGGGCAAAAAGAAAGAAAGAAAACACACGAAGAAATCATAGAACCACAGAATATCCCGAGTAGGAAAGGACCCACGTGGTCCAATCCCAAATCCCTTGAGTTCAGGGCGTGGAGTGGGGGGGTTTTCCTGCACACTGCCCATCAGCCAGGAGTGATCTGCACTGCTCCTTCGAAGCCTAAGCCACCAGGGCTCAGTGCAGCAGGTGACAAGTGGCAGCGGGGTGGGCTGGGAACGCCGGTAGGTGGCAGGGCCCGCCCGGCACCCAGCACTGCGGAGCACCCCGGGTGCAATTCCTCCCTTTTCAGACCAAAAGGCACCAAAAAGAAAAAAAAAAAAAAAAGAAGACTTTTGCAGCCGTTCCATTCCTGCAGCCCCAGCAGAGCCCCACTGTGCTACTGAGCAGCACGCAGCTGCGGTCCCCATGGGTGCCCAGCACCTCTCGGGGTGCACCCGAAATCATTATCCGTGAAACATGGCCGAGGCAGCGCCCGAGCTTTTTCCATTTTACATTCCTCCGCCGGCACATCCTCTCTAATAATATCACCCCAGATTAATTGGCACTAATACAAATGTACACAGCTCCATAAAAAGATGTCACCTCGCTCACAATGGGGGAAACGGCTGCTTGTGCATTATCTCTGCTCTGCAGGCATGTAATTCACTCCTCGGGAAAACACGCTATTTATTCTGTTACCCTATAACAATCGCTCTGCAAACACAACAGGATGGGGGGCAGGGGGAGGAAAAACCTGAGAGGAGGTGCAGCCGCTGTCACCCACACCCGCGAGGAGGTGTCCCCACTCAGGGACACCCCATGCAACGGGATGGGACACACAGCGCGACGGGGGATGCTCCTGCACCAGCAGAACTGATCTGAAGCAACTGCAAATTTTGAGGCCTGGGGGTGGGGGGTGGGGATCTTATAGGGTTTGGGAGGATGCCAGAAAGCTAATTAAAAGGACACTGGCAAGGAATGCGCAAGGGGAAGGACTGCAACCTGTTCCCTCCCCTTGGTGCTGCATGCTCCTTCCAGGTTTTTGGGGTTTCTTGCAGGGTGAGGTGCAGCCACGCATTGGGGTCTGTCCCTTGGGGAGCTCTGTGGGGAGCAGGCAGTGTCTCCCTGCCGGGCTTTGCACACCAGAGGAGAAAATTCGGGCTACAGCCCAACCCCAGATCCATCCTTACATTTGCCTTGCATTGAATTCAAGGCTTCACCTAGCTGTCTCCCAGCAGGATACAAGATGCTGTGGGTATGTGACACTGGTGTCCTCAACACCCAGACCCCAAAATATCACATGGACCCCCCACGGGTGGCCCCACAGCCTCATCCCCTGCCGACCCCACAGGGCAGGGAACAGGCAGCCCTCAGGGCCCTGCGTGCACCCAGCAAAGGGGGGCTTCATCCCACTGCACACATGAGCTGTGTGGAAGAGAATTGAAAGGCCTTGGACACAGCCACGTGCCCGGAGTCTTGATGGTCTCCAGGAAAGCTGCAGTTCGGGGCCAAATGAGGTGAAAAGCAGTGTGGGACGTTTAGGGGCTGAACGGAGAGCAGGGCAGGGAGCACTCCGCAGCATCTCTGCCCTCAATGGTTCCATTTTTTTTTTTTTTTTCCCCTGGAACTCTTCTTAATTCCTAACTTAATTTCTTTTGACATCCTCATTGCCTGCTTGACCTCTTTACTGGAATCATGTGCTGCTTAAAACTCATTATCCCACCATTGAAACAGGAAGTTAATTAAAATCCCTTCAAAAAAAAAAAAAAAAAGGAAAAAAAATAGATAGGAAGAAAAAAAAAAAAAGAAAAAAGAAAAAAAGAAAAAAAGAAATGCACGCCACACGTTGGGAGAGTGGTGGGGTGGGGTATATACGGCCAAGCAGTACCGTGCCATGCTGTGCCATCCCATTAAGGGGTCCTGCAGCTTCCAAGGGCTGAGTTTTGCTGGCCCCCGTTATTTTGGACAGCAGAAATATTCTGATTACGGACCCACGATGAAAGCGGCCCCTGCTTGCCCCCCCCGCATGGCCCCAAACTAGCTGTGCTGGCACCAAGGGCTGCCGCACAGGTGCCAACACCTGTCCCGAAGGGCTTGTCCCCACTGCCCTGAGCCGGGGACCCTGCCGGGATTTTGGGGGCTCTCCATCCTCAGATGGGATTGGAAGAGCAGAAGAGGGCACTGCGGGGGGTGGGCAGGACGGGATGTCACCCCTCAGATGTCCCCATGCGCGGGGGCACAGCGAGACGGGGGGGCTCCCCACGCAGCAGGTCCCCTCTGCGAGGGTTATGTGCGGGCTTGGGGAGCCCGGATCTCCAAGGCGGAACTGAAAACCCACGGCGTCACCCCAAAAACCATCCGGGGGCCTCACAGCGGGATAGCGGAGCTCCCAAAAAGCTGCGCTGGGACTCCAAATTGGGAGGGGTCGAGGTGGGGCCGTGCTTGGAGACCCCAACGGGGGATGGGGGCACGCAGCGAGGCCCCACAGGACCGGGGCAGGACCCCAACGGGGCTCCCACAGCCCCCAATCCCGACGCCCCCCCACTCCCCCTCCCCCCCCCCCCCCCGCCCGCCCTCCCGCTCCCTCACGCACACGGCCCCGCCCCGCGCCGCGCGGCACTACGCCATCCGGTGGGCGTGGCCCGGCGGGGGGGGGGGGGGGGCGGGCGGCGGCCTATGGGCGGCCGCGGCGGGGGAGGCCACGCCCCCGTGGAACGTTCCGCGCGTTTGAGCCGTCCCGGGCGCCCCATTGAGAAAATCCCGCGGCGGCGGCGGCGGCGGTTCCGCACCGCCGCGTACGGCCCCGGCCCCGGCCCGGCAGCGCGGGGGGTGGGGGTGGGGGGGGGGGGCGGGCGGGCATGCGAGCAGCCGGGGGCCCGCCCGCCGCCACCCACCTGCCGCCCGCCCAGCCGCCAGGCTCGCCCCGAGCCGAGCGATGTCCAGGAGGAAACAGAGCAACCCCCGGCAGATCAAACGTGAGTCGGTCGCCGCTCGCTTCTCCCCGCGCCGCGCGCCCCCTTTTCGTGGCTATTTTGGGTTTTCTTTTTTTTTTTTTTTTTTTTCATAATGGTGTTATTCGTGTTTTAATGGCTCGATTTTATTTTTTGCCTTTTAAGTGATTTTTTTTTATTTTATTTTTTTTAACGGTTTCGTTTTTCTCTTCTTTCTCATTCGCTTCTTTTTAATAATTCCCGATTGTCGTGTACCGTTCCTTTTAGTTATTTTTCATTACCCTTTTACACTCCGCCTCTGCCCCCAACCTACCCCCCTCCCCCCCCCCCACCCACACCCCACCCCCCCGCCCCACCGCGGTGCCCACCGCCCTCCCCTCGGCTCCGCTCCCGATGGTGCCCTCGATAAGCGCTGCAGATATTCCGCTCCGCGAGTCCCGGCCCCGCAGATACCATCGCTCTGTCGGGACGGCCCTGCAACGCCGATCGTATCGCTCCCACCCGCCGGAGCCGCCCACGGGGCTCTCGGTCCCGCGTGGGGTTCCCCGACCTCCACGGGACATCCCGCTCGCTGTCGTGCGTCCCCTCTCCGTGTCCCCGGGGGGAAGTCGGGATCCCCGTGGGGCCGTGCGGTCGTTGTCCCGCGTGGGTCCGTGGGATGCGGGGCCGGGGATGCGCCGGTTGTCGCCGCGTTTGACGAGAAATTCCCTCAACTGTTGGAAGTTTTCGCTGTCGGGCTCCGCCGGCTGCGTTTTCCCTTCCTCTCTCTCTCTCTGTTGGTTTTTCTTTCTTTTTTTTTTTTTTTTTTCCCCTCGAGTCGATGGAAGCGGGCGATAAGGCCGAGATGGGAGGATAGGAAAGGCTGGCCACCATGTGATAATAGGGCTTTATCTTTCTCTTGAAATAATTGCAAGGCTGAGTTGCACCTACCTGTTTCCCTGCCTGGGGTGATTGTTCTGGCGATAAAGCTCGGCAGACTTTTACCCGGCTGGAGTTAAAAATAGTCCCAGCTGCCTCCTCGGGTTTTTTTTTTTGTTGTTTTTTTTTTTTTTTTCTTCTGTTGGTGGTTTTTTTTTTTTTTTTCTTTTTTTTTTCCCTCCTCCTGATTATTCCCTGTTTCCTTTTATCCAACTTCTGCGGGTTCCTCTCTCTGCGCTCCGGCGATGGATCCGGGTCTCTCTTGACCTCCGGGTGGGGAAAACAGGGTAATGCGGAGTGGGTGCGGAGAGGGTGTGGGGTACGGGGTGCGGGGGGGGGGGGTGGGGGGGAAGTGGGGTGAGGGCGGCTCGCCACCCCCCCCCCCCCCCCCACCGCTCGCTGCAGAGATGCGAAGCGCTGATACAGTGGGAGGCTGATCTCAGGCCGCCAGCGATGGCCAAAAGCGATTAAAAGCTGAAAGCTTGGAACCCTTCCTGTATGTGTCAACATGAAAACAGTCATTAGAGACGTGGAGCGCCGCGAGAGCGCGTTGCGCTGCCTCCGACGGCCCTCTCCCGAGGAGGGAAAGTATGCATGAATCAGGGCTCTGGTAACCAGACTCCTCTCATGTACAGACCGGACCTGTTTCCACAAAGTCTATCCTTTTTATCATCTCGGCTGGAGCATTAAAACCTCCTCCAGATCCCTATCTGCTTATTTTATTTTTCCCCAGTGACGCTATGTTCCCTCTCTCGTCTTCGTCTCTCCCTTTTTTTTTTTTTTTTTTATTTTATTTATTTTGCATTCTGGGTTTTTTTTTTTTTTTTTTTTGAGAAGCCCGATGCGTAGAGCAGATCGAGGGGGAGATCGCGGCCGATCGCCGGCAGCGATAAGACAAAGATCAGACACCGGACTATATTTAACCGCCCGCTTCAACCTTCCCCCCTCCGCTCTGCGTGTGCACGACGAAGGTTTCCTCTCCCCCAGGGAGGGGTTGGGGGTGCCCTCCCCCCCCCCCCCATCCCACAGTGCCACGCCATGGGAATGTGCTGATGGGTGCTCCGTAGCGTCGCTTCCAGCTGTTGTGTTCAACAGGGTCCCCATCCCATGTGCCATTCTCTATCCCATGTCCCTATTCCCTATCCTGGGTCTCTATCCCATGTCCCTATTCCCTATCCTGGGTCCCCATCCCGTGTGCCATTCTCTATCCCATGTCCCTATTCCCTATCCTGGGTCTCTATCCCATGTCCCTATTCCCTATCCTGGGTCCCCATCCCGTGTGCCATTCTCTATCCCATGTCCCTATTCCCTATCCTGTGTCCCCATCCCATGTGCCATTCTCTATCCCACGTCCCTATTCCCTATCCTGCATCCTCATCCCTTATCCCACATCCTGTATCTCCATGCCATGTGCCATTCCCTATCCTAAATCCCATGTCCTCGTGCTGTGTCCCAACACCCTGCGCCGTTCCCCACCCCACATTCCATCCCCATGCCACGTCCCCATGCCATGTGCCGGTCCTTACACCGCATTCTCATCCCCCCCCTTCCCTCCATCGCCCCATCTCACACGCTGAGCTCCCTGCAGCTGCCGCCGCTTTATTTTCTTTTATTATTTCTTTTTTCTTTTTCGTGTTTTTTTTTTTTTTTTTCAGCCTTTTGTTCTGCTGGCAGATAGATGTGAGAGGCTGATAGAGCGCAGGAGCCGATCCCCGGTGCTGATAGCCCCGTGATATTTATTAACTTCAAACGCAGGAGCGATGCTGATGAGCAAGCAGCTGGCGGCACGCAGCCCCGCGATGGGGGGCGATAACATTGACCCGTGCACCTCCCCGGGGGCTGTTTTAGTATACAGACGTATTTATTTCTTTTTCTTTTCTCTTCCTAAACGAGCTGGAAGTGAGCACTTTTGTTGTCGTTGCAGGAGGCTGTGGGTTTGGGTTTTTTTTTTATTTTTGTTTTTTTTTTTCCTTTTCCCTTTCTATTCTGCTCTCAGCCGGAGCAGATCTGCGCTCCGATAAGGGCAGCCGATCTCCATCCTGATAGAGATCGCCAGCGCTGATAAGGACCGCTTATCTCTCCCGACCAGGCTGGAGCAGCGCTCGCTGCACCAACAAACACAGCAACGAGGGGCAGAAAGAGCTCCCACGCTCCCTTCCGTTGCAGTGCTGATTAATGCAGGTGCTTTAATTACCTGATTGGGGGGGTGGGGGCAGCTGCGTGCATGTGCTGTTATTTCTCTGGGAGGTGGTGGGGGGGGGGGGGGGGGGGGGGGGGTTGTCGTCCCCCCCCCCCCCCCCCCCCCCCCCCCCCCGTGTGCGAAGCAGCCTCAAGTGGAAGCCGAGCTTATCACCTACAGATGTTGCATTACTTTGACGAGCACTGACTTTCTTTTCCGATCGCTATCTCCGATTCTGCTCAGCGCAGCAAACGCACGTGGTGTTGTGTGTGTGTGTGTGTGTGTTGGGGGGGGGGGGGGGGTGCGCGGTCGTATTTTTGTCTGTGGATACTTTTTAATTGCCGTGTGATGGTGTTAGATAGCGAGCCCCTTTTTGGGCGGGGGTGGGGGGGTGATTTGTCGTCTGTTGTAGTGCAGGGCAGTGCAGTGGGGCCGTGGGCGCTGCAGGAGCCCCGGTGCTGGGCTCTATTTTCGGTGCCGGCGGTCACCCCGCTGCATCTGATCCTCCCGGTGCTCCTCCCGCTGTTGGCTCTGCGTCACTCCTCTCGGTAGCATGCAGGTGACTAACTCCCTCCGCTCTGCTCTTTTTATTTCCCTCCCCCCCCCCCCTTCCCCACCTCCTCCTGTTGTTCTGCTGCTGCACTTTTCCATCCTCGCCACCCTCCGTGCCTCAGTTTCCCCATCCGCGCTGCCAGAGAGGAGTGGGTGGCAGACAGACAGCGTGCTTCCCCACCTCCCCGCAGGGTTGGGAAGGATTCCCCACCTCATCTGCAGGGAGACCCCGAGGATAATCAGCCTCTCCCTAAACCGGTCCTGTCGGGAAGGGGGGGGGGCACAGCCCCTCACATGTCCCCCTGATGGGGACGGCCCCCACGTCCCGCAGGGTTCTGCTGCTGCTCCCATGGGCGCTGCCACCCCGTGTGCCAACCCCTCCCCTCTTGTGCAAACCCCTCCGAGCTCTTGCCAGCCGTGACTCAGTGCTGGCAGGGCCCCGTGGCACTGCTGCCCCCGCAGCCGCCCGCTGCCATCCCCTTGGGATGCACCAGGAGCAGCACCCGGAGGTGAGGACCCAGCGTGGTCCCTCGGAGCATCTTTGTAGGGTGATGGGGTGGCCCAGGCTGGGCTCATGGTGCTGTGACGGTGGGGACCTGGCCCACCATCCTGGCTCTGGTCCTGCATGGCCACCAACCCAGCTCACGGCAGGGTGCAGGCGTTCAGCCGGCTATAGGTGATACTGTGAGGTTGGGAAAAGGCAACCTCGTAACCCCTGGTGTTGGAAAAAGGGTTGTCACCGGGGCTGGTGGCAAAGGGAAGGCTCACTTCTGTGTCTCCACGTGGCATGATCATCAGTCAGGTGCCGTACTCTGGGCTGTGCCGTGCTCTGCCTGTTGTGGGACTGCTGGGGGATGCTGCCCCGACTTCAGATCCCTCTGGGCGTCTGTCGCCATAAGCCCCGTGCCATCCTTGCCACTATATGCGGGGTGAGAACCCTGGTGTGCATCCCGTGGGGAGCCAGGGGACACTTCCAGGGCTCTGAGGGAGACGGGCACTGTGCTTTGGGACATCCCTGTCTCCAGCTCCTGGAGCCACAGGGTTATCCACAGGTTTTGTGCTCTGTATCCAGACTGGCGAGGTCTCTGTTTTCCCTGGGTGGGTCATGAGGCTGCTTCTCCTTTTGCCGAGTTGCTGTGGGGGTTGATGCAGGCTGAGAAGGAGCAGCCGTGTCCCTGAGGATGTTGTGGCAGATGGAGCAGTGGATAGAGCAGAGCAGGGGATGTCAGTGGCATCCCAAAGACAACCTGGCAACACCATGCCCTGCATCCCTCTGTGTTGGATGCCCACCAGTGGGATTTGGGCGATGGAGACATCCCGGATGATGCAGGACGTCACTCTGGGACCAGAGCTGGGGCAGAGCTGCTGCCCCCTTCATTTTGGAGTCGAGTTGACCCTTTTTGGGTGAAGGAAGAGGCCTCATCCTCAGCTCCTGGGGGAAGGGGAGGTCTCCTCTCATGCAGAGCTCGCTGGCTGCGTCCCGTGACCGCCGCTGCCTCCTGACTCAGGAGTTTTGGCCGCCCGGGCTCAGAGAGGCTGCCATCCCGCTCCATATTTTATCAGAAAAGTTCAAGTGTTTCGGGGGTAATAAAGTTCCCTCTTCCGACGGCCGCCGCAGTGAAGGCTGCGCATTGTTCCTGCAGCAGCATGTTTTTTCGGAAGGGATGAAATGCTGAAAGGAATGTAACTGCTGACCTTGGGCTGCAGCGGGGTTAAGGAGTGTGTGCCTATGAGTCACTCCCGATAAGAGCCTTCCACGGGCTTTTTTTTTTTTTTTTTTCCCCTCCAAAATAATTCTTTATCTCCCGTTTCTCACATCAACATATTTTCTTGACATCTCCCATTTGAATGCGGGCCTCTCTCTTTCTCCTCTCTCTCTCCCTGCCCGTCCCACGCAGTAGGGTCGCGTGGTGGTCATCCTTTGGCACAACGGGGTGGCCGAGCACGGTGCCATCATCATCACCATCATCACGGTGCCACCTGGGCACCCATTCCCAGCGCTTCAGGCCGCTCCTGGTGCTCAGTCTCCCAGCCGAGGCCTCTCGCACTACTTCCAGCTCTATGATAATGCGGAAAGTTGAACTGGCCCCATTACTGCGCTGCGATGGTTGCCGCGATAAGGCCGCGATAATGGCAGCGATAGCGGCAGCTCGGTAGCCAATGGCTCTGCCTCTCCTCCCATTAACATTCCCCACCACGGCCCGGCT
The DNA here is from genome assembly GCA_036925125.1 of Oreortyx pictus. Taxonomy (NCBI): domain Eukaryota; kingdom Metazoa; phylum Chordata; class Aves; order Galliformes; family Odontophoridae; genus Oreortyx; species Oreortyx pictus. The sequence goes on from JAUPFR010000014.1 coordinate 18,246,958, forward strand.
CGGAGCTGCCTATCTGCTCTCCATTTCCACTCCTCCGCTAGATAAGAATGGAAATACTGACTTCATAGCTCACTGATTAAAGTGTCTGGATTTCTTGATAATACACAGATAAATTATGTTTTTCAAAAAGAAGGTAGGGAAGGGAGCGCGAGGGGAGGGGAGGAACCTCCAGTCCATTTTTATTATTTTTTTCATTCCCTTTTCCTTTTTCTGAGGGCGAGGTGGGGCACGGTGGGCAGCAGCTTTTGGGGTTTGAGCACACGGGGCCATGTGTTTCCTGTGCCGTGAGCTAGATCACATCCTTGCATCCATGGCTCCTGCACCGTGTGGGCTGTGGGGATGCTCAGCTTCCCCAGCTGCCATGTGGCATGTGGTTGTTCCCAGTGGACTGCAGCCAGCTTGCAAGACCTGGCTGTACTTCCCACCCCCACCCCCCCATCCCCCCAGCTCTGTTTCCAGGACTTCTTCCCCTCTCTTCTCTGCATCTGTTCATTGAGCTCTGAGGGTCAGGTTCAGCCTTGGGATGCTGCTGCACGGTCCAGCTTTGCAACCTGCCCCATCCCACAGGCCCATCCTCACTGTTGTCCCATCCAGCCGTAAGGATGCTCAGACCATCCTGCCTGGTGCCCTGAAAAATCACTCTTATTGGGTCTAAATATTACAGAGGTTCCTCAACCGTCCCTGCTGGAGCCAATGGGACTCGTGGGCTTTTTGGTTCTTAGCACAGGGAAGGGTATCGGCTGCGAGAATCTCAGTTTGTTTCATCCAAATATAAAACTAAAGAGCAAACAGTATAAAGTTCATTTTTTAATGTGCTGCCCCATTCCAGTTGGGCTGTTCTCTTTATTTTTTTTTTTAGAGGAACTGCGATAAAAAGCAGCGATAAAGCCAGGACTGTTTTGTGTAGGAGTCGGTATCTGCGTTATCTATCTCCCTTTTTCACTCTCCGAGCAGCTCTGTTGTTTTTTACCCTTATCTCGCTCCACCAAAATGCCAAGAACAGGAAAAAAAAAAATAGAGAGAGAAAAAGAAAAGCAACCCAAGCACGCGTGGTGTGCAGACACCAACCCGGCGTCAGGGGCTGCAAAGGGCACTGGGGGCTGTGCACCCATGGGAGCAGCGAGGGATGCAGGAGTGCAACTGATGGCTCAGTGTGTGCTGTGACCCCCAGGGACGTGTTGGGCTCCCTGTCCTTGCTTGTCCCCCCTGGTACTGATCGTACAGCTGGGACTGGTGGCACGCTGGGAGAGTGGGAGGCAGTGGGGTCCCCCAGCTGGAGCATCCTCAGGAGTGGGTTTGGAGGCTGGTGGGCATCTGGCTGTACCCTCGTGGTGGTGTTATAGGCTGAAGTTTCAGGCTCGGGGCACAATCCAGCCTGGTCCCTTTGCTGGCAGTTATTTGGATGGAGGGATTTGAGGCTCTCGTGGTTGGGGACTTGAGAGGTGGAGAGTGGTCCTGCAGTGGGTCTGGGGGTGATTTGTCACTGGATCAGCACAGAATGTGATCTGTGGCTTCGCCGTCACCTGCTGCTTGTGGTGTCTGGGGCTGTGCAATGGGTGGGCATCCCCATCGCTCCCTATTCGCATCACACACCAGTCGCATCTGGTCTCCATTCCCCTCCCCATCACACCCCATCCTCATCCCCATTCCAATCTGTCCTTTCCCTATTCCATCCTCCAGGGTCCTGCACAGGCTCCCATCGTTATTCCAAGTTGGAGGAGAAATAACAAGAACTGAGATATTTCACCCAAAGAAAGTCCTTTTGGCCACCATCAGCCAGGGCCCGTTTGCTCCTGATCCCTTTGGGACCATTTCCTGGACCACACGGTTGTGCCACCTGATCCCAGTTGCGTGTCCCCATGCCCTGCATGGTACTGCCTCAGTTTCCCCCCACACAGAGGCACTGCAGCAACATCTCCCCTCCCGTCCCATCCTCCAGCAGCAGATTGCATCCCCATTTTTGTGCAGCAATCTGCTCCAATCCATCTGATGCGCCAGGGCCGGGGACGGCTCTATTAGAAGCTCTCCTCTCTTAAAATCTATCAGGGCCTTATCGGCCCCATCTGAAACGTAAAGTCACTTCATTGTCATTGTTCCTGTATTTTCTTTCTCATTATTTCCCCGTGCCCCCCGCGGCCGCTCCCCCCGCCCCGCGGCGGCTGTTTGATACGATGCGGGCTCTCTCGCTATTAGTATTAGTAATCGCGTCCCCTGAAGTGAAACAATCTCCTGTAATCTATCAGCGGTTTATCGGCCCTATCTGAGCGCCGGGAATGGCTGGGCTCGGCGATGGCGCCATGCTCGGGCGCTGATAAAGTTACAGAGTTCAGCCGGTGATGAATGTTAAGTAACTGCACCCCGCGCAGATAGGATGTGGACTTGGCAGGGGGAGCAGCTCCGGCTGAAACCAATCTCTCCCCTATCAGCAGGGCTGGTTTTTCTCAGGCTCTGCCTTTCGGCTCGGCTTTTTCTGGGTTATTTTTTTTTTTTTTTTCCCCTTCTATATATGCGTGTTTTGGGGGGAAGCATCGCCATGGGAGTCAAAGTAGAGCGTGGACGCATCGCTGGGATGGGCTCTGCTCTCCTATCGTCTTCCTCTGTCACTCCAAGAATGCAGAGGGGTGGTTGGGATGGGAGATCTGTGGGAGCTCTCCCCTTCTTGGCCCCGCTTACTTTGGGGGATGCTCAAGGATGCAGGAGGTGGCCATGGGTTGCAATCCCAATGGCACGCTCGTGGGAGGATGCACCCCTGCCATAGGGAAGGTGCCACCGGTGTCCCTTAGCCCCTTGTGGGTGGAGTTAATAGGGAGTTAATAGAGCCACTGCTTTGGTCCCAGAGCGTTCCCTTAGGGATGCAGGTGTCCCCTGTAGCCATTGGATTGGGGTCACCATGCATTGAGGGACCCAACGGAGCATCCCCCATGGTCATCCCGCCCTGGCAGCAAGACGCCCTCTGTCCTATGGTGTGGACGTGAGCATCCTCCCTGCTGCACCTCCCCAGATATATATATATATATTTATTTTTTCTCCCTCGCCCTTTTAACACAAGGGAGCCACAGGGCGAGTTTATCTGGGCACGATAGAAAAGGGCTCCCGATTCAAGATAGGTACAGCTGGGGCTGGCCCCAACATTATCAGCTCCGTGCATGGGGTTGATATTAAAAATACTGATATCTTCCGGGGCTGGGGGGGGGGGGGTGGGGATGCCGTTCCAAACCTGCACTTGGGCTGATAGGGAGAGTTTTGTGCACAAAAATGCTCATTTGCCCCCGAAACGAGTGGGTCCCCATCGCTGGGGAGTATATTGCAATTTTGGTCGGGTTAAGATGGGAAAGGTCAGCCAAGGGGAGGACGAAATCACCCCGTAGATTGCACGCCCTTTGGGGACCTGTGTCATTTCCGAGCCGCCAAAACCTCTGTTGGCCGCAGCTCCTGGCACCTCCTGTGCTGCTCAGGGCACCCGAGGCCATACAGAGCATTAAGGGCTGCTGGAAGAGAAACCTTAATAAGTGCCGGGAAAAATTGGGTGAGAAGTGTGGGCTGGTGGCCCATCAGATAGCGGTGGTTTTGGATCACCCTGCAGCCCAGGTTGCTCCCCAGGCATCACGTGCTGTAGGGCGGCTGCGGCACAACCTCAATACAAGACCCTGGGGAATCCCCATGCAGCGATGAGTGCGGCCCGATGGCTGCACAGCGATGGGGATGGCTTTATGGGGTAGGAGGGGGACTGCCACAGGGCGTGGTTTGGGGACATCCAGTTGGCAGCGGTGCAGATGGGAATGGATGTGTGGTTTGGGGGGGTTCAGTTGGTGATGGTGAAGATGGGAACTGATACAGAGCAGGGAGAGAGAGGGTTGTCCAGGGAATAGCTACTTGCTGCGGCTCTTCTCTGCAAACTTGGGCTGGTTTGGGGGAAAGAGGGAGATTTGAGTTTTAGAGGTAATTTGGGATCTGGAGGCTGCTGCCCTGCCCTAAGGCACCCAAGCTCATGGCCCTGCATCACCACTGCAGTGTAACCGATGAGCATCCCATCGTCCCATCCTGGTGGTGCTCCATGCACGGTTAGCCAGGGCCTGGTGGGGATGCTCACCTGGCTGATGGGGATTGGGGTTGGTTTTCCTCTGCATTCTCTTCTGAATTTGGAATGTCAGTGTAGGCATCGGGAAGAGCGTGAGGGATGCGGTGGAGATGAAGAACGGGATCGCTGTATTGGCTGCTCGCCGCTGGCTGACCCCATAGCTGTGCACATGGCTCTGTGGTGCTGACCCCAGGCCAAAGAAATGGGGACACTGAGGTGGGGAGGTGGGTCTCTGGGCACCAAAGTGGTCACCATACCAACTGCTTGAGCTCTCCATCCCCACAATCCGGATGATTTGGGATGAAATGTGGGCTCACCCTTTGGTCCATGGCTCACGGCACTGGGCAATGCCGATCCCTTAAACCTCCACCAACTCCTGAACTTTGATGCCTGTTGATAAAAGCCAGCAGCTCACGGGTCGCCCCGGCTTGCACGTGCAGTGCTGCAGCTCTCGGGACCGCTTCCATGGGCTCCTCCTCCTCCTCCTCCCCGCTCAGAGCCGGTGGGAAAGTCTGGATCTGTTGCTATTTTCTATCTGTTATCGCGGCCCCTTATCGCTTTGCTCTTGTCTGCATGCCTGCTCTCAGAGCGCCCAGGGTCTCTCTCTTGGCAGCATGGAAAAGTCCCCTCTTCTTTTTTCATTCCATTTTATTTTCCCGAAGTCAGAGCTATCCCAGCCAAGGGACAGCAAAATGCTCCTCACTTTGAGAGCACAAAGGTGTAGGGCTGTTGCCATGGCCCCATCCCTGCACCCACCCCAGTGCTGGCACATGCATCACACACCTCAACATGAGTCCTTGCAATCGCTGTAATTCGGGAAATAAAACTCCTTGTTATCAAGGAAAGAGGAAAAAAAAAATGAGAGAGGGGGAGAGAGAGAAGGAGGGAGGAGGAAGAAGAGTTAATCGCCAAGCGGAGGATCTCGGAGCAGAGCGCTTTTGGGCTCTTTCCCTCGCTGTAAAGCCAGCCTCAGTAATTCAGTTTTAAAGCATGAAAAAAGGGAGTTGATGAAATTCCGCTATCAGCACCGAACCAATATGCAAAATATCTCGCCGAAAATCAAATAGCTATTATGTTTTCATTTCCATTTCAGCGTATTTGCTTAATGAAGAATAGACAGATCAGGCAAGCGGAGGGAGGCTGTGTGCGGCGATAACTGCGCAGGGCTCCCAGCAATCCCGCAGAAGTGACGCTCTGCTCCGACGCTTTTTCCCTCTTTTTCTTCTTTTTTTTTCTCCTTTTTCCCCCCTTCTTTAATTTTTTGACACAGTCGAGGGCTCCTTTAAGCCCCAAAGCCATCAGTGCTTCCCTGCCAGGGACTGGGATGCTGCGCGTTGGGCTGCACCTGTGGGGACATGGGCCCAGATACAGAGGTGCTGCCTGTCCGTGCCAGCTGCAACCCTTCCCTGCAGGCACCCCGTATCAACACGCTCTCAAAAATTGAGGTTTTCAGATGAATTTCATCCCCATCACCTCTCTGGGTGGAATGTGAGTAGGGTGGTGCCATTGGGGCGCCCACGGGGGGCTCCCATTGAGGGCACTCATTGGGATCCCATTGGGACACCCATTGAGGGCACTCATTGGGATCCCATTGGGACACCCTTTGGGGGCACTCATTGGGATCCCATTGGGACACCCTTTGGGGGCACTCATTGGGATCCCATTGGGACACCCTTTGGGGGCACTCATTGGGATCCCATTGGGACACCCCTTGGGGGCACTCATTGGGATCCCATTGGGACACCCTTTGGGGGCACTCATTGGGATCCCATTGGGACACCCTTTGGGGGCACTCATTGGGATCCCATTGGGACACCCCTTGGGGGCACTCATTGGGATCCCATTGGGACACCCTTTGGGGGCACTCATTGGGATCCCATTGGGACACCCTTTGGGGACACTCATTGGGACACCCATGGGCACACAACACTGTCCCCATTGGTCCCTCCCCATCACTCTGTGGCAGTGCTGTGCTGGAGCAGCACGATTCGGGTTAACTTTATCAGGAGCCCGAGAGCTGGGAAGGCGTGAAAGAAAAAATTAGCCTAACAATGTTTCATTTACCGCGAGAGAAACGATTTGTTAGCCGGCGATTGTTTCTGAATATTATCAGAGTCTTTTTAATTGTGCTGGAACTGAAATTAGCAGAATTAGAATAAATTGCCTTCCCTTCTCCGGCAGCCTCTTTATTCACGCTCATTGTTGTCTGCTTTGTATAGATTATGGCCCTTTGTTCTCCCGCTGTAAATATACATGCCTGGAGTCACGGCGAGCGGCGGAGGGCTGCAGCCCCATCCCAGTGCTGTGCTCCCTGCCCGCTGTGCCATGTGCTGGGGGTGTGCCTTAATTTGGTGCTGGAGGGATGCTGCGTTGCCATGGGGACGGCGGCGTGGTGAGGTACCTGCGGTGCATCCCTCCTGCACCCTGCGGTCACCTCGTGTGCCTCCCTCCTGCAGTAACCCCCTGTGTACCCCTCCTGCACGCATCCCTCCTGCCCCGTGCAACGTGCACCCTACAGCCACCCCGCTCACACCCTGTTTCCACCTGATATACCTCCCCAGTTTCCTCCAGCACAGAGGGAGGATGCGTGCCTGCGGCGTCTCCGTTTCTCTGGGACCCCCCCCCCCCATCAGGAGAGGGGTGTGGGGACCATGGGGGATACCCTGCGGAGTTGCTCAATGAGTGTGAATGCCACTGCCACACAAGGCTGCAGGGGACAGCACTGACCATCCTCTGTGCCCCACAGGTTCCCTGGGAGCGATGGAGGAAGGTGAGGACGCTGCTGCAGGAGAGCAGAGCCCCATGGAGAGGGACGGGGCCACCTCAGAGTGTGAGGGCTCAGCGGAGCGCGACGCCTGCAGCCCCCCCAGCAGCGAAGGTGAGAGCCTCTGCCCCATTTGTTCCCCATTAGGAGACAGAGCATCCCATCAAGGGTTCAGCAAAACGCTGGCGTTCCTGGAAGCTCCATCCTGGGGTAATGGTCGGAAATGAGGATGCTCTCAGTGGGTTCTGGGCACATGGAATGCCGTAGCTGGCGACAGTTTGGGGTTGGACCACACGTGGGACTGTGCTGGATCCCAAAGCAGGCTGGGATGCTGCCCTGCAAACGTGTTGGCACTGTTATGGGGAGGGTTGCGGGGACACAGAGGACCCCCCGAGCTTAACGTTGGTGCGGTGGGATAAAGACAGAGCCAATGGGATGGGGACGGAGCTGTGCCGCTGCCGCCCGCTTCCTGCCCGCTGCCGCCTGCCTGCCGCCTGCTGCCCCACCCTGGGGCCCAGATAGCCCTTCAGTTCCTTCCTGCGGAGGTGGGGGCAAACCCTAATCAGCCACCCAGTGAGATAACAGCACCAGGGCACGGTGTGTGGGGCTGGCCTGGAGGCTCCCGCTGTGCACCCCAACCCCAAAACCATGGGGTCAGGGAGCGGCGAGTCCGGCGAGCGCCCCAACCCCAAAAGCACGGGGTCAGCCCCCATGGAGGCAGGGTTTTCTTGGGAATGGGGTGTGTTATCTGATTGGGGCACGGAGCTGGGAGCCGGGCGCAGAGCTGCACCTGGCACTGGCCCGGCTCGATAAAGAGGTGATAGCAGAGATAACGCCGAGCAGCAATAACGGCCACTAAAGCTTTCAGCGAGATGGATAAAAATCAATATGCCAGGCACTTTGATTTATAGCCAAAAATAATAGGACTTTTATACCCGGTGATTGATTTATTTGATGTTAATCATTCCGCTTATCACCTGTATTAATAATCTGCCATGGCGGTGACGTCACCCCGGGGTGTTCGCTCCGGCGCCTATCGATTGGGCTCCGCGCGGGTGATCCGCCCGGGACGAAGGCAAACATGTACTTTGGGCACTAATCTTCCACACTGTCATATGCAGATAGGCTCTTATCTGCCTCATCTCCAGCAGCAGTTAATGGAGAAAATAATTGTTATCAAGTTGCTATGAATACGCCACAAATAGAGCCGTGACGGGAGAGCGCGGCCACGGGTGACGTGGGGCTGTGGGTGGTGGTGGGGTTTGGTGTGGGGGCGTTGGGGTCCCTGTGGATGTGGTGCATTGTGTGGGTTTGGGGTCCCCGTGGATGTGGTGCGTAGTGCTGTGGGTTTGTGGGGTCCCCATGGATGTGCATTGTGCCATGGGTTTGAGGTTCACAAGGATGTGGTACATTGTGGCATAGACTGATTTGTGGGGTCCCCATAGATGTGGTGTATTGTACCATGGGTTTGTGGGGTCCCCGTGGATGTGGTGCATTGTGCCATGGGTTTGGGGTTCACATGGATGTGGTACATTGTGGCATAGACTGATTTGTGGGGTCCTCATGAATGTGTGGTATTGTGTGAGTTTGGGGTCCCCATAGATGTGGTGCATTGTGCCATGGGTTTTTGGGTCCCCATGGATGTATTGTGTTCTGCCATGGGTTTAGGATTCCCAAGGATATGGTGCATTGTGTGGCTTTGGGGTCCTCGTGGATGTAGTGCATTGTGTCATGGGTTTGTGGGGTCCTCATGGATGTAGTGCCTTGTGCCACAGACTTGGGGTGGCCATGGATTTGAGGTCCCCATAAATATGCATTATGCCATGAGTTGGGGTCCCCGTGTATGTGGTTTGGTACAGGAGAGGTGCAGGGTTTGCTGTGTGTGCCATGGGTTGGGGTGCTTCGTGTTGACCTCGTGTCCTTCTGCTGCAGAGGTGGACAGCAAAGATGTCCCGGAGAGCCCAAAGGAGACGGAGAAATCAGATCCTGGAGACAACACACCGGAGCTGAGCTCTTGGAATGGGCCAGGTGGGTCCCCGCGCAGCCTTCACTGTGTGCTCCTGCTGCAGAACCTATTGCAGAAATGGACTGAGATTGGGGTGTGCTGCAAGCACCGTTCCTCCTGCCATGCTCCTCGCAGAGGGCGATGGGTGCAGTGCCCCATGTCCCCTGCTTTGCCATTGGGTCCATAAAAGCCATGATGGCTGCGGCACGCAGGAGCTCTGTCCCTGCCCCATGTGCTCACAGGGCACTCTGCAGACATCCCTGTAACCACTTGAGTGGTTTAGCGATGCTTATCAAAACCCCAAGACACAGCTCGAGCCATCTATCTCCCCACTGATATCTCCACGCCGCGCTCTCTGGGTGCCCCGCGCCCTATCGCGCCGCTATCTGCAAACCTCGCGCCGATGGGGAGAAGCTCGGGGTTCCCCCATGGAGTTGATGTGTGTGTGGGTGCGTGCGCAATGGGGACCCGATGGCACTGGGGTGACCGTCCCCAAGGGTTGGTTGTGTCATGTTTTGGGGTCCAGTGCCACCGTGGATGGTGGGATCAGTGTGTCAGCCTCACGGAGCAGCGCGCTTCCACGTGACGGGGTGACCCCATTGCTGGATCACTAACCCCAGCCTGGAGGTGTATGGGGACGCCCGCTGCATCCCCACGGCCACGCACAATGCAGAGCCCTGGGAAGGTCTGGCCAGCAGCACACGTGTGCAGCAGCTGCCCCAATCCCCACGGATGGGCCCCGCTCCCCATCCGAGGGGAAGCGCGCGGCGGCCCCGCTGATACCCCCATCCCTTCCTGCAGGAAGGAGCTGCGGGGCCGTCCCGGCTCCTCCTTATCTCCTCTCCAGCCCTTTGTCCCCGTGACCGTGCGACGCTTCGCTCCTAAAAGCAACCCTTCCCCTCCCAGCAATCCCAAACCCCATCCCTTTTGCCCTCGGCAGCGTTTTCTGTGCCTGGTCCATCGGGGTTTCCGTGGGGCTGCGTTGCAGCGTGCTCCCCGAGCTGAGCGCGCAGCTCCGGCCATGCCTCCCCTTCCTCCCCTCCACCCCCCTTCTCCGCAGCGGGTTATTTGCATTCTTTATGTAAAAGAGATTTTATTATCGCCTTCTCCCAGCCCATCTCTATTCTGGTAATTGGAGTGGTATTAATTTCTGTGTGGCTGGGAGTTGATGGCGGTCCGGCGATGCTGCAGCGATAGGGTGTTCCTTTCGCACCAACCGCCGCGATAGCCCGTCTATCAGGCGCTCTGCAGGCTCTGCACTTATCAGGGATGGAGCTGGCAAAAAGGGAAACTCTGAGCAGCCTGAATTTTCTTTTTATCTGGCAGGATCCGCCGTATGTCAGCAATGGCAGCCGTGAAGATGCGGGGAGGAGGGAATGGGTGGGTGGGGGGGGTTCTGCTCCCAGCGCCTTTGTTCGCACCCCGTGGGGTCTCGGGGGTCCGCAGGGCTCTGTGGGTGCTCAGCCCTCGGGATGATCTTCCAGTGAGCTCACCCGTGGGATGCGTGTGATGTGGTCACACCTCCCTGCCACAGACCATCCTGGCTCTCCTCGGCCTCGTGCACAGGAGGTGTGGGGGTGGGTTGCTTTTTTTTTTTATTTTTTTTTTGAGCTTTTTTTTTTTTATCTTTGAAACGACCTTGTTCGCAGGGGGTTCTGATACGCGAGCAGCTGATAGCTGCAACCCGTACTCCTGCGCTTGGGAGCGCTGCAGATGGACGGGGCCGGGTTGGTGTTGGAGGGGGGGCTGCCCTTTGGTCACTTTGGGGCACTTTTCTGGAGAGGTACCGGTTTGGGAACACTGGTGTCCATGCCCACCGGGCACTGTCTGGGTCCCAGAGGGGGCTTTGCATCTATCTCGTCCCCCAAACCATCCCGTGACCAGCATTCTCCCAGCCCCATTTCTCCACCTCTTCCACTCACTTTGGAGCTGGGATCTGGGGAGCACTGCAGCCTCCAGCCCCTCTCCAATGGGGAGAATTGGGCATACAGGGCTGTGCCCCCTCCCAGTCCTCACTGCTTCCTGGAGGGGTACAGCGAGAGGCTCTGAATTAGGGGTTGTTGTGGAGAGCAGAGCTATAGGCAGCTCAGCCTCATTTAGGCAGCAGAGAATCCCAACGGCAGGCTGCAGCCTCAGGAGCCACAGCTTTTTGGACAGCTTTGTGCTGAGTGGGGGGTCCTGGGGTACCCCATCCTTCATCACTCACCGATATCCCTCCCCCAGAAACTAAAACCCACGACCCCAAGCACAGTGCCAAACAGATAGCGATCAGCTGCCCACAGTGTCACCCAGGTGTAGGGCACAGTGTCCCCCCCACCCCACACGGGGCCATCAGGCTCCAGGGTTCACATTGCCCCCATCCCCGTTTCAGACCCCATATCCACCTTAGCCCATCTCCACGTGCTCTCCCTGCTCCAGCGCAGAGATAACTTTCTTAAAGCCATTTTTTTTTTCCCCTCCATCTAATTAAAACTACAACCCCTTTTTTTTCTTCCTTTTGTTCCTTCCCCCCCCCCCACACCCCCCTTTCCCTTTCGCCTCCCTCTCTCGTTCGGTTGTGTTTATCTGCGCCCTGACTCCTGCCCGAATAATCTCTCGCTGCCCGGAGCTGGTGTGCAAACCTCAAGGTTTATTATCGGGGTGAGCAGGGCACGGCGAGGAGGGACGGCTCGTCCTGACGGACAGCCCCACGCTCCCCCTTCCCCTCCACAATGGTATGTGTGGGTGGGAAAAATTATTCCAGCTATTTCTCTTTTATCACCCGGAGCCGGGCCGAGCGGCAGAGAGTTGTGTTTGTGGTAGATTGCTAGGAAGGAAGGAGGAGAAGTTGGGGTTTGGGGTGGCAGTCCCGTGAGATGGGGGTCCTGCCCCCCGTGCCTGGCTTGCTGGTGGTGTCGCAGAGCTCTGCGATGGCATTGAGAGCAGTGGGACTGCAGCAGGGCTGGTGACACTCGTCCTGGGTCGGGGACATGGGGGACGTGGCTGTCACCTCGCTGCTTGGGCACGGTGTGGGGTTGGAGGGATGCTCGAGGCAGTTTGGGGGTGGTGTTGATATGGAGGGATGCTCAGGGTGGGCTATGGGCACGGCTGGAGCAGATGGATGAATGAAGTTTCCCTTCTTGTTGGGGGACTCCCAATTGTATTCCTCATGGTCGGTGCCGATCGTATCCCGACAGGGACGGCCCCATTCTGTGCTGGAATGAGGTGTGATGGCATCTCCCACTGAGGCAGCCACTGTGGTCAGTGGGAAAAGGGGACTCCAGGCTGCTTTTGTTGCCCCCCCATCCCTCTCCTCCTGCTCTTTCCCCTGCCGGAATGGGGATCCCTTAGCACCACGCCTCATGCATTTATGGGATGCGGGATGGGGACCCCTTAGGACCATGCCCTCATCTGTCTGTGGGACGCAGCAACGCCCTGAATGCAAACCCAACTATCGGGATGCATCCTGCTGGGGCAGGGCACTGCAGCTCCCTAGGGTACGTGGGCACCCCGTGGCACACCCAGTGCCAACACACCCACCAGCAGCACAGCTGGCGAGCGGGGCCCTGCACCCTCCTTCACCCCCCCCCCACCAGCACCCGCTGTGCTGCTCGGGGTAGGTAACAGCTCCTCCATTAACCGGGGTCAGGGTTCAGCATGATAAAGATTTGCTGTTGTACCGTGGCAAAAAAAAAAAAAAGGAAAAAAAAATCAATCAATAAATGGAGAGCGATGGTGGGGAGCGATAAGGGCAGAACTCTCCCCCCGACCCTGGCAGCAGCGTGCCTGCCCCCCGTCCCCAAAGGAGCCCAAAGCCACAGATCTGAGCCACGATGTCCCCCTGTGGGGTCAGAGCTGTCCCACGGTGGCCTGGGATCAGTGGGATTGGGGTGAGAGCTGCCCGAGCCCCCGTCCTCGCCTGCTCTAATTTAAGCCCCTCTCTCTCCTTTGTTGTTCCCAAGGCTGCCCTGATTACTCGAGCACCCGGGATGGCAAAGCCGGGATAATCTCCTTAGCCCCTTTGGAGAGATTTCCCTTTGTGAGCGGAGGTGAAGAGTGGAGATGCTGCGTGTTTGCAGCTTAAGACTCTTCCCAATCGGCTCCCTCCATCTTATCGGCGCGGTGCCATCACATCATTGCGCTAGTTGAGTTGTCAGGATTTATTCCTTCCGCCGCACGCGCTCGCAGCTTCTGAGAACGGCAGCGGGGGGATCGGGGGCTCCGCTTCCACGCGCGGATTGCGTTTCCTGCGTGGGATGGTCCTTTGGGAGGGTGGGTACCCACGGGGGGATGGGTGGGAGGGTGGACAGATGGACACGTGAATGGATGGATGGGCAGGTGAGTGGATGGATGGATGGACAGACGGATGAATGGGTGTACAGATGGACAGGTGGATGTACAGATGGACAGGTGGACAGATGAATTTGTGGATGGACAGCTGGATGGGTGGGTGGATAGATGGATGGACAGATGGACAGGTGAATGGGTGGAAGGATGGATGGATGGATGTGTAGATAGACAGGTGGATAGATGGGTGGATGGGCAGATGGATGGATGGAAAGATTGATGGATGGGTAGATGGACAGGTGGATGGATGGATGGGTGGATGGACAAATGGGCAGATGGGTGGATAGGTGGACCTATGTCTGGACGGATGGATTGGCAGGTGGATGGATAGGTGGAGAGGATGATGATGGGCAGCTGGGTGGATAAACAGATGGGCAGACGGATGGATGGGTGTGTGGATGGATGGGCAGATGGTTGAATAGATAGATGGGTTGATGGGCAGATGGATGGATAGGTGGATATATAGGTGAATGGATGGATGGACAAATGGAGGGACAAATGGGCACACAGACAGAGTCAGCCTCCCCTTCAGGGATCCCCAAGCCACAGGCTGGGCTGGGACCCATTTGTTCCTGTGTTCCAGGCATCATTGATGATGTCTCAGTTCTGTGCTCTCCAGGATGCCTTGTTTTAGGACGTTTGGGGCATTAAGACCCCCAGCTGACCCCCAGACCTGGCCCTGAGGGGCAGGGCACAAGGCATAGTATTAATAGGAGTGATGCATGGTGCTGGGAAGCAATCCCATGACTCCCTGATAGCAGTATTTATCCAGATAGTATCCAGGCAGCTGCAAACACTCAGAGTCCTCAAATCACAGATCCTGTCCCAGGGTGGATCTGATGCGTTAGAATTTGATTAAAGTCCCACGGATACACACTGGGCAAGAGATGTGGGACTCTTTTGGGATGGGACCAGCGGGGCACCCTCTGTGCTTCCCTTCTGCTCGCTCCTGGAGGAAAAGTGCACGTGTCACCTCGTGTCACCCCAGGTCACCCTTTGTCCCCTGCTGTCCAGGACCCCATCAGCCCCCAGGTGCAGGTGGCAGCCAGCCTTTCTCTTTCATTTATCAGCCGATAGCCGGCAGCGAGGCGATGACAGGATTAATCTTTGCTCTCCAGCATAGCTCGGGCCATTTCTTTGAAATCTCGATGGGGAGATAAGCTGGAGCACAGTGTGGGGGGGGAGAAGGAGCTGTCGGCCCCAGGAGCTGCAGCATGGGGATGTGTCCCCAAGTGGTGTCTCGTTGTGATGAGCATTGGGATGGATGCTGGGATCTTGTGCAGCTCCTGAGCAGGTGAACCCGTTGGGACCGAGCTTTGTGGGTTGGGTTGGTTTTATTTTTCCATCCTTTCTGCTGCTTTTGGTGTCCCAAAGCAGACAGCCCCATCCCTGCCTGGTTTGGTTAATCATCTCGGAGATGGGAATTCCTGCAATATCGGTGTGGTTCCGCCTCACCGAGACCCGATGGTGAGATTAGATAAGGGCTGTGTCACGCCACGGGGTGGTGACACTGAGCGTTGGTGGCAGTGTGGGGCACACAGACTTTGCTCCCTGGGGCCACTGTCCGGGCTGTGTGCGTGTCGGTCACCTCGAGCGTCCCCAAGGGGTGGCACTGCCGTGTGCCACATCCCCGCTGCAGTGCTTTGGGGCTGAACACAGTGCTGTTGGTGCTGGCTTCTGGTCCACGGACAGGGCCACCGTGCAGGTGGATGTCCCCATTTGGGGACACTGCTTGTGGGGCTGGTTTGGGTGGCGTCCCCAAAGCCAGCTCAGTGCCGTTTCCCACGAGGCAGAGGATGCAGTGGAAACAAACTGTGTGTTTGTTTGGGAACAAACTTCTTTCCTCCTCTCCTCAGGTGCTGTGATGAGTGTAGGGACAGGGACACAGCTGGCCACCTCCCTGTCACCCTGTGTCCCCACGGGGGGCACAACCAGCAGCGTGCATCCCATTCGTGCGCGGGCAGCAGATCCAGCCAGCACCATCCCCACGCTGCGTTTTGGGGGTGCCAGCAGACAGCCCATCCTGCTGCGTGCCCCACAGTGGGGCCAGCTCTATTTTTGTCCCCCTGTCTGGAACGGTTTTTCTCTTTATCAGCGCCTGTGTGTTTTCTCTGCTGGGGATTGATACACAGAAGATGAAGTGCTCTGACATGGGAAGTGTCAGGCGAACGCGCTTATCTCAGAGACATGGTCTCCTGACCCAAACGCTGCTGATTACCACAGAGATGGGGGGAGGGGGGGGCATCAGGGGGACAATGCCAGGGTGGGTGGGGGGTGGCAGTTGGACTGGGATGGGGACAGCTTCCCCGAGAGCAGCTGGGCTGCAGGCTGGCAAAAGTGATGTGAGCCAGAGAGCCCCGAGCACATAGGGAACCCGGGCCCTAGGGGACAAACCCATGGCCTCTCCCAGCTCTCTGCCCTCCTCCTCCTATCCCACTGTGATCTGGAGGGATGACAGTGGACAGAGGGGACCTGAGGTGACAGCACGGGGCCGGGCAAGCATGGGTCCCCCCACCCCACACACAGCACCTGACGCTCACCTGGAATAACCCCGGTGCAGAGAGGATCCAGATGTCAGCCCAGCTAATAAACACATCAGATTTCAATCTCGGCAGCTGTGGGATCATTTTCTCCTCCCCACGTTTCTAGCCCTGAAAGCAATTTGCCTTCCAACCAGCACAGCCTTCTCCCCACCTGCGGGATCCCAGTGCTTTGCGAATGCCTCTGGAGGACACGACACCCACATCCCCCATGGTGCTGTGGTGACGCCAGGGATGGTGACCCAACACGTGGTGGCTTTAAAGGGACCCCACATGGGGCACGTGGCAGCTCGGTGTCCTCACGGAGCATCCTCATGGCACGGAGCAGCCAGAGCGCATACATCCCGGTATTGGTTACCTGCCATCTTATCTGCGCTCCGAAAGACAAAGGCACAGTTAAAACATTTTAGAGCAGCCTTCATAGTGTATTAACATGTTATCTAACCCATTAAACCAGAGCCTTATCAGATAATCAAAGCCATTAAGCCCTGAAGCTGCTGCGACTTTGGATGTGGGGATGGGAAACGCTCCTTCCTCTCCTCTGCTCCGTGGTGTGCCCCAACCCCCAGCAGCGCTATGGGACCACCAAGCTGGGGGCCTGGGGGATTCCCTGGCCTGGGAACTGCAGTGCAAGTGGTTGGGGAGCCCATCGGTTCATGGGGCCTTCCCAAAACCTGCGTGGAACCTTCCTCTTCTTCCAGGCACTGATGGGGATGGAGATGGATGGGTATGGGACCAGCTGACAGCATGCTTGTCCTTGCAGATGAGCTGGAGCTGGTGGTGCGGGATGGGGAGCGCCGGGTGCGAGCCCGCCGGAGCCTCCCCGAGGGATTCTCCTGGGGACCCTTCCAGGGCAGCATCCACAGCGAGCCAACATCTCCAGGACACGGCGAGGCGGTAAGGAGCACTTATAGGGACGGGCAGAGCCCCATAGCAAGGAAGAGTGAGTCTGGGGAGAGGGATTGGCGGGGGAGAGACTTTCCCTGTGTTGAGTTCCAGGACATTATGGGATCCCCTGGCTGCTTTTGGGTGCTCCAGACAGCAGCACCGGTGAGAGGTTGGTGGTCCCACTGGCACTGCAAGGGGGCTGTTTGCTGGTATGTGTCTACCTGCAGAGATGGGGTCAGGGTGCAGGAGGATTGGGAGCCTCAGGGGCACAGCAGGGGGCTGGGAGCCTTTGGGCAGGATGGGTTTCTGCTGGTTTTGGGTGTGACTCCTGGAGTTCTGTGTTGCAGAGCTGGGACCAGCAGAGACTGCTGGTGGCTCGTGCTTGCTCTGCCAGTGCAAGCAGCGTGCATGGGTGTGTGCGGGTGTGCAGGGACGCGTGGAGGGGCTGGGCCCACTCACATCCTTCCTCTCCGTGCAGCCGTGCAGGTCAGCTCCAGCCCAGGGGCTCTGCAGCCAGGATCTCAGCTTGGCTCCATCCCCACTCCTCCTCCTCCACTCTCCCTCACTCTTTTTTTTTTTCTTTTTTCTTTTTCTTTTTTTTCTTAGCTCAGGCCCGTTTATCTTTGCCGAATTAAATCCTTGATTAACCCTTATCTGCCCAGTTTGGCTCCGTATCTCCCGCTTGGCGCCGTGTGTCCAGACACCCGGTACAGGATGATTGATTCCTTAAAGATATGCGTGGCTTTTTTTCTGATACTTCATTTATTGTCTAAATATTTTTGCTCCCATTTCAGCAGCTCCCTTATCGAGGCGGGCTGATGATTCCCAGCCCTGCTTTCCTCCGCTGCTCGCCTCCCTCCTATCTCTGCCTGGGGAAGCGAGGAAGGAATCTCAGCCCCATCCGTGATACGGGCTGTCGCCCTCGGGTCCCTTCACATTGTTGCTGGTGGCGGGAGGGGGTGGGATAGAGGAGGTCTCCCCCAGGTGCCAGCCTGCAGCTGGACATCCATCCCATACAGAGGTTTTAGTGGGAACTGGGGTTGTTTTGTGGCTTTGGTGCACGAGGAGCATCGCTTGTGCCCATTGCCGAGGTGATGGAGGAGGAGGAGGAAGATCCCTGCTGCATCCTCACAGTGCTCCCCGAAACTCCACAGCTCAGGAGGGTGTACAAAACCGCCTGCAGTAAAGGGATGCAAGAGGAACGCGTGGTGCCCATCCCATTTCCCCCAAGGAAGGATGCCTGCTGGGGGGGGGGGAAGCTGCCCTGCTAACACCAACCGCGGGCGGATGCGGAGCAGATAGGGTTTCTGATGGTTATCAGCCCCGGTTCAGCACGGAGACACTGACCTCTTTGTTTGGGGGAAAACAAGGAAGGTTCTCAGCATGGGCTGAGGATGGGCAGCTGCTGCCGTGGCTGCAGATGGAGCAGGAGCACCCAGGGGTGCTGCGGGGTCCTGGGCACTGTGGGGAGCTGCATCTGCTCAGGTCCTCTGCACACAGAGCTGCTCCCCAGTGCCACTTTTGCAGGCTCAGCACCGCGCGTGCACTGGTGCAGTGTGCGTGTGTGTGTGTGTGTGCGTGTGCTTTATCACGCTGCGAGCACTCGGCTCCTCGCGGTGATAAGGCCTAAAACCGACTGAGACTGTCAGTCTGAGTTGGAGGGTTTAGAAATATCGGGACGAATAATTAGATTTCATATCGTTACCGCAGCAGCCATCGGAGGATCAGGCAGATTAATTTCCAACCCCCCCCCCCCCAACCTCCCATCCTCACTCATTAATATTCATTAGAGATGCAGGGAAGCAGCGCTGGGTCTGGCGTGGGCAGAGCCCCAGTGTCCCCTGCTGTCCCAGTGCCATGCAGACCGATGCTCACCTTTCCTCCTTGTCCCTGCAGCAGAGCCCACCCGTGACGCTAGTGCTGGGGGACGAGAGCTGCTGGCTGTCCCGCCTGCCCATGGTGCCTGGAGAGCCCGAGGCCAACGCTGTCATCTACAGGAAGGGTTGGTACCCATGCCGGGGTCGGGGGGGGGGGGGGGAGGGGGTGGGCACGGCGGTGGGTGCTGCATGCACAAGATGCAGCACAGGCAGCACTGCAAGCATGGGACGGGGCAAAGCAAAGCTGGCAGTGCAGGGCCGTGCCCAGCAGCGCAGCTCAGGCGTGTGCTGACACTGCCACCTCCAGGCGAGCTGGGGCTGAGCCATGTGGGGGGGTAGGGGGGGGAAAGCACCCAGCAGGTCTGGGCACCGGTCACGCTGAGCGCTCAACTCTTTGCCCGCAGATGATGCCGTGTGGTGCAGGACCACGCGTGCCGTGCGGGAGGATGAGCCCCTGTGTGGCTTTGTGGTGGCGGAGCCGGCAGCCATCCCCGGGCAGGTGGTGAAGGCAGAGCCCGGTGACTCGCCCTACCCGGCCGCGCTGCACTCCGACATCCAGCTGCTGCCCCAGCAGGCGGGCATGGCTGCCATCCTGGCCACCGCCGTGGTGAACAGTGAGTGCCGGGGCGATGCTGGGCGAGGGGTCCCCGAGGGGACGCGGGGTCCTCATCTCCACGCTCACCTCGTCCCCCACCATCCGTCCCTTCCCTCTGCAGAGGACGTCTTCCCGTGCAAAGACTGTGGGATCTGGTACCGGAGTGAGCGCAACCTGCAAGCCCACCTGATGTACTACTGCGCCAGCCGGCAGAGCGCGGGCTCGCCCGCCGTGGATGAGAAGCCCAAGGAGACGTACCCCAATGAACGCGTCTGCCCCTTCCCACAGTGCAAGAAGAGCTGCCCCAGCGCCAGCTCCTTGGAAATCCACATGCGGAGCCACAGCGGTATGGGCACGGCGTGGCTGGGGGACAGCAGGGACCCCACCTGGCAGGGGGACAGGGAGGCTGCGGGTTGCTTGCAGCCAGATGAGGCTCTTCCCCAGTTGGCTTACTGGAGCTCACCCTGCAAAGCCTTTTGCCATAAAGATGGAGCAGGCATAGCTGGATATGCGTTGTCCCCACGGTCCCTGTCCGTCAGCATTGAGGTGTCCCTCTGTCCTTGCAGGGGAGCGTCCGTTTGTCTGCCTGATCTGCCTGTCTGCCTTCACAACCAAAGCCAACTGTGAACGTCACCTGAAGGTGCACACGGACACCCTCAACGGTGAGTTAGCACCGCCTGGTGTGCCCACAGGGATGGTGGCACCAGGGGATGGCAATGATGGGGAGGGGTCCTGCGGTGGGACCCGTGCCCGTGGGTCAGACCCGCTCTGTGTCCTTCACAGGTGTCTGCCACAGCTGTGGCTTCATCTCCACCACACGGGACATCCTCTACAGCCACCTGGTCACCAACCACATGATCTGCCAGCCAGGCTCCAAGGGAGAGGTGTACTCACCAGGGCCAGCGCTGCCCGCTGCCAAACCCCTCACCTCCGGTGGGTATGGGGCAGGCTCCACAGGCCAACCCCCCTAGTGACACCTGGCATGGCCCTGCTGAGGGCCGTGTCCCCCCCATGGCCCCAGATGTGGGGTGGGATGCCACTCTAACTCCTCTCTCCCTGCAACAGGGCTGAGCCAGCCGAACAATGCTCCCGTGCTGAAGTGCAGCCTGCCCACCTTCCTGCCCGAGGGGCTGTCGGCCCTGCCACAGCACGTGGTGCTGCACGGCCCCCTGCCCGCCGTCCTGCCCGGCCCCGATGCCACCCCACAGCCCGCATCACCCTCAGACACCACCACGGGACCCACATCCTCCGAGGCACAGAACGGTGAAGCCCCCAGAGAAGCTCAGTCCTCCTCTTCCTCCTCCTCCAGTGAGGCCGTCCGCATCAAGGAGGAGCCAGCTGACAGCCCAGCTGTGAGCGAGGCAGAGGAACCCAAAAGCGGAGAGGCCGCTGATAGCCCCAACTCAGAGCCAGAGCCCGGCTCCCGGACCTCATCCCCCCGCAGCCTTCCCCCAGGGAAGGTGAAGTCGGAGCTGGCCAGCCCCACGCCGGGCTCCAGCCCCGTGCCCAGTGAGCCGGGTTCTGGCACAGCGGGCGGCACGGTCTTCCTGCCGCAGTACCTGTTCGGCCACGAGGCTGCAGCGGTGGTGCCGCAGGCGTCGGAGATCCTGGCCAAGATGTCAGAGCTGGTGCACAGCCGGCTGAAGCAGGGCCACGGCGTGGTGCCGCCAGGACTGTTCGCCGGAGCGCCGGTGCCGAAAGGCGCAACGTGCTTCGAGTGCGAGATCACCTTCAACAACATCAACAACTACTACGTGCACAAGCGGCTCTACTGCTCCAGCCGCCACCTGGCCGAGGACAGCCCCCCCGGTGGTGCCCGAAAGCTCAAAGTGCCCCCCGCAGCCCCCAAGGGTCCCCCCAATGCGGGGACGCTGCTGTCCGCTCCGCCAGGTGAAGGGCAGAGCGCTCCATCAGGGGACGGGGACGTGGGGCGCGCAGCCACACCGCCTGCCCCGCTGGAAGAAAGCAAAGCGGTGTCCCCGGAGGCGGAGGTGGTGGCATCGGGGCGGTGCAGCGAGGACAGCCAGAGCCCCGTCAGCTCGGAGGGGGACGAGGACCCCAGCAAGACGCTGTGCGAGGCGTGCAACATCCGCTTCAGCCGCCACGAGACCTACGCCGTCCACAAACGCTTCTACTGCGCCTCGCGCCACGACCCGCCGCTGCGCCGGCCCGGCGTGCCCAAGGTGCCCTTCGTCCCGCAGCCCCTCCGCACCCGCAAACGCCGCAAGCTCTACGAGATCCACGGGGCCGAGCCCCCGCCGCCACCTGACCCCAAAGCCCCGGCGCCCGTCCCTTCGCCCAGCTCCAGCCCCGACGCTGAGGGTCCCATCGATCTGAGCAAGAAGCCGCGGCGGCGCGGCGGGGAGCAGGCTGCGGCCACGTTGCTGCCGTTGGCCGACTACCACGAGTGCACGGCGTGCCGCCTCAGCTTCAACAGCTTGGACAGCTACCTAGCCCACAAGAAGTTCTCCTGCCCCGCTACCCCGCTGCAGCCCGGCGCCATGGAGCATCTCCAGAAGATCAAAGGGGCCGTGCCCAAGGGACACCGCGACGGCGAAGGGGACAAAACGGCCACTGCTGGGACCGCCAAGGCTCTGCCGCCCGCCTACCCCGTGGGGGATTCGCGGTACCCGAAAGGTGCCAAAGGGCCGCTCTCCGTCTGCCCCTACTGCCCGCTCAACGGGGCCATCAAGGGGGACCTCATGGAGCACTTCCGCCACGTCCACGGGCTCTTTGTGGCCACGCACGGCCTCCCCGACGCCCCACGGCCCGGGGGGGGCAGGACGCCCGAGCCCCCCGCCGCCTCACCCCCACGCCCACCCGCCCCGCGCCTCCGCCGGGACAGCTTCAACGGCAAGGAGGCTCGCGATGCCCTCCCCAACGGCAGCCCCCGGCCCCCGGCCTCGCCCCGGCCCCCCGCCGACAAGCCCCCCACGCCGCCCTCCTATACAGACCGGGGGGTGCAGACCCCCCCGGCCAAGGCTGCCCCCGGCCCCGTGCCCAACGGCAACCACCGGTACTGTCGCCTGTGCAACATCAAGTTCAGCAGCTTGTCCACCTTCATCGCCCACAAGAAGTATTATTGCTCGTCCCACGCGGCTGAGCATGTCAAGTAAAGCCCCTCGCCCACCCCACCCAACCACCCCCCCCCCCAGCTCTGATCAGCAGTTTGGGGTGGGGGGGGGCTGCATGGGAACAGAGTGGTTTGGGGGGACGATGGGGACCGACATCCCAGTGATGGATGTATATTTATGAAGCGATGCAGCACCATCCTCACTGCAGGTGTGGGCTTGGATCGGGGTGATGGACCCCAAGGGGGGGCTTCCGCAGCCCCTCTGTGTCCCCAGAGCACCACATCCCTTCTCCTCTGGGTGCTGATGTGCATCCCAAGTGGAAGGACCTCAGAGCACGGACCTAAAGGCACCGTGGTGGGAGTGGGGGGGCCACCCTCCCAGCCCTGCAAAGCCCCCTCTGTCTGCCCCACTGCTCCTCCCCACATGGTGCTGCAGGGAAACTGGGGTGGGGGGGGGCAGACACTACAGGGAAGGGGGGTGGTGGGGGCACAACCAGGCCCTGGATGAGGAGAGCACTGAAGCTGAGAATGAAGCAACCCTGGGAACTGTGTGTATAAGCGTGTACAGAAATAAATATGTCTGATAACACCGGGTGCTGCTTTCATGCTGGAGGGTGGGGGCTGGGGTGCAGCAGGTGTGGGGATGGAGGCTGATGACTAATTGTCTGGCTAATGAAAGGATTGAGCTGCAGGTGGGCTGTGCTGCCCCACACCCAGCCCTGGGTTTTGCCGTGGGGTCCAGGGCTTCAGTCTCAAACCTGGGCTGGGATCCCCAGGTGAGTGTGGCTGGGGTCTGGTATCTCTGCTGGGCTGGGGACACCACAGAGAGCTGGGGTTAAAACCACTGCAACTGGAGCTTGGCTGGGTTAATGGGGTCCTCTTCCTTCTGTAACTCAGCATTATTGAGCAGGTAGGGGGCAACCCATGGGGATGCACATACACCACTCGCTCCTCACCCAGGATACTCCTTTCTCTGAAACCCTGTCCCCTCTCCAGCGCAGGTGGGCAACAATTTGCTCTCCCTCCTCCCACTCCTGGCAGGATCTGGCACCAGGCAGGCAGCGAGCAAAGCCACAGCTCCCCCAGGGCCTCTTGCAGCAGCAGCCCTTGCACCACAGCCTGGCACAACCCTGTGCCAAATAGGGCAAGCAGCTGAACCCCCCCACACACACATCCAGCCAGGGAGGAGAAAGGACACAGAGCAGCCTTGCAAGAAGCATAGCTTTACTTAAATAAATATATTTACAGAGCAGCAGGCATCACAGAGAAGAGGTGGCTGCATCCAGCCAGCAGCATGCAGGGAGAGGCTCTGGGTACTGACCTAGGCAGGACCCCCAGGAGGGGACATAACCCCCTTCTCTTCACTGCAGCATCTTGCTGGGGGGCAGCAGGGGGAGGCTGTGGGGCAGGACGTGGGGCAGCGGCACATGGCTCTTCTCCTCCTTGGGCTCGTCTGTGGCATCCAGCAGCTGCTGCATGTAGCAGGAGGTGCCCAGCAGCACGTGCCCCGTGGCCTGCATGCTGAAGAGCATCCAGCGCAGCGCTTCCCTGGGTAGGGGGTCAGAAACCAAGAGTGAGCATCGCTCTGTGCTCCCGTGCATGCTGTGGCTTCCCTCCCAGCACTCACTTCACGAGCCTCTTGGCCCCATAGCAGCGCAGGTCATAGGACATGCTGTAGGTGCCATAGAGCGTGGCTTTGACGTTGAGGCAGCCCAGGTCCTGCGGGTTGGTCTTGTACAGGTCAAAAGTGACACAGGCAACATCGATGCGGCGGGGCGGCTTGCGGGACAGGCTCAGCTGGTAGCCAGGAGCCTAAGGCACAGAAGGACCAGGAGTTTCCCAAGGAACCCTCCTGTTGCCTCACCCAACATCATCAACCCCAGTGGGATGCCCATGGGATGAAACAGGTTCCCGCAGCCCACACTCACCTTGCAGGCAGACCACGACTGCCCCTTGCCCAGGGCCATCAGCACCGTGCCCTCCTCCAGCGTGCAGAAGAAAGCCTCTGTCTCCACCACAGTGCCATCCTCGTCCAGGACCAGCGTGATGGGGTCGGGGATGAGCAGGGCGCTCTGAGCCTGCAATAGGGCTGCGGTGAGGGGACAGCCCATCAGACAGATGGGCCCCAGAGAGACAGATGGATACCTCACCTGGCGCAGCAGCTCTACCAGGCTGTGGGCCATGATGCCCTTGCGCAGGCTGCGGTCCCAGTTGCAGACACGGAAGGGTCGGGGCCGGGGGGTCGGGCTGGAGAGGAGCAGCTGCTGGGTCATGGAAGCACTGGCGGAGACGCATCTGGAGGGGATGGGGAAGGTCAGGGGGCTCCCCAGAGCCACCACCCCCAGCCCAGGGCTTTCACTTTAAGTGCTGGGAGGTATCAGAGCGGGGAGGGAAAGGCAGTGATGTCCTCTGCCCAGGGGACGGTGTCACCCCAAAGCTTACTTGGTAACAGGCGCAGCCAGGCGCAGGCTCAGGGACTTGGCGTAATCCATGCTGGCACAGGGCTGAACCTGGCAGGGAAAAAGCTTCAGCTCGGGTGTCCAGCTCTCCCAAACCCTTCAGGAGACCCCAGCCCTATATCCCAGTGGTACCCACCCTGCTCAGCAGGGACAGTGCCTGCCCTTTGACCAGGAACAGGCTGAAGGCAACGAGCAGAGTCCTGCTGCCAACACAGCTCTTGCGTAAAGCAACATGTGGGCCCTGAGTCAGTTCTGGAGCAAAGGTTAGCAGAGATATCAGAGATACAAGGCTGTACCCCCAGGCCCCTTTGGGGGACTGCAAGGAATTCAGGGAGACAGAGACACCCACCCCAACAAATATGATAGTCTGTGGATAGCTCCCATCTAAGAGAATCTCATCTCATCTCCCCATCCCCATAGCTCCCCATCCCCATAGCTCCCCATCCCCATAGCTCCACTCACCTCCACCAAACCACCTCAATCTACGTCCCACTCGTCTCCATTCACCTTATATAGCTGTCACAAAGGCTCCACCCCTCCCGACCTCGTCCCTCCCACCTAAACCAGTCCCCTCCAGCTGCCGGCACGAGGGGTGGGACCAGCCCTGCCGTGCCGATCCGCTTCCAGCTCCTGCAATGAGGCAGTGAGGGGTCAGTCCCAAGCGTGCATCGTCCCAGCAGTGAAACAAGCACTGTTCCAGCGCCGCAAATGCTTGGTGCTCGCTTGCACGCGGCTGTGCCCCCTGCGCGTGTGCGCACATTTACGCTCAGCCCACGTGTGTGCCTATCTACGTTCATTTCTGCACAGAAATACGCACCCATGCGCATGCACGCGTGCGCTTCCTCGTCGTAGCGTGACGCGCGTGAACGTGCACCCACGCGCACGAGCACACACGCCCCCCCCCACGGAGCACTTTCACACCCGCGTCCCTAGGAGCACGAGTGCGCACGCGCGCTCTGACCGCTTCCCGCGCGCGGCCCCTTTAAGGAGCGGGTCGCGCAGGCTCCGCCCCCTCGCTCCCCTCCCCCCGCCTGAAGGGCCGTCGCGCCCTGATGACGTCACGCCATGGCCGCCTTGCGCCGCCGCGAGTAGAGGCCCCGTCCCGTCCGCGCCGGAGCCGCCGCCGCCGCCGTCCCCCGCCCCGCTCGGCCCCGCCCCGCCACGCCCGTTGTCCCCCCGCCCCGCTCGGCCCCGCCCGGCCCAGGTGAGCGGCACCCGCCCCGCCGAGCTCCTCGGGTGCCGGCTGCGGCCTAGTGCCGGGAAACGGAGGGAGCGGAGGGGGGGGCGGGCCCGGCTGGCAGCGGCGGAAGCCGGGGGGGGGGGGGAGGGGCGGGAGCGAGCGACCCCTGAGGGGATGAGTGCAGGTGATGGGGCGCTCCCGGCGGGGTGGGGTTGGTGGGAGGAGGCGAAGGGAGGGGAGGGGGGGCGGCCCCGGGGTGCCCCCCTCCCCCCCCCCACTGAAACCCGGCGGTGCTGAGGTGGGGCTGTTTGGGGGTGCGGCCCCCGGGTGGGCGGGAGTGCGGAGGGGGAGAAGCTGAGGTGGGTTGATGGAAGGGGTAACGCTGGAGGGGTGGTTTGCAGCCCAGGCTTGAGGGGTTCTGACTGACTTTCTTCCCTCGCAGGTGGGAACAGGGAGAGCTCCAGGAGCCTGGGGCGCTGCAGGTCCTCAGCCTGGCAGGAGGAAGCTGAGGTAAGGCCGGTAAAGTTCAGCTTTGTGGGTGTTCACAGATTCTGCAGTGTGCGGGAGTTACTGTGCTTGTTCTGTGGCACGGTGTCGTGGCTCCTGTCATTCACAGTTAGCGTCTGCCAGCACAGAGCTGCAGGAAGAGCCGGGTGTGCTCCAGCTGTAGGAAAATCAGTTTCACTGGGAGCACGAGCTCCAGCTGCATGCAGCTCTGTTTCTCTTTCTGGCTTGGAGTTCACACGATGCAATGTAGTGAGTTGAATCAGCGTTCTGGATCAGAGCTGTGTGCATTCTTGTTTAAAAGTCAGCTCGCTGAAAACGGCTGTCACCAAGTGGTTCTCTTACATTAATGCCAAAAGCTGGCTTAGTTCTCTGCATTAACAGCTTACCTGACAGCTGCTGGATGCTGCGCGTGGTCAAAGTCAGCTCTTCTTAGAGGATGTCAGATAAGTTCATATTTTGGTTAATTAACCTGCTGAGCACTGTAGTCTCATTCAAAACAAAGGGCTGGGTGCTTTGCTTTGGTTCTGTTTCTTCCTGATTTAATGTGGCTTTTTATTTCCTTTTCTTCCTGTTTTTGTTGTTCTTCCATGGTTTTGCTCATTATAGTTCCTGCCTTCCGTTTCTCTTTTGCACGTTTTTGTCTCCCAAACCTTTTTGTGCTGTGTTAGTTTTCTAACCAGTCTTGTCAGCTGCATTTCCCATTCGTTCTCCTCGGCTTGCACATCGCTCTTCACTCATCCTTGTGACTTGACTTGGAACTCTTTTGTAAGCAGAAATATTTTGGAAAGTGTTTTGATTTTGCATTGGACTGGCTACAAGAAGTTGAAAAAAAATGAAAATAAATAACCAGCAAACTTGCTGTTGTCCGTAAGAGTTCTGCCTGAAACACAGAGGCCTCTGTTCCCTCTCACCAGCAGTGCTGGTCCCTTGGTGTCTGCCCCTTGAGCTCCTGGGAGCTGCAAGGTGTCTCTCTGGAGGTTATGGACGTTGGGGATGAGCTTGCTTCTCACCATCCCACTGGCAGTTTGTACAATTAAAGAGAGAAGCTGATGGATCTGTCAGGACACGTTTTTTTGTGGGGTCCCCGATGCCTTCCTGCTCCCAGAGGTGCTGAAATCAGCCGAGCCATTGGTTGCTGCACTGTGTTCAGGGTGTATTTCTTGTTCATTTGTGGCACCGTATGAAGGCTGAGGGAGAAATTTAATGAATGGAAATGACGCTTGCCAAGATGATCTTTCCATGGTGCCTGCTTCAGATTGGTCCTGTCAGTACTACTGTTTAGTCTGCCACCAGACTGCTACCTTCAGCAGTGAGTCAGCTGCACACGAAGCTGAGCTTCGTCAGCTTGCTTAACGATACGGCTTAAACTTCTAAATGAGTTCTGGTTGGAAAAAAGAGCAGTAAGGAACCAGAATTTCAGCCTCCTGCCTGTGATAGGCACTGCTGAGAGACACGCAACCAGAACGCAAAGTAGAGAAACGCTGCGCTGAGTGGGAGCAGCCTGTGAGGTGCACCTGTGTGATCCCAGACTAAAACCTGTAACTGGAAATGCTTTCCAGCAGGGCTGTGAGTCTCGAGTGGGAGCAGGGAGCGAGATGGGCACCCTCTGCTGTTGCATCCAAATCCTTCTGGGTGAGGGCAGCTGTGCCAGTGGCTGGTTTAGAAGGAGCACCGCTGTTCCACCATACGTTGGCCATGAAGCGCTGACCATTTCCATTCCTTAAGTTGGAAATATTCAGAGCTCAAACTGTGAAGCTTCAGCGCTGCTTCCTGCTGCATATGTATTGTGTAACTAAAAACCACTCTTTTCCACCAGGCCTGGCTGTGACAGCAGGCCATCTTGGAGACAAGCAGGGGCTGTGTTCTGACAGAGGGCACTGGCTGCCCGTTCCAGTGGTTTGTGTGTGTGCAGGGAGCAAGGCAAGGGGCTGCAGGGAGAAAAGGCAGTTTGGTTAGTAAGAAAGCTGCAGATGATTGCAGCCAGATGTCCCACAGGGCTCTTCTTGCCTTTTTCATCCTGTTCCCAAGTGGTTCTGGATGTGTCTTTTCACGATGCCTTCTCTCGTCTCTAGTGAAGGGAAGGCCAAACTTTGCAAAAAGCTGTTGAGGGATTTTCTTCACTTCATTTGCTTGTATTTTTGGTGGAGTGTCTATAATACTCTTGATGGCAGTACCAGCAGGCTGCTGCGTGACAACAGGAGCTGGATGGGTTGTGAGGATTCGGAAGGAACAACAGGAGGAAGATTCTTGCTCGATCTGTGGGGACAGCAAGCGGTGTCGGAGCTGGGAGGATGGCATGTGCTTGCTGCAGATGGGACAGCTGGAAAGCTTAGCTGCCAAATCTGCAGTGTCTCTGCTGACAACATGAGAACTGCCTCTAAGGGACTTACGACTCAGTAAAGTGTGCACAGGTGCTTCTGTGTACAATGCAAGACACTGTTCTGGCCAAAGGTGCGTGCCATGGCTGTGTTTGCTCCGAAGCTTCTCAGTGGAAGGGTTGTACATCTTGTCAAGCCTGGCAAAGCAGACCGTCCTGAACTCATCTGTTGCAGATGTGAGGGAAACGAAAACTTGACGCAGTTTGAACAGATGAAGTCAGTTTTGTAGTAGAAGGGGTAGGGCAGCTGTGGCCGAAGTCAGCTTTGCCTGAACTACCTGCAGTTTTGAAGATAGCTCTGAAGATAAGCCACTGCTAAGTGAGAAGTGCCATTGTATTGCTGGTTCATTGCCCCATCACTCAAAGCTACAAGTCAAACAATCTTGCTTGTAGTTTAGAAATTAATTTTTTGCTTTTATAACCAGTTTTGAAGGTGGTGAGGAACAGTCTTGGTTCTAAAGCAAAAATTCAGGATTTCCTGTGAGTGTGAAAGCTGTGCATTTCTGCTCCGTTACTTATGTCAGCGTTGCTCAATTGGAAATGCTTCCGTGGAGTCATTTTTATCCTCAGATTTTCCTATTATCCATCTGTATGTGTAATTAAAGGAGAGTGGAAAGAAAAAAACAACAGTTTTTTTTACAAAGCAACCTGCAGCATTCCAGAGCTTTGGGATGAACTGCTGTGCAGGTTATTGTGAGGCAGGACTTGGGATGTGTGCTTTAGGTTGTCATGAAAAGAACAGAGCCGTTCCAGCTTGCAAGGAGGCTTGAGTGACTATGGCAAAGGCTCCACTGTTCCACAGAATTCTTCCCCTGGTGGTCTCACCTGTCTTAGCACTCAAGTTATTTCTTTTATTCCCTGAAGAGTGGCTACAGGTAATACTGGTTAGGTCAGAGATGAGGCGTTCTCCTGTCTCAGATCATTCTTCTGGCGTGTTGCTGTTCCAGGTAAGCTTGTGACTGTGATCTAAACCACACTCACTTGCTGTCCTCTTGGCTCAGACCCGGGGTATGCCCAGGGGTGAGGGATGGCTGGAGGATTTGTATTCAGAAAACCTGATTCCTTGGTCTTGGGGCATCTTTTCTGGTGAACAGGGAACAGCTGAGCTGCGCTCTTGCTGAATTCCTGCAGCACAGAAAACAGCGTAGAGACCGTAAGTGCCTTCTGTGTGTTGCTTCACTGCCCGAGCAGGTAGAGGCACCAGGAGGATGTGAGGCCCATTGCTGAAGGGTTATTTGCATGAAGCCAGAGGCACTCACTGCAAAAGCAGATTGCTTGGATTTTGTGACTTCCTTGCAATCAGCTGTCAATTATTGTGTTTCTTATCATTTCTGCTGTTGGAAATGAATAGGAAATTATTGTAACTAAGCAATGCTCTGGATTTTTTTTACAATAGCTTTAATAGTGGGGGTGAATGTTTCATGCTCGTGGGTCCAGCTGGGGGGTGAGAATGTATTCCTTTTCTCCCAGCCCTCTGGAGGGCTCGGTGTCGAGTGCGGAAAGGCAGCGAGTCACTTCAAAGCCTTTGCTTTGGTGCTGCTTGTTTTTAAGGAATTAGAAAACAAATTTCCTGAATACATCTGTACTTGACAGCTTCTGTATTTCTGCTGGCCTCTTCAGGCTGACCTTTCGGGTGTAATACGCTGAGCTGCTCTCTACGTGCATGCAAAATGTAACTTCTCAGGCACTTAGGCAATTAAAATTGCTGTCATAAAATTCCTCTTGAAGCCGGTAATGATTTGTGCAGGCATTTATGAACTCAGCATCAACCTTTATATGCTCGGTAAGAATATAATTTGTTTCAGATTGCATCCTGCTTAACTGCCCAGAGCCGCTATCACCGAGAGGCAATTGCTGTCTTTTAATTTGGTTTATCTCCTTTCAGTAAAATCACAGCTTTGGTTGTGAGCAAGAGCCAGCCTGCTCAGAAGTGCAAGGAGGGAGGCATGAGGAGCTTGCAGGCAGCTCAGCACGACCCTTCTGCTCCCCAGGGCTCTGTTGGGTGTTCAGGTTGCCCTCACGTGTTTTAGCTGGCTGATGTTTGCTTTGTGGACTTGAAGTCGAGCAAAGTTTCTGGGTGCTGTTGTTTTGGTACACTTGTACTGCTGCTTTTATTTTTTGAGGAGCACTGGTCGCTTCTCTGCGACCTCCCATGGTGTGACAAGCGAGAGAGTGACTTTCAGCTCCAGGGTCTGCTGCCAATGCCAGCTAATGAGGGCTGCACTGTGCTGAAGCAGGCGATGCTGTCTCAGGGATGACAGCACATCTGGCAGCATCCGGGGCATGGATGCAACAGCCCTTGTCCCAGGAAGTATATAGGGAAGTAGATGAGTAGCATGGGTAATAAAGCTGTTCCCGATTTTTCCAGCACAGGCTCTTAGCACACAGAAGCAATGCTCCATGCTCCTCCATCTGCCTTCCTGCCACGTCTCAGCACCAAATTCCTGACCACAGTCCCTTTCCTTTAGTTTTCTTCAACCTGTCCTGGTTGTTGTGTAAAAAGCACCGTCAATGTATGGGCTGTTTTTCCCAGAATCATTGTAAAAGGTGTTCTTGCCTCTCCGGGAGTCCATGCTATCTGCAGTGCCCCGTGCTTATACTGACCAGATGAGTCTGAAAACCTGACCCTGTGCTCTGGAGCTCACTCACCTGCTCACAAGAGAAATGCCATGGGCGTGGGAGACCTGACTTGGGATTCCTCATGATTACTTAGTGAGCTGCTCTCCCACTGTTAGAGCTTGTAGATGAAATCCCAGCCTCGAGCTGTATCCATATAAATCAAGAGTAACACACTCTTAGCTTATCTGGAGTGATATTGGGGTAAGCTTTTTTACGCAGTTTAAACTGTTTCCTTCTTGAAGATACTGTGATAAACCACACTCATGCATCCAGGCGTTTTCTTTTTTCCCCCTTTAGGAGACAAACTACAAGGTGAAACGTTTTTTTTCTTTCCCAGCTCATTCCCCGTTAACAAGTGTAGCATTTTTCCTTCCGCAGGCTATTGGGTACTGATGGATGTTTCCAACAGCCCTGAGCGAAACCCCTGCTCTCCCAATGAGGACCAACAGCTTTCTGACGACGAGGTCCTGAAGGAGAGCGGTTCGGAGCGGGGACTCGATGGAGAGGGTGGGCAAGGCAGCGTCCTGGGCGAGGAGGAGGATGCAGCCCGGGCACTGAGCCGTGGCGAGGAGAACCACTCGGATGAAGAGGACCACTTGAGCGAAGGCAAGTCTCAGGACTCTGACAACAACGAGCAGAGTGGGGAGCTGAAGAGCCTCCCACCTCGCAAAGGTGAGGAGGAAAACCGCGCCAACGACCTCGGTGATGAAGCGTCCTCCGTCACCCGCGAGCTGGATGAGCATGAGTTGGACTATGACGAGGAAGTTCCCGAGGAACCAAGCACTGCTCCTGCAGAGGAGGATGTTGAGAAAGCTGCTGGTGAGGATGATGAGGAAGAGGAGAAAGGAGATGACGCTCCTGAAGAGGAGAAAAAATCCAGCAGTAAAAGCGATGATGAAAAGGATGGCCAGGATCCCGTCAAGGAGAAGAAGAAAGAAGAGGACGATGGAGAGATCGACGATGGCGAAATTGATGTAAGTAGGAGCTGGTCTGGGGAGGACAGTCCTGCTGGGAGAGACCTGTGCTTGTGTTTGGACTGCTGCCTTGCTGAGCATCGTGCCTCTGTCTGTTCATTGATGTGGGTGTCTGTGCTGGTTGTGTGCAAGTAACACGTTTCCATCAGAGGTAATACTGCGTTGTGGGCCAAGTCCTAACCTCAGTTGCTAGGGCATCCATTGCCACGTACTGTAGAAAAGTTTTATGTGCCGCATGTTGCTGGAGCAGTTGCAAGTAAGCTGTTCACTGCCTAGTGTGGAACAGCTCCAGTGCCTTCAGAAACTATTCTGCTTTGGCTCTCAGAGGACTTCTAGGTGATGCTGATGGCAAATCACTTAGCAATGGATCAGGCATTCAGAAGCTGTCTCATCAGTTTAGTTTGAGAGGCCGTAGTGCAGCTCCTGGACTTGGTGTCGGGGGTGTGAGAAGCCCAGGGCCCCAGGGGTGCTCTGGGAGCAGCAGGAGGAGCAGACTGTGCTGGGCTTCCTGGGAAGAGCTTAACCAGGCAGGCTCTGTGGGGTTGGTCATCAGCTCGGGGATGTGTGAGCCCAGTAGGTGCTGTTTTGCAGCTGAGAAACATATGCAGGTATTTCGGAAAAAGGGAGCACTGTTTGTCCTGCTGTGCTCTGGGGCCGAGGTGGAATTTTATTAGAGTGGAGCCCATACAGAAGGGTTGTTTCTCGGTCGTGTTAAGACCAGAAGAGAACAATTTGCTCCACAGTCAGCTGTTTTTTCCCCCAAAAAAGCTGTGGGTTTTTGGTTTTCTTTTTGGTTCTTCAAAAAAAAAGGTGATGCAGCTTTTCCTCGTGCCCATACTGCCAAGCAGTTTGCTTAACCACTTACAGTGTTTTCCAAAAGTTTTGTGTGTTTCTGATCGAGTTAGAAGGAATTTTGGCGTGATGTGAGAGAGACCAGGAAGGATAAAAAAAAAAAAATGCCCAGAGCCCTGACTCCGTGCCTGCTTCTTGATTAAAATATGAATGCTTTCCTTTAGAATCTACGGCATTCTTAGGACCGCTCTCCTTACAAAGCACGGGATGGATTTGTGCTGTGTTTCTCATACATTAACTCATAACGGGGTTCCCAGCTGCCTGATTCCAAGGAGACCTCACAGAAATAAATACTTTCCCTTTTGTTCGAGTACAGCGTCTGCAGAGACTTCACACGGCTCTTTTGAAAGCAGAGAGTTGAGCTGGCCGTGCCATTCACGCGTCCCTGAATGCCATCCCTGGCTTTTGGGGAACCTCTTAAAACTCCACGTTTTCCTCTGCTTTCAGGCCCCCCTCTTTGGAGGAGGGGATATTGATACGAATTTTAATTTGAATAAAAGCGTTGTCTTTAAAATCAGCTCCTCGTGTTGCCCTCGAGGAGATGCAGAGGGGGCTGTTAACCCATCTCTCTGCAGACCCTGTGTCTGTCTAGTGAAAAACAATTCTTTTTCCTCAGTTTTAGCTTCTAATTTGATCAAAGCACACGACTTACTTAATCTGTTCCCACCGCTGCCACGGGGCTGTTGGTATTGCCTTGTGGTGGGAAGGCCTCCCCACCAGCTGCTCCCTGCTCAGATGTTTTGTGCCCTGAAAAATGAGTGGTGAATGGAGATGGTGAGG
The DNA here is from genome assembly GCA_036925125.1 of Oreortyx pictus. Classification (NCBI taxonomy): domain Eukaryota; kingdom Metazoa; phylum Chordata; class Aves; order Galliformes; family Odontophoridae; genus Oreortyx; species Oreortyx pictus. The sequence continues at coordinate 18,280,852 of JAUPFR010000014.1, forward strand.
TAAGGCATGTGCCTGTTAGGAGAGGTAACTGTTCTCCTTGAGAGTGTCTGGTGCCTGACAGCTCTGTGCTCACATAGAACAAAGGGAGGGCAGGTACTTCAAAGCCCTGGCTGCTGTCTCCTCGAGGAGTTTCATGGTGTTACTCCATGCTCGTCCCCTGTGGTTCTGAGTCTTTGAAGAAACCTCCCATCTTCCTGAGCTTCTTCCTCTCTAACTGCTGCGTGGAGCTGAGGAGTAGTGGGTGACCGTGTTGGGTCACTGCATTAAGTGCTGTACTCAGGAATTCTGCTGTGTACTTGATATCAATTAACAGAAGGAATTTGCTTGAGCTGAGCAGGTGTGACAGGAGTGCCAAGCAGAGAGAGGCAGAGTGAAGGCTATGGAGGACAGTGGCATCACTCAGCTGTGCTGCCATAGCTGTGGTGTGCACTTGTAGCCTGCAGCAAGGAAAGGTAATGCAATTGAGCTCGTTTGCATGAGGCTTCCTCTAGTTGCATTCCACTTGCTGTGAGCTGGAAGCACACAACCAGCCTCATTCAGCCAAGGTACCTTAAGGTTTTAATCCACTGCACCGTTGGTTTTTTGGGCCTCTGAGTTTAGGTTGATGCAGCGTGGTCTACGTGTGGTGCCAGGACGTTCATGATGCCTTCTGGGTCTTGCAGTCAGCTTGGAGAAGCACTGAAGTTGATCCACGTTCCTGCTGCTAGCAGTACATTGCAGATATACTCAGGGGTGTTTATCACAACCTTTTTTTTCCTTAATTTCCCCTGTGCTTTGCCCCAGGGTGTGCTTTCAGTGACTGTTATTTGACCATATTGTGAAATGTCAGATCGCTGCATGAAATGTCAGCCTCTGCCTGTCTGTTCCAGGATGATGACTTGGAAGAAGGAGAAGTGAAAGACCCCAATGACAGAAAAGTGAGGCCTCGTCCCACCTGCCGGTTCTTCATGAAAGGTAATGGCATGCTGTAATGGTGAACCCAAACCAAAGGTGCTGTCGTTTTTCTCACTGCATTTTTGCAGCAGTTAAGCTGCTCTCTACACCATAATCTCTGCCCCATGTATCCCCAGTATCACCTTTCTGGTGGCCAGGTGCTGAATTTACATAGGGCCGATATGCAAAAAAATCCTGTGACCTGGGTGTGTTGAACACAGGAGAGGCAAATAAAGGGAGGCCAGTGTTCTTAAAACAGCATGGAGTAAAACTGCTGGGGCTGGTTTAACCATCAAGCTGTTGCTTCAAGAGGTTCTGTGAAGTTACTCACTGGAAAACAAAAATGGCATATTTCATTATTTCTTATCAAGCTGATGCCTTGCCAAAACGTAATTGTTTCTTGCAGTTTGGTGGCCAGCTCACTTTCCCAGTTATTAAACAGCACCCTTATATTTTTTTTAACTGAAAATAGGGCTAGAAATAGTTTCCCTCTGAGAAATATTAATGCAGCTCATATGGACTCCTGCTGAGCCCTTGCAGACAAGCAGGCTGAAGTGTTCTTGCTGACCAGATGCCTGCATAGCCATAGCTTTTTTTTTTTTCCCTCAAGCTGAAAGATTATGCTGTGCTGAATGAGATACCACATTCCTGACATAAGCTTGCAGCCGTCAGTCTCAGAAGGAGTGGGAGCAGGTAGTCATGCAACCTATTTCTCCCTGCAAATGAAACCTAAGACTTGATACTTTAGATCTAAACCATTGTGCTTCTTTTTGATTCTTCCTAATGCACCATTCCCCAAAGCCTGTGCGACTTTTTACTGTAGAGAACAGATTTGATAATGATTTTCTTACTTAAACTGTTCACAGTTCTTTGTAAATTATGTTATAAACTATATAGTTCTTCCTTCAGCCTGCTCATTTACTATGCTTTACTTACGATCACCATTGAGCCATTGATTGAAATCTGAAATTAAAAGGAGGGTGGAGAGCAGGGTGGAGTCCTCCCTCCTTGCGTCAGCGGCACACGCAGCGTAGGGACCTGCCTGGGGGTTTCCAGAGACGTGCCCATCACCTAGCACGTCCCTGGCTTCCTCATCTTCTGCCTTTGCCGAGCGTGATAGGGATGCTGATGGCACAGGGAAATCCCTCCGCTTGTTCCTTAATCCTTTGCACAACACACGCCTCCGCTGGATGGAATTGTTTGCCTGAGTCAAAGTTCATGCTGCGGGATCTCCTGCCCCAGGTGTTCTTTGACTTGGCGCTGGTTCAGGTCTTGCTGACACTCGCTTTGGAACGCTCCCCTCAGGGCTCTGTTGCCATCACGTGCTGCTCTCCTGGGACCTTGAGGGCATCCAGATTTCTGGCCTCGCTGTGTCTGATGAGCGCTCATCCAGCTGCATCACCCCTGTTGCATGAATGGAGAGTTGGAGGCCTTTCAGTGAAGGAGTTTGATGTGTGGCCGCTTTGCCACGTGCTCCTCGGGGGGATCCTTCCCCTTGACGCCTCTGTGCAGGGTGGTACCAGCAGCAGGAGCTGGCGGGGTGTCTCACAGACCCCCCTCGTGGCAGGCATTCAGCCATGGCGTGCCTCTGCCAAGGGATTTGTGCTCTCGTTATTTCTGACAGCACAAAAGCATCTAGTGTTAACCTCTGACTGTGGTTAATCTGGGACTGATGAAGAACGTTTCCAGGGACAAAGTGTTTTCCTCTGCCCAGGTGCAACGCGGATTTCTGACACGATGCTGAGGTCTGGGAGACTTCTTCCTTGGGCCACATGCTGCCAGCAGCTCTGTTACCTGTAAAGTCGATGTGTTGATGCCCAAGAGAGCACAGAATTAGTGATGCCTTTGTGATGCATTTCTCCTCTGTGAAATCTGCAAAAAGTCTGTGGGCTGACGCTGAGTGAATTGCCAGCAGGAAAAAAGAAAAAAAACGGGCATTGTTTCTAAGACAAGCTGAATTAAAATCAGGATTTGGCTTTGTGCCCTCCTAGAGACCCCTGAGCACTGCCATGTCCTTGGGGTGATGACTGAAGCTAATGAGCAAGCTGCTGCAGGTTGCTGGCTGCTGCCCTCCTTAGCAGTGTCTCCTTTCCTGCTTTGTGCTGGCAGGCGTGTGGAGTCGGCTGCAGAGAGAAATCTTTGATGTACAGTTGTGCCTCACCAGATTGCTGCTAATTCCGAATGCACTGTGATGTTTTCTTTGCTGTCAGGTTTTAGTGGTTGTTTTTCTGTGAAAGGTGAAGCTCTGAGTTGAAGCATTTGTCTTTAATATGGCTCGCAGAGCTCGTGGGCTTATTACCACGTTTGCTTAACGGTGTGCCCGCATCCATCACTCCCTTCTCCCTGGCTTAATAAGGTTCTTGTACATTCATCTGTTTGTGACTGGAGCTGTTGAATTTATCCTCCCTGGGACAGTGGGGGGGTTGACAACGATATGTAAGCAGGCAAGGCTCAGCAAGATGGGAGAGAAGGGTGGTCCTACCGGGTGTTCCTTAATGGGTTTCAAATGATGGTGGGGCTGCTCAGGCATGCGTGGGTCTAACAGAGAGCTGTGTATTTCCACAGGTCATTGCACCTGGGGCATGAACTGTCGATTTATACACCCTGGGGTGAATGACAAAGGAAACTACTCCTTGATCTCCAAGCCTGAGCCCTTCTCCCCGAATGGTGCACCGCCCATCGGCCCTCACCCACTGATGCCAGCCAACCCATGGGTATGCACTCCTTTTGTGTGAATTCCTGGCTTCTGCATTCAGCTTCTGTCTCATGCTCCAGGAGGAGTGAAGGCTCTGAGCTAGTGTTTTAGCAAAGTTCTGTGCATTTACTGCGTGTGTGATTCTGAAAAGGTGGTCTTGAAGTTGCTAGTAGAGGGGAATAATTTTCCACGTTGTCCCAGCGCATGCCCTGCTGATGCATCTCCAGAGATTCTGAAGGTACTCCTGAGTAGCTGTTTACAAAGTGAATGCTTGCTTGGAAACTAATGTTGAATGTCTGTCTCCGTCTTCTTACCCTTCTGACAGGGAGGGCCAGTGGTTGATGAAATTTTACCTCCCCCTCCTCCGGATCCTCCAACAGAAAGTGCCTGGGAGAGAGGACTCCGGCATGCCAAGGAGGTGAGTGACATCTTCAAGTGTGCTGGCTTTCTCCAGAACACACAGACAGCTTTCACTGGTAGCAGAATGTTAGCGGAGCTTTCTTTTGCAGCATGTCATGTACGCTCTTTCTAGGAAGCCTTCCTTTTGCCTTTTAATTTATCAACTGCTGCCTCCAGCTATCACAATTATTGTACAGGCAAGAGGAGCTGACGTCCCGGTTTGTTTTTTGTATCAGCATGAGCCATGGGGCCACAGGGCAGTTTGGGGATGCTGAAGTCATGCCCTCAGTGAAGCAGTGCTTTTCAAGCTGGTCATTTCCCTTTCTGTTTTTCTAGCACCTACAAGATCTTTGTCTCTCTGATCACCTCAGCACATGGGGTTTGCGTGTTTGAAGCGTAGTACAGCAGCTGTTCTGAGCTGAGCAGAAGTGAGTTATACTTTCTGCAGCAAGACAGTTCCTTAGTGTGCACATTCCTTGGGCAGAAGGAGGGTGCTTTCGTTGAAGGGCGTATTTTTCCCAAGTGAAGGATTTTTCTGTGCTTTTGGGCAAAGTTCTCTTCACAGTACTTCTGTGGTTTTTTTTTATAGGTATTAAAAAAGGCGACGATGAGGAAAGAACAGGAGCCTGACTTTGAGGAGAAGAGGTTCACTGTGACTATTGGAGAAGATGAGCGTGAATTTGACAAAGAAAATGAGTTTTTCCGTGACTGGAATTACCGCATCACCAGAGATGTCCGAGATCCAGCGTAAGCTGCAGTTTTGTTCTTGCTACACAGAACAGATGGGTGGGGAGTACAGTACAGTGTGACAGTCCTCAGGTAGCTGGGCAGGAAGAGCACCTGTCACCAGTTCATTCTTCTGCCTTTTATTTTCTCTTTTTTTATTTTATTTTTTTCATTTCCAACCCATGAGAGATTTAAACACCAAAATTGGGGTTGCGAAGTTGGAGTATTGTCAGCATCCAAGAGCTTCGTGGCTGCTCAGCTGGCTGAGTTTTATTTGCAAGGTTATTGGCACAGGAGACTCCTAGCAAACATCTTGACCAGTCCCTGGTAAACTGTTCAGTAAGGCACTGGTCAGAAAGCAAACCTGGTAGCAGCTGGGGCATAGCCTGGGCAAAAAAACATGCATCCTGAACTCAAGTTGTAGGTGACTGCTAAAGAAGATGTGAAATGTTAGTGACCTGGGACACCGTCCTGAGAGGAGGCAGGCAGAGACAGGTGCATGGGTACATCAGTCTGCTTTGGGAGATGAGCACAGTAGTTCTGTAGCTAAAAATGGAGCGGAAAACATTTGAGAGAGGTTTGTGTTCTGCAGTGATATAGGTGAAGCCATCTTTCTCTCTTGCACGCACATCCCCTGTTCTTGCACGTACAGATTTTGGAAGTATTTCCACTCAGTTCTGCAAATTAACCAAGCAGTTCCCCCTGCTAGTTCTTTCCCATTGCAGAAATCAACCTCTGTCTTTTGTTCTTCTCAGAAAGCGTTCAGTTGTACCTGGGGCACGTTATCAGCAGTACTCTGTGGGTAACCATACAGCGTCGTTGTTTTATAGCTGTGTGTGACAGCTGCCATCTCCACTTGGAGTTATTCTATGCCATTGCCTCATTTATGTAACGATTTGTTGTGCTGGGTGCAGGACCTGTCTCTGCAAGTAGTCAAGCATGCAGCCAACGTTAAATAGAAGTAAGCAGACAAATGGAGTTGCTGAAAAGAATGAATTTTATGGGGAAGCAGGCTGAGGTGTTAAAATACATAGTGTGCACAGGCAGAAGTTACCAAGTTGTTATTGCTGTATGCTCTAGAAATAGCAATTTCTCTCTCATTCATGGATTGACACCAGCGAATGAACCAGTGATGGTTCAGCTGGGATGTTAATAAATGCTGTCTTGTGACATGTGGAGATGTCGAAAATAGTTCATAAATCCCTTTCTCTTTTTTGAAAAACTATAGGGAGGTGGACATCAAAGAAAACATTAACTATGGGTAAGCAGGTCTTTGATTCTGGTACTGTTGCAACTGTAAGAAAATATTCCCTTTCTTTTCTCCATTGCACTTCTGAAAACTTCCGAGGCCACAGACACCTGGCACGCAGATGTGGCTGGCAGTTCATTGAATGGATGTGTTTTTGGGGTGATCCCCGTTATTCACCTGAGGATTTAAGCGCTGAATTATCTGTAATTGCTTAAATGCACAGCAGGGCTGCTCATTAAATGAATAAAAAGACCATTAATGGTGTAGGAAGGGAATGCAGAGATTTGGATTTGAGGCTGGGTTAAAAAGAGAAGAGTTTCCTTTTTAGTGTAGCTTTTTTTTCTGTTTGAATGCCTGATGTCTCTGCTGCTACCTGGTTGGCATCAGCCTTTGGTAAAGGGTTGGGCAGCAGTGTTCAAGATTCCCTGGTATGCTTTCCTTTGGCTTATCAATTCAGGCAGAAACCTTAAATCGTTTGAAAGTACTGAAAGAAATACAAGTAGCCTCTAGACTGGCAGGGGAGCACTTCCATTGTAGCCTGGCTCGGGTTATTTGGCACTTCTTCAAATGCAAATTCCCCTTACTCACCAGCCGGAGTCCCTCTGTGGATGATCCCTAAGTTAGGAGCGCTTGTTTACAATCCTGGTTCTGCCACACTGACTCTTCTGTGGCCCTGGAAGTTTCTTGTTTCCCATACCCACCTCCCCATCTGTACCATGGATCTGATATTTGCACTCCAGGTGGCTGGCAGGGATTGGATGTGGTTGGATATACGAATTCAAAAAGTCAACTCAAACCATGAGAAAATGCTCTTTTAGCAGAGGAGGCATTGGAGGTTTAAGGAGGGTGGGATTTAGATCCTTTTCCTCCTCTAAAGTAATTACAGTATTTTGTTATGTCGTGTCCCCCCCAGTCCATTTGTGTGCTCGGGGGTTTTCCACTGGAGGATATCAGGCACAGATGCAGTTACCTTCAATGCATGGAGTACTTCAGGTGTAGGGACACAGCACTGCTGTCTGACTGCTCAGCATCACTCTGTTCCCTGTCCAGGCAGCACTGCTGTGCACCCATCACCTCCTGTGGCCGTGGAGCAGGAGGTGGCAGCCTGCTCTGCTTGGGGTGTGCTCGAGAGAGCTGTTCATGTGAGCACAGAGGGTGCAGCCCTCGGTCAGTGAGGCAAAATGCGTTCTGTTATATCTGCATACATTGGAAGTAGCTGTAAGGAAGCGATGGGTGGTTGTGTTTTTTTTTTTACCATGCTGGTCTGAAGGCTGAATTGGGTTAACAGTGACCTTTTTTGTGTTACCTAGAAAACGTGCTTTTTCTCTGATAAGCTTCATTTTAAAAAGGTGGTTTCTGTTTTGGGAATGTGGGAAATAAACCACTTCATACAGCCATCATCCACTGAGCACATTTCTTCTTGTCAGTACACAGTGACTAAGACCTGACCTAGGCTGTGTAGTGTCTCTATATGGTGGCAGAGTGACACTTCCCTCTCTGACGTTCTGTTTTTCATTGTAGGCTTGATCCCTATGCAGATCCCTATTACGACTATGAAATAGAACGGTTCTGGCGCGGTGGGCAGTACGAGAATTTCAGGGTCCAGTACACAGATCCGGATCCATACCGTAACTACAGAGTAAGTAAGGTAATACCTCTCCTGTGCTTTCCCTTTCAACTCTCTCCCAGCATTCCTACTCTTTGTCATGTTTCCAGTGCAGCTGAAGCAGGATTTCTCTCGTATGTTCAAGGTGCTAAACCTTACAGGTAGTTAAATCTTCAGCAGAACACGTTAGGTGACAGAGCTGGCAGGTCAGTGGCACTGCTGGGTGCAGCTTTCTGCTCTCCTAACACAGGGTGCTTCCTCTTCACGTGCTCTTCTTCAAGCACAAGGCAGTTGTGCAACCGTTCTTGGAAGTTTTGGAGAGGGGAGGGAGTTTCCAGGAAATAATGTGGCTGAGGAATGGTTTACTTGGTAGTTACTGGGACAGGCGGAAAGGATTTGATGTGGGCAGGCAGAGGCTCCAGCTTGGCTGTCCTCTGCTGCTGCAGCTGCATGTTAATTGCTTTGAGTTGGGCAAGGAGAGCACCTTGCCAGCTGCCAAAACCCCAACCACCATCGGTTGGTGTTGTGCTGCCGTAAGGTGCAGAGCACGATGGAAATAGGGCCGTGAACCCTCTCCCTGCTCCTCCTTTTGCAAGCTGTTGAGACTGAAGAGTAGTGTCTAAAAGAGTAGCTGCTGCTCGCTGGGAAGCTTTCAGGTGGTTTTCATCACGTCCTTAAGAAAGTGGCTTTCCTTTGCTTTATGACTTCTTATTTCTTACAGAAGCACTGCAGAAACAGGAGCCTTGTCCTCACTGTTGCTGCGTGTCATGCACCATCGATTATGTTCGTGGGCCTTGTTTCTAAGGTTGATTAGCTTGTTATAAACATTGGCGTTGTGAGTAAATACTTGTAAGCATCAATACATTCCCTTAATAGGTATAAGTAGCGAAAGTAATTTTGGCCTGTTGCCTTTGAAAATGGCAAGCATGATGAACGTGGTGCAGTGTTTCTGTTCCTCTCTGTTCTCCCTGCTCTGGATTTGTCTCAATTCTTTGCTCTCACGTGGGAGGGCGTATGGGATTGAGCGTGGTCTGCGACGTGGAGACCTCGCTGTGCCCTGGGTTAGATGTTACCACCCTGACGCACTGATTGCTCTTTTTATTTATTTAAGGAAAGAGAGCGAGAACGGGAAAGGGAAAGAGAGAACAGACAACGTGAGAGGGAACGAGAAAGGGAGAGGGAACGGGAACGAGAGCGGCGCCAAAGGGAGCGCGAACGGGAGCGTGAACGGGAGCGCGACAAGGAGCGCCAGCGGAGGAAAGAAGAGTGGGAACGTGAGAGGGAGCGGGTGAAGAGAGATGAGAAGGACAGGAGGGACCGGGACAGAGACCGGGACAGGGACCGGGAGCGGGACAAGGACAAAGATAAGCCAAAGCCCCGGTCCCCGCTGCTACCAAGGTAAGCGTTGGCTTGAATTCACACTTTGCATTCTAGCTGTGGGTCATGTATGATTAGCACGAACCCATCCAGTGGCATAGGTTGCAAGGGACCTTACAGCCTGTCCAGTTCCTGCCCCTGCATGAGGTGAGGCTGTTCAGGGCCCCATCCCACCTGGCCCTGAGCACCTCCAGCTCGCCGGGCAGCTGGGCCAGGTCCTCACCTCCAGCCTTCCTCTGGACCTGCTCTTTGTTTTCTGCAATTCTGTAGTCGAGCCGTATTTTCAGGAGCAAGGCAGCACTTCACGTGAGCCTTGCTGGCCACTAAGTGGAGCTAAAACATCGGATATGCAGCAGTCTGTGTAACTGGGATCTGAAAGGAGCAGAGTGCCAGTCCTGTGGCCTGGAGGTATGGAGATGTTCAGCTTGTCCCTGTCCGTGGGGCTGGAGTTTGTGGTGGAAGGCTGAGTCCCCAGTGCAGATCCCCATCCTGCAGATGGGGGTGACTCTCTGTGGCCTTGGCCATGAATCAAAGCTGGTTTTGGACTGTATTTACTTCAAGTAAAGCTCCTAAAAGAGGTTAGAAAGGGTGAGAGGACTACGTGTCTTGGAATTAGTTCCTTCTAGTCAGTACAATGACATGTATACTGTGTACAAGGCATATTTGTAAAGCACTGTATAAATACAGAACTTATCTAGTGGAAAGTTCTGATGTTGCAACACCTTTTGGTTCAGAATGAGGGAAAAGTGTGAGATTTCCTGCTGTAACACACGTTCAGGAAAACTGATCAGCAGCATCAGGACCATGGAAACCAGGGGCAGACAGAGCCTTGTGATGGTGCATTGAGAAACGTTTGGGTGCGCAAGTGTGTGTATGTGTGTGTTTGGGCAGAAGGGGTGTAGGGAAGTTGTGTTCCCCGAGACATACGGAAGCTTCTCCTTCTGAACGATGTAATTTGCTTCTTGAGCACTGAAGGAAAACATCACAAGCATAAGGAAGAATGTTGAATGGGGCTAAGAAGGCCAGCAACAAGATGCCGCGTGGATTCGCATGCTTTCAGGAAGGGATTAATCTTGGATCTCATGAAGAATTTTTGTTTGCATTGCTAGATGGGAAGACTGATTTTTTTTTTTTTTTATGACCCTTTTTTTCAAGAGGAAGTCTCATTTTCAGAGCCATGGGACTGTGTCTCGTGAGTGCTCTGATGCAGTAACAGTGTCTGAACGGTCATAGTAATAAGGGGAACTACATTTAATTGTAATCTTCACTTACAACCATAATTTGTGCACTTAATTGCACATCTACTGTTGGTTTGTGCTCTCGTTGGGTCAGTGATGGAAGAGATCTCACTATCCATGTGATGATGGTGGCGAAAGCAACATCAGCTGATTGGCAGGGTGTTAGGCATTGAGTCATCGTGCCCATGATTGCCTGTCTCCTTCCCTTGACACTTGTGCAGGGTCATGGGTAGGGCTTGGTGGAGAAGCTTTCGCTGTCAGTGCTGCCCGGGGTGTGCTGGGTAGGAGCAGTGGCCATGCTGGCCAATCTTGGACCCATCTGCCTCTTGTAACCATCTGTGTGAGCTGAGAGATGGGTTTACAGCATTTGTGGTGTTACGTGCTTCATGGATACAGGTCTCCTACTTCCTTTGCAGGCACCTCTGTCTCGTAAGCATCACTTAGGTGAGCTGTGGACTGCCTCCTGTAACTCCAGAACAACTTCCTGAAGTTAAATCTTCATAGGATTGCAGAATAGCATAGGTCAGAAGGGATCTTAAAGATCATGGCTCCCCTTGCTGTGGGCAGGTTGTCATCCACCAGATCAGGCTGCCAATGGCCCCGTCCAATGTGGTTTTGAGCACCTCCAGAGCTGGGACATCCCCAACTCCTCAGGGCAGCCTGTGCCACAGCTTCATCACCCTCTAAGTCCCTGATGTGCCTCTCTGTTGTCTGCTGTTATTTCTAGATGTGGATCACAGAGATCCTACAACTGTAAGTGTCCTCAGCCTGGCACTGAAAGCTGAAACAGATGTGTGCAGGGCAGGCAGAAAGCCAGGAGGGAGGCAGAGCATGCTGGGCTTTCTTTTTGACTTTGTGTGGGCCATGTGAAGGCTGTCAGCAAGAAGCATTTTTCTCTCTTGATGGTAAATAGGCAACTAGTAATTCAACTGATACTCCGTTGGAAGACTCAGAATCACAGAACAGGTTCGTAGAACAGCTTGGGTTAGAAGGGACCTTAAAGGTCAGCTTGATAGAATTGCCACCCTAAACCAGGCACTAGACATCCCCCCATGCAGCAGTTTGTTCCCCTGCTCTGCATACCCCAAAGCCCTCATCACAGCCAGAGTGCAGCATCCCTCTGGGCAGTGTGGCCTTGTCCTATGCAGCCTTTGGATGGGCTTTACCCAGTGCCCATTGGAGCAGCCTCACCTTTCCCCCACATCCCTTCCTTTGGGCTGGGCTGCAGAGACTCTGTTTTTGGCATCTCAGCATCAAACAGTTCCCAAGTTTGTTTAATGTGTAAAAGGTTTGCAATCAGTTTACGTGTCCCGGGTAGCAGCACAGCGCTCACCTGCAGCTCTATTTATAGCCTCTGTGCTTTCCCCATTCGCTGGAGCCCAGTTTTTGGCAGGTCTGCCCCTCCCAGGTGCCCTCATCACCATGTGTGCAGAACGTGGAGTCAAAAGGATGAAAGACAACTTGAAAAGCAAATGCCTGAATCATGAAAACAAGTTCCCTTTCGATGGTGCTGAAAACAGGAAACTTTAATCTGATGTCTAAACAACGCGCAGCGGTTAAGGCTGATAACAGCAGAGAACCAGAGGACTTCCTTGCATCATGTTTGCTGCAGGTGAGGAAGATTAGCATTTAAGAAACACACACATAAACCCAAGCAGACTCGATGGCCAGTGTTTGTCCTTCTGCCTTTTGAAAGAGGCTGCAGCACTTGGGCTTCCAGTAAGGCTGGCACGCGAGGATCAGACCTTCTCGAAGGAATGTGTAATTGCTGCTTTGTGCTTGGTTGTTTTTCTTTTTCCCAAGCTCGAGATGAGCTTTCCAAGAAGTCTACAATCTGAGATTGCAGCGCCAGTAAAATTGTTCCTCCTCCTCCTCCTCCCTCCTCAGGCATCGAACACTCAAACAAGCCGGGACACTTTGTGATCCATGGGAGGGATAACGTGGCTGTCTGGCCCCGTGCTCCCCATCTCCAGAACAAGTTCTGGGGCCCCAGGCTGTGCCTGGTTTTGCTGAGCACCAGATTTCAGCTTTGTATCTATCTCATGCCAGTGTAGTTCACTGTTGTGCAAAGTGTGTTGGAGTAAAGTTGGCATGAAAGGTTGGATTTGACTTAAAGCAGGACAAGATGTTCCAACCTGAGTGCTGGATCCAGCCGTGGTGCTGCTGGCTTTCAGCTGCAACCCTGCACAAAGAGAAACAGTAATGTGTTTTAATCCTACTATTGTTGCATAGGTCTTTATCCTGTCATCATCCGAGTGAATCTGATGGTTTCAGCGGGGCATTAAGCAACGCATTTGCTGTCATGGGACTTGTTAGTGTTTCTTTCCAAAGCACTGAGGAGTATTAAGGCATAGGACCCACCAGTCAGGGCAGCACCCTGCGGTCGTTGCCTCCCTGGCATGGTGGTTCCCTGTGAGCAGGAAGGGAGAGGAAATAATCCTGTGCTGTGGTCAGTGAGACAGCTCCTTGGGTTCTTTCCCACCCTGATTAGCAGGGGGTTTTCCACGTACAGGGTGCTGCAGGCTGTGCTTTGATGAATGTTCGGGTTAAGGTGAGAAATCGGTCCTTTGCAGTTCTCCGGGAGGTTTGTCCACATGTTGGTAAGTTCAGTCTAGGCCCAGGATCCAGCACCCAAAACCTGCAGGACACCAGTGCAGATGGGGTGAGGAGGATGCTCAGAGAGGAATCTGAGTGCAGACAGGAGACACCAGCAGCTCCCAAGTCCCCAGGAAGAGGTCACATCCTGGTGAACTTGTGTGCGTTGCCTGTGCTTGCAGGGCGTGCAGCAGAGCTCTGTGGAAGGAAGTTTTCCTCGGCTGGGTTAGAGGCTGTCGATGGAGTGCACTTAGGCAGCCATTAAAAATAATGCCTGCGAGTGGGGATGCTAAAATTGAAAGCAATGTCAGAAAGGGCGGCTCTTCTGTAGTGAACCACAGATCCTTCAGAAAGCCCTTCCAGCATGGAGCACCGTGTTTCTCCCCAGCATCTGCTGAGGTGCTGGCAGCCAGGGGCTGTGAGATGCTTACAGTGCTGTGGGCCCTGGGACGGAGGGCTGCGTTCCCTTTTCAGTGCTCCCTGGCATTTTTATTCAAGCTGGTTCACGTTGTCTCCGTAATAGGCCGTTATTAATCCCTGGGGTGCTCTCATTAATGAGCAGGATACCCTGGAGTCTGAAATCAATGAGCGCGGGTTACCCAGGGCTTGCAAGTTAGAAAGTGTTAGAGGGAGGCTGATTAGATAAAGGAGTGGCAAAAAGCAGGGAATGCAAATGGAATGAATCATGAGAGTGTGTGTATGTGTGTGTGAGAGAGAGAGAGAGATCACAGACTGACTGAACTTGTTTTTTGGAAGATTTTGGAGTCCTGAGGGTCGTTCTCACCTTTCCTGGCAGCTGCTGGTGGTCTCCCCGTAGTGCTGGGTCTGCTCCTTGCTTTGAGTTCTGCTGGAAGCAGCTCTGCACAGATCAGCTGTTGTTGAGGTGGATCATGGGGTTCTAGGGGGAAGAAGATGCTCTTATGAAGGATCCTGGTTCCGTGGGGTGCTGATCCCAGGCTGAGCAATAGAACCTGGTTAGGCAACGTCTCTTTATTCTCCCAGTTCGTTTGGGAGAGGAATGATAATAAAGTCTCTCTGCAAACCAACTGGACAAAACTTGTCCGAGTTCTCTGCAGAGCGCTACCGTTGTCCAGAGCTTTTGGTTGATCACCGTAGTTGCTGAGGTCGTTCAGCAAAAGGAGAAGGGTTTTGTAACCACACCTCAATATGAAGAAGGGCATCGAGTGACTCAGGTGTGGATCTCAAGGAATGTGTTTTTCTTTGGTGTTTTGGAGTTGGAATTACTGGAGTGATCCCACACAGTGGATTTTATTAAAGCCTGGCGGAGTTGGGAGCATGGCTGCGTGTGGGTCCCTCTCATTTTGGGAAGGCTCTCGAGGCGTCAAATGCTCGGCCCTCGGGGCAGATCTCATGGCAGATAGGTTTATCTGCCCACTGGGATGACTTCATCCTGGAGGTTCAGATTGTATCTGCAGCTATTTAATTTCAAAGCCTCTCCCCGTCGGGCTTTGAAGAGATCTTTTTATTTATTTATTTATTTATTTTAAGCAACTGATTACTCGGCTGGAGATGGAAACCTCTTGAGAAAAGCAAAACCTCTGCTAGCACTCCTGCAGCTCAGTGGCTGCACGGTGAGCGCTGGCGCTGCGCAGGGTGGTTCCCTTTGCTGGGCCGGTGTCCAGCACTGGAGGTGATTGACTTTAGTGTGCTGGGACGGAAGATGTGCCAGCGTGCACGGCTGGAGCTTATTCCGCAGAAATTATAGAGCCCTTAACGAGGGCTCCAGCGACGCCTGCAAACATTCCTCGAGTTCACTTCCTTTGGAAAATTCCACTGACACCGCAGGAAAACTCGTGCCGGTGACACAACCTTTGCTTTCCTGCGAGAAACGAAGCGGTTTGAAAGCCGTCCTCGGACTTTCCTCTTGGAGAAAACTGAGCTGGAAGTGGCGGCCAAAACAGCAGCCCCGGAGCCAGGCTGACGTCACCGGCGACGGCCGCCGATAAGATGTGCGTTACCGTGGTGTCACACGCGGAGGGAGGGAGGGAAGGAAGGAAGCACTTTTCCCTGGGAAGCTTATTTTCCGGCTGAGATTAGAAATGCTTCGGCATCGTTTGCATAGCACACGAGCAGGAAGACTTGGGGTGGGGGGCACCCAGCTCGAATTCCCCCACCATCACCACCCCCCAGTCTGAATTCCTGCTCAGGTTTGATGGGAGCTGAGACCTGCATGCAGTGCTGTTACCTTTGTTCCTCCTCGCCTTGCCAAGGCCACGTTCAGCTTCAGTTCTCCGCTCGATGGAGAATTTAATTTCAGCCAAATAGGCATTAACGTGCTCGTTCTGGGAAATAAAGTGTTCAGTTATTTTAAGGTTAAAATGGGCTTCGGAAATAGCTGCGCTCTGCAGTCATCGCTCGTGCCCCAGTGATGCAGGATGCTGCTGCTCCGGGCTCTGTGAGGAAACAAAGCTGCTTTGGTTGGGCTTCATCAGTCCCCTTCGTTCCCTTTGTCTTTTTTTTTTTTAACCTCTTGATGTACCTATCTAATTAGGGAGTTAATTCTCTAAATGCACTCCTGTAGGCTGCAAGTGGGTGAAAAAGGAGACCTGGATTTACACAAGTGCTCTGGTAGCAGGTTTGCCTGCAGCTGGGTGAGTGTTGGCCGAGGATGAGCTGGTGTAAATGCAGAAGCTGACCTCCAGGTTCACTACCCAAGCTCCCCGTGAGCCTCGTGCCACCCCCAGCAGTTGTTCAGTCCCTCCACGCTGCTAGGATTCACCAACCCAGCTCCAGAGTGGGGCTTCGTTCTCTTTGTTCCTTCATCTTCAACCAGGGAGTTGAGCTGGCTCACAGAGAGCTCGGTCCAACACCAGATCCAGCGCAGGACGGGAAGTGGAAATCACCCAGAGTGAAAGTGCAAAGAGAGCCTACCCCAGGATGAAAGACATTGTTAAAGCCCAGCAGCACAGCACTGTGGTGAGCAGCGATCGTGTTGGGTGCCATTCCCCATCCAGCTGTGCTCTGAACCCTGCAGCTTCCCCTGCTTTCATCCTCCTGTACCCGCCTGCAGCAGGACGTGGTTGTGTCTGCACTGAAACTCGTGCTGGCTGTAATAGAGACGGTGAGGATCTTGGCACTTGCTCAGGCTCACTTTCAGTTCTGACTCCCAAATTCCACTGAAGGAGATGAGCCAAATGGCATCGGGCAGCAGTCCCTCGTGCTAAGCTGAACAAGTTCATGTGATGGTACATGTTGGGCACGCAAGTAACTCTTGAGGAAAGCCTTTGATAATGCCCTGACACGAGCATCATCTTTCTTTCTTGGCTCTAGTGTGGTGACACATTTACTGCTGAGTCAAAAGCCAAAGCATACCCAGAAATGAGGCCTTCTGTTGTGGTTTTCCTGGGGAAGAAACCTCTCCTCTAGAAAGTGACCTCATCAAGAGAATTGCATCAAGCCAGCTAATGGGTGCAAGTAATGGGAATTGTTCTCGTCGTCGCCTTTGCTCCAAGCTTGTAGTCGAAGTCTGGAGTTAAGTGCTGTGAAAAGGTTCTCAGCAGGTTTTTTTCCAAGTCTTGAGATGGAAGCTGTGCCTTTCTGCCCACCTGTGCCTGCAGAATGCTCCCCTCACACCTCCCAAAGCATGTCCCCAAGGAGAGGACATCAGGGTGACGTGCAGTCTGGCCATGTTCAGTAGCATCCTCCCACAGTGTTCTCCTCCTCTGTTCTGTTGCCCTTTAACCTGCTGCTCGATGCAAGGTGTGTAGTCTGAACCTTTCCTCCTTTCTTCCTGCTTTGTGCTTCATTGCGTTGAAGATACTCCAGAGGTCAGATAACCTTAGATCTGCTGGAACAGGAGCTCAAACCTGGCTACAGCCATTTGGCATTATCAGAGTATGAATAGGTCGGGTCTATCTCAGCCCCGTGTTCAGAATCATGGTTTTCCTCCCTGATTAGATACTCAGATATAATTGCAGATGTAATGTGGAAAACTAGACCAGCCCACTGCAAATAACACGTTAAATGGCATATGGTAGAGCAATACGGGGAAGGATGGTTTAGCTGAACCAAGAGTTTGGTGAATCATGCTGAGCCATAGCCTGCCTGGGACTCTTAGCAGGCAGTCAGCAGTTCTGCGTGCTGGTACGTCATCCTCAGAAGCATCATCTTGTTGAGGCTGGAAGGAGATTTGTGGGGCAGGTGAGCACGAGAGAGTCATTCCTTCTTTCGTTAAATGCTATACAGAGACAGGGGAGGGACGAACTGGAAAGCTGGTGTAGTTAAATCTGGGAAGATAGAGAAAGAACAGGATGCTGCACTGTCCCTTGATGTCACCGTGTACAAGCAGCGGAGTTTGGCAAGAGGAGAGACTGTGGGAGTTCAACTGTGCAGAGGCAATTTGGGGTACTACCAAACAAGGAGCTGGTGAGGCATCTCAGCGACTGGTGAAGCCTTCAAAGGGAAGAGCAGGCTGCTAATGACGGGCTTTAATTATCCCGTGTCTGTTGGAAAAGTATTGTGGCAAGAAACGCAATCCGTGGAATTATTAGAAAACTTGGAGGCTGCTTTTTTATCTCAAAAAGTAGAGGAAGTCGCGTGGGGAGTGGTTGCTTCACAGCGGTGTGACTAATAGGGAGGTACTGGCTGAGCCTGGAGATGGAAGTGCCTTCCCTCCCAGACCTCTGAGTGAGAGGGTTCATTATTTGGAGAAAAGGAATAAGTATGCAATTGCACAGGTGATTTGATGAGTGCAGTAGACTTCATAAACCTTTAAGCAAGCATAAACTTTGCCTAAAACCTGACAGAGAGGGTTACGAGCAGGTAATTGACCAGTCACGTGTGTGGTAGAGTAAGGGTGAGGAAAAAACCCAGGTTAAATCATCCGCAGATAAGAGAGGTGATAAAGCCTGGCCCTGAAGAAACTCATTAAGGAACTATCCGGTGCGGATGCTGAAAAGTTAGGACTGAATGATTTTCAGAGGGATGTGGGGAAGAATGGAAGCCCAGAGGAGCAAAGAGAGGGGTGAAACAGAGCAAAAAGCCCTTGAAGGGAAGGGGAGAGAGGGAGGGTGCCCCCGTCAAATCTTCAATGTTATCAGGAACAGGAGAGCACGTGTTCAGCTGTGTTTATAAGCACATGGAGAATAATATGGTGATAAACAGCCAACTGTAAACTGCTTTCTGCTCAACTGACAAGGTAACCATCCCCTTTGTGAAGGTAAAAGCACGCCGGCGTGTCTTGGCTGGGGTGAGGCTGGTGACAGCCCCACATGGTGCTCCAGTAAGGGAGCTGTGGGAGAAGATCTCGGGCTGAAGCTCTTCTCCTAGAGCCTGCTGGCTCTTTGGGTGAGTTGGCCGTGTGGAGGAGGTGGCTCAGATGCACACTCCAAGTCCATCCTCAGTCCAGGTCTCGTTAGTATTCTCATCACGCTGGGATCTGGCCCCCAGGCTGAGGTTGCTCCAGCTCTAACCACCTGGTGTAGGTGAAAGAAGCAGCTTTCTGGGTCCCTTCCCTCTGGCACGTGCTTGTGTCCGCTCCTTGGAGGCAAGGAGCTGAGGCTGAGACCAGCCGTGGCAGGTTGCTGCTCAGTCTAAGGGAGCAATTCACAGACTTTTCAGGTACCACTCTCCTGAGCACTTGCAGTCACTGTTTTACAGATCTGTTTTGTGTGCAGTGGCTGTTCTAATACTCAGTTGTCACAGAAGGATGCTGAATATCCTGCAGTGGAGATGAAGAGCTTGTGCCAGTACGTAGGATGAATTTCTGGACCTGTGTTCCTGTTGACCTTGCGATATAAGATCCCAGGGACTTCACTCCTCTTTGTTTTCCAGCCGTCAGCCTGAGCCACCAAAGAAGGAGAAGGAGGCTTCTGCCATCACCACCGCTCAGTCAAAGAGAGCAGATGAGTGGAAGGACCCCTGGCGCCGATCTAAGTCCCCCAAAAAGAAACTTGGGTTGTCTGTCTCTCCCAGCCGGGCACGCAGGCGCCGGAAAACCTCTGCTTCTTCAGCTTCTGCTTCTGGCTCTTCAAGGTAAGGGAAGAGCCTCACACACCAGGGAGCGTGGTGTGCCTCTCTTGTTAGCAGACGTGGGGGCATCTGGGGAAGCAGTTCAAGACTTGCTGCTCGATAGCTGCTACGGACACTGGTGTAGAGGAGGCAGTGAGATGGAAGGCAGAGGGCTCACATAGCCGTGGGTGCTGTGAAGAGCTGTGATGTACTGAAGGCAGCAGCATGGCCTTGGGAAAAATAACTCTTTAGGGTATGTTGTCCAGGGTGAAAACTGATGTCTGGAGTAGAAGGAGCTGGAAGCCGTGGGAGTTGGTGCCTTTCTTTGCTCAAGGAGTGCTGGAGAGATGGTAGCGTGCTGCTACCCGGGGTTAAAACTGGGTTCACAGTGGCTTGACAGGAGCCTTGGAGAGGTGCAGGGGGGATGAAGTCCACTTCTCAGGAAAAAAGTGCCCCTTTAGGGTTTGTCTGGGGGAGTCGAGGCATAAGCTGGATCCATTTCCTTTGAATGTTTGAACTTGAAGCTCCTGCAAGGAGGAAAAAACATATCAGAGAATGAGGAACACGGTGAATTGAAGATACAGATCTATAAACCAAAGCCCTCCTGAAGCAGATAGGTTTTTTTCACTGGAATTGCTGCACTGTTGGTTTTTCTGCTTTCTCCCTCACGTGTGTGACCCAGCCTAATGGGGGAGGGGGGGCTGCTGGGGGTAAAGATGTAAATTTATGTGCTAGGAGTCCTCGAAAAGGGATGGAAAGTCATTAACTGAAGGAAAGGGAAGGGAAACCTGTTCAGGAGGGCTGGAAGTGATAGAATCATGCCTTAGAGGAAAGGGTAGGATGGGGATGGAGGAAAGGCTGCAGTCCTGGAAGGCCCTCCAGGAGAGGGCAGGCGTTTTTGGAGCAGTGTTTGAAAATTTGGAAGGAGTGTACCTTGGTCTCTCGGGCACTGAATGAAATGCTTTTCTTGCAGGTCCTCTTCTCGGTCGTCCACCTATTCTGGTTCAGGCTCCTCACGATCTCGTTCCAGATCGTCCTCTTACAGCTCTTACTCTAGCCGCTCCTCAAGACACAGCTCTTTCTCAGGCAGCAGGTCCAGGTAACGGGTTCAAAAGGATTTGTGTCCTGCTTCCCAAACACTTACTAGCTACTACTTTTGGTGCTAATTAAAAGCAAACAGCCAGCTCCTGAAATGAAACATTGGATCCGCTCCTGAGTGAGGGAAACACGAGAGACTGCGAGGCAGCCTGCTGCTTCAGTTGTGGAAGAAAGCAGATGTGTCAGCCACCCCCTCCTCTCCCCAGTGCTCCCACCCACGTGTACCCTGCTGCTGTGGCTGGGCTGTTTCCCATGCTTGTGGTTACCAAGCAGTTGCAGGAGCCTGGCTGAGATTAATGTTTCCATCATTTGCATTTTATGATTGGAAGTTGTTGGCATCTCTTTTCTATCGCTGCCCTGGAATTTGTATTTAAAGAGGCAAATCACATTTCTTTAATAAAGCAGCCCATGCAGTTTTGTCTTGTGATAGTCCTGACACTTCAAAGTAACGATCCTGTGTCCCATACTAATTAAACACAGGTATGTTCATAACTTTGTCACTTCCTTGCCCCTGCAGACAGTTTCCCAAATCTGGAATATGTATAGTAGGAGAACTGGCTCCCTCAATAGGCTCCTCCTCTTCAGAGCTGAAATTGCACCAAGCCTCAGAGTGAATTGCTTAGTTGATGGCTTTGTTTGGAGAGGGGATTTCTCCTAGGAGAGACTCCAGCTGCCAGCACGTGCATCTTTCTAGTAGAGCAATTTGACATTCCCTAACCACCCCATGCCAGCCTCTGTTCTGCTGTGACAATGCCAGGCATTCAGGACACTTAAATTAGCATTCCTCTCTCTGAAGGTGGGAGAGTGAGGAACACTCCAAAGGAGTGTAGTAAAGCTTTCTTCAGAAAGCAAGTCACCAAGGCATCTCAAGTACCGAGCTGCAAGGAGGGCACTTCCAGTCTTGCCAGTAAGGAGAATCACAGAGTGACATCATCTGGTGTCTTCCTTTCCAGGTCACGGTCCTTCTCATCGTCACCGTCTCCTTCCCCTACACCGTCTCCACACAAGCCACTCATGAAGGCTAAAGGAGACTTGTTAGCACCTGCTGGTAAAGGGTAAGGCTTCGTATCCCTTTTGGTAACACAGCACAGAAAGGCTTCCAAGCAGCAGCCCAATTCCTGACCCGAGTCAGACCTTTCTGACCTTCTTGACAGCTTAAGAAAGAAATGGAGGATGCAAAACTTGACTTGAGCTTTGCATAGCTGTTGAAGTGGCAGCACTTTCACGTCTTGAGTTAAACTGTACAGGTATCCTTCAGCATTGTATGTATACATGAGGGTTTAAATGCATACGTGATTTGCTATTTAAATGCTGTGTGTGCAGAGTGCTTGTACAGGAGCTCTGCAGAAGCCTGGTTCATTCATCTGCTCTAGTTTTAGTTAATGCTCATCCTTAGTATAACAAAGTAGTCCCAACTCATCTGCTTTTAATACTGGAGACAAATTGAAGCAGTGTGGTGGCTCTGGGTCTGTTGGGCAGATGATGAATAGCTGTTTTTGTGTAGTTTTTGTATGCTGCTCTTTTGAATACCTGAAGTTGCTGTTTCACAGACTGCTGTAATTCGTAGTAAGTTACGGATACGTTGGAGGGTGTCACAACACCATAGTGATGTCACCACTGCTCAGATCACCTGCAAATCAATTACAGTGTGGGAATCCCCCTGAATCCTCTGGAATATGGGACAGTACCCTTTGCCACACTTCTTGTACCTCCTCAGCGTGCTTTATTACTTATTTTCTTCTCAGCTCAGAAGGGCCAACCCTTTAAGGACAGATCCTCTGCCCGCAGTGATGTCTTTATACCCTTCCAGTGTACATTGCAGTGCTGCTTTGATAACATGACACCAGGCAGCAACCTGCACTCATGGGGTGGGGGGGAATTGGTTTGACTGTGTAACGTTACATGTGCTTAACCCATGTTCTTCAGGGAATGAATTCACGTATTCTTAAACACAGAGGAATGAGCAGTCTCTTATTTTAGTATGCAGGCAGCTGCCTCCTCCCCAGTTAATAGCAGGTGTGACAGCACTGCTGGGGATGCTGAGCAGCACCCAGCTACTAGAGCAGAGGTTGGAATGCTCTGAGCCCGAAATGAGCAGCACCAAAGTGATCCCCATCTCAAGTGCCAGGTGCCGGCTGAAATCACAGCAGCCTGCACAGCAGTGTGAGGTATTGCTGCAAGTGTTCTGCAGGGTAGGAAAGCATAGGCTCGAGTGAGAAACAGCAGTGATTCTGCACAGCCTGCTTCATTAGTTGGTTGGTTGGTAGAAAATATCTCCAAAATCGTCTCTGAGGAGGTGACTTGATTGGGAGTAGAGGAAACTGATCCCTTTCAGGGGATCTGCGTTGTCCAAGAGCAGCTTGGTGAACTGAGCTTGCTTTCTGCAGTAGTTGTACAGCAGCAAGTATCAGTGCATCTCATCACTTCAGAAAATGCCTGTGTTCCGTGCCTTCCGAGTTTGGTCATGCATATGAAAATTTTATCTTACAGTGAAAAATCGGTGAAGAAACTAGCCGCCCTTCCAGTCCCTCAGCCGCTCACTAAAATTACAGCAGCTGCACCAGAGCCAGCCAAACCAGGGGATAATAGGGAGGCAAGGAGGAAGGAACGTCAGACCAGGACTCCACCCAGGAGGTAAGAAAGCTGTGGGGTGGAGTGAGGTTTGATCTCCTGGAAGATCGAGCCAGTCCTGAGCTAGAGTACCTGTTACAAGGGCTCTTCAGTATAGAAGGAGAATCTGTTTCCTGGGGTGGGATGAGATAGAGCTGGTCCATCAGCATCCAGCAGTGCTGTGTCCTCCCAGCTCAGCTTGCAGGCTCCCATGCTCTGCTTTCTCCTCCCAGCTTCACCCTGTGACGTGTCTGAACGTCTCAGGGGGTTTGTTCTGTCTGTCCTCTAATTGTTTTTGTTGTCTTTTGCTCTTCCCTTTGCATTTGAAATGAGTGAAGCTTCTGATAGCGTTCAAACAAGGAGCACTCATCTCTATGTAAATATTTTTATCAGGTTTTATCTATTCCGTATTTTAAAATGTTACGGAATAAATGCAGGTAGCATTGCCTGTTCTTGGAGAGACACTGAGTCAGCAGAACGTGGCTGAAACTCTTGGAGCATCCTTCTTGCACTGGAAGTTTTGAATCCCAGTGCAATACCCCGTGTGCTTTGGCAACGGAGGCTTGGTGTGCAGGAAGCAGAGTGTAGCCTGCTGTCCTGCAGTGAGGCACACGTGATTTGTTTTGGATCGTGGGATGACCCTGTTCAGCAGTGTGTTTTGGAGGAGGCTGTACATCTGCTGTATGTTCATGCTTCTGGAAGCATTCCGAGTTCTTAATTTTGCATGGGATTACCTCTCCTGTTTCTTACCAGTAGCTGAAGAGAAGGGCTGGAGCTGAGCCGTTTTTTCCATAGGTGGAAATTGATCACTACCATTTCTTTTCCATAGAAGCTCCTTCCATTCTAGTTCCTTATTCACAAGTTAATCACGTTTTCCCTTCTTCTTCCTCCCAGTCTTGGTTTGTTGTTTTTTTTCTTACTGCCCTACACTCTGACAGCTCTATTTATGTCGGTGCTGGTGTGTTACTCAAAAAAAAATCTCTATTTGCAGAGTCTGAAATACGAGGTAGTCCCACTGTGTTTTGCAGTGAGCAGTTTTTGTTCACAGGAAGCGTTTGCTCCTGCTGTCAGTATGGGATTGAGCAGCTTTAGCTCACCCTTCATCTGGCTCTGCCTGGCATACTTCAGTCTTGCATAAAGCATCTACTGTTCCGAAAAGAGACAAAGGGAAAACAATGCTGAGAAGAGCATCCCAACCAATTCCGTTGGCAAAGCACCATTCTTTCACACAATACAGCAGAGCAGTGTGCCAGCTCTGTGCTCCAGCTGTCCCTGCAGCCCCGTGTCACTGGGGGCAGCCAGGTGAGCTTTGTTGGCTGTGTTGCAGGAGGACCATCAGCGGCAGCATCAGCGGCAGCGCCAGCAGCTACAGCGGCTCCAGCTCCCGGTCCAGGTCTCTGTCTCGGTCTCTCTCCAGATCTCATTCCAGATCATCATCCGCCTCAGCCTCCCACTCCCCATCTGGATCCAGGAAATCCAGGTACAGCCTTGGCCTTTCATAGCAGCAGCAGATGATAACTGTCTGTTGGTGTCTGTGCTTTCGTGCAACAGAGGCTCTGTAGGTTCCAGTGTCAGCAGCTGTAGGCGAGTGGGATGTGTTCCTGCTTGCTCCTTCTTGTTGTGGATATGTTCCTTTTTGTGGTGTTGTGAATCCTGTGTCCTGAATCACGGTGGAGGCCTCGTAGTTTCATCAAGGAAATAATGTGTCGTGTGCTGAACTCTCCATGTTTACCTAAACCATCACTACAGCTGTTTCTCCTGACATCCAGGTCCTAGCTTAATGTTTTGTCTAGCTGTGGGAAAGAGAAACAAAAACAAAACAAAAAAAAACAAACCACCTTACACATTAATTTATTTACAAGGTAGCAGTTTTGGTCTGCAGGGCTTTGCAATTCTAAACCTCTGCTCCCTCCAGTTATTGAATGTCCTTAGGGGAGATGCTGGGCCTGGCAGGAAGGTGGGTCAGAAAACACCTAAAAGGCCCCACTAATGATATTTTTGCTTTGCTGGTGAAGTTGCATGACCAGTTCCCTTTGCATTTAGCCCCGAGTGACTAGTTCAGTGGCAGTTAGTCTGTGAGATCTGTAAACAGCTAACTCCAGTAAAGAGTCATTAGATAAACCTCTTCCAACTCCTTCCTTCAGCCATCTTGCATCTGTTGGTACGTAGAGAGCCCTGAAACTTCAGAGGCAGCCTTGAAACACGAAGCTCCCCAGTAAGGAAGTACAGATACACAGCTAGACCTGCTATCACCTAAAGCCAGTGGATAAAACAGGATTTGGCTCAGCCCAGTGTTAATTCTCATGTCTGAGCTCCGTGAAACTCCCAGCTTCAGTATCCGCGTTATTGTACAGAAATGCAGGCTTGTTTACGACGTGCTTGTCGTGTTCATCACATCAGGCAGGGGTGATGCAAGACGTTCAGAGAGCTCTCAGCACTCAGCTTTGCTCTGCACTGCGCTGCTGCACGAGGGCTTGAGAGGAGATGTGTGCAAAACTTCGGTGCAGGCGTTGCTCGTGTGGCACCAGACTGCACTCGTTGCTTTTGCGGGTGCATAGACGAGGAGGAGACTTTTAGGAAGTAGCCTGTAGCCAAGCCAAGTTTGCTGTTGCAGTCACGCAACCAGCAGCTTTCCCAAAGGCTCCTCCAGTCACTGTTGTTCTCCTCCCAGAACTCAGCTCTGCCGTGGATACCCATGGCTAGTGACTTTGCAGGTTGTGCAGAGCCCAGCTGTCAAGGAGTGAGCCTGGGTCTCGCCTGCAGAGCCTGCTGGAGAGGCTGTGTAAATATTCCTGGGGTTAGCATACAGCTGGTCCTGCCTGGCAGCAGCTGCCTGGTTGGGATTCGGGCACGGCTGTGCTGGAGACTTGCCCCTGCAGGAGGGTCCACTTGTGCATAGCTCTGGATGACATGTTCCTAAGTAGAAAGCCTTTCTCAGATAAATAGGGCCGTCTGACGTTTGTAATGTTGTGAATCCACTCGAAGATAGCCATCTTACAGGCTTCCTTCCCTGTCATTACCACTCCCGACAGCGTGTGCATCCTCAGAGCAGGCAGCTGGGCTCTCCTGTACCCTGGGGAGATGTGGGCAGTAGGGCTCGAGGCGTTCAAAGCCTCCATGAATAAAAAGAAAAACACTGCCAGGAAACCCTTGACAACCTGAGCCACAGCGCTGACACGTACATGGCAGCACACACCCTGCTTTCACTTTTTGTTTTCTGGAGTAACAGTGACCTGCTTAAGTTGTTGCCTTAATCCTGTTTATAAATAAACACTACTTTCCAGACTCCCATCCAACCCATTCTTGGCTTTCATATTGCCAGCACCCCGGCAGCCTGTGTCCTTCTGCTGGATGCAGCCTGCCCTGGGAGCTGGCATCCCAGCCCGCTCTGTTTTGGGGAATGAAAACGAAGACGTCCGTCTCATCGCTGCCTCCTTGCTGCATTCGTGACTGTAACGGGTTGTTGGCTCTTTCCAGGTCCCTGAGCGTGAGCAGCGTTTCTTCTGTCTCTAGTGCCTCCTCCAGCAGCAGCTCCGTGCGCAGCGCTGACTCTGAAGACATGTATGCAGACCTGGCCAGCCCTGTCTCCTCTGCCAGCTCCCGATCCCCCACCCCGGCGCAGCAGAAGAAAGGTAGAGGTACCTGGTTTGCTTTTTTTTTATTCTCTGAGGGGCCCTGGGTAAAGAAAGGGAGGGATGTGCAGACGGCTTGGTGATGCTTTAGGCCCTTGGGAAATGGGTGAGCAGCTCACAGGGGCTTGGTGTGGACTAAGGGAGTCCAGAGGCTTTCCCTGAGGCAGGTAGAGCTGTGGAGAAGGGAAGATGTGGAGCTTTCATCCGTGTGGCTGTAAAGCTGCTTTCTCTTGCCCAGGCATTCTGCTCTTCTCAGTTTGTCCCCTGTCACCCCTGCAAGGTGATGCTCAACCTTCTGGATGGATCCAGTGTTGTGTTGCACATCCTCTGTTCTTTTTAGACAGCAGCAGAGGTAGCAGTGGGAGCCTTCTGTCCTTTGCTGTGAAGTGTTCTCTCTGCAGAAGTTGTGGTTTCCAGGATCTTTTAACCTTGGGGCCACGTGCAGTGCTAACTGTGGGCATTTTCAGCCCCTGATGGAGCAGCATCCTCCCAGAGGGAGGGCAGGAGAAAGGAATGGCTTACAAGCCACTCTGTCTGCGCTCTGGTTTCAGCAGGAAAGTCGAAAAAAGAAGACAGTGCTAAAGAGGAAAAGCGGAAACGGGATGTGCCTGCTCAGCTGAAATCAGCCAAGCCCACCCAGGGGGGCAAATCCCAGCAGCTCCTTCAGGCCCAGCAGCCCACGGCCCCCCAGTCCCAGCAGGGTGGCTTCAGCGCTCACAAAGAGATCAAACTGACGCTCTTGAATAAGGTGAGAGGAGGGCTGGCTGCGATTCCCTGCACGCGGGGGTCTGAGGAGTACATGGGATGGGAGCAGCCGTGGAGCTGTGGGCTGGAGGAAGGGAGCTCCGGGCCCTGTGCTGTCAGGATGAGCTCAGCAAGTAGGTCTGCAGCTGGGATCAGCAAGGCTGCAGACAGAACCTGTCTGGCAGCACACACCCTGCGGTGGCTGGAGCTTGGGACCGTGTTGGCGGCTCCCCTGGGGCACATTCCTGCTGCAGCTTCAAGGGCTGTTCCCTGCTTTTCTCGAAGGCTGCAGATGAAGGTCCCACATGTGCTAGGACCTTGCCCGCTGAAGGCACGCTTGCAGCG
The DNA here is from genome assembly GCA_036925125.1 of Oreortyx pictus. Taxonomy (NCBI): domain Eukaryota; kingdom Metazoa; phylum Chordata; class Aves; order Galliformes; family Odontophoridae; genus Oreortyx; species Oreortyx pictus. The sequence continues at coordinate 18,308,069 of JAUPFR010000014.1, forward strand.
AGCTGTCCTCCTGCTGGCCTGCTCCAGAGCCAGCTGCTGGCAAGTCATTAAGTGAGTCAGGAGGTAAAAGTGACGACTGCCTCCCGCAGCAGCTGGGATTGAGCCCAGTGCCCCAGTTGAGTGCCTTCGGCAGAGCTGCAATCTTGGATCATGTGAGAGAGTTTGGCCTCGTGGGGCTCTGTGCTGGAGCAGGGTGTTGGCTCCCATCACGTGGTCGGTTCCTGGTTTTGAAGCGTTCGTGTTTTTTCTGACAGCCTGAATTGCCCGTTGCACTCTAAGGCTGCAGTTTTCCCTACTTCCCCGTGCTGTGACGTGGGGCTCCTTTATCAAGTCTGTGAAGCATGCTCTGCGGGGAGGAGTGTGCAATTACACTTAACGATGGGCTGGCACGGGTGCTGGAAGGCACGGCTCGTTGGCATTTGCTGTCCTTGGTGCCAGTGATGGTGGGGACTGGTATGCACGGGGTTTAATAATGGGAGATGTGCTCGTGTTAGTGAGCCAGCACATCGCTGGCACCTGTCACAGGAAATCACCTGCTTGCTTCCCTCCCTGGAGGGAAATGGCTGCTGAGTCCCTGCTGTCTATTTCATCCCATTCAGGCAGCTGACAAAGGAAGCAGGAAGAGATACGAGCCAGCAGACAAAGACAGGCCGACCTCTCCTCCTGCCAAACGGGCCAACCTGTCCCCAGACAGAGGTGAGACTCAGCCCTCAGAGGGGCTCCTGCTCTGCTGCCAGAGGCAGCCCGTGTCGAGGGGACAGCATCCTCTAGGAGTCCCCTTGCTGCAGGGGTTAATTGCAGGCATGTGCCCTTCCAAACCCTCAGGTAACACGGGCAGATTAGCCATCCTGCTGCAAAAACGTGGTGGTGGCGAGGTGCTGCGGTGTGCCTGTGAAGTCAGCGAGGTGAGGTCAGCCCTGGGCCTGGCCGTGCCTAGCTGTCTTGTGGTGTGCCTTGCCAGTGCCTGGCTCCACTGTGTCTGTGTAACTCCCTGCGAGAAAACAAAGCAGCCCTTACTTCTCACCTCCATGTAGGTACACGTCCATCTGCCCACGAAGGCTGCCCGTCCTCCCGTATCGGCGCTGGTTGTGGCTGCTGCATTCACAGGGTCTTTGCTCTGTATTTCTGTGTATCACAGTGAGATCTCAGTCTCCTCATAGAGGTTCTGGTAGTGCTTAGAGAGGGAGCACAGGCTGCCAGGGCTCCAGGATGAGTGCAGTACTTGGCTGCATCATCCGTCCTGTGAAATGAGATGATTTCCCCACTTGCGTGTGACACAACCTGACACTGCCCTGCGTGTTTAGAAAGGCACAGGCTTTCCAAGTGTCCCTCTCTGTCTGAGTCCACAGCAGCACTGTTAGCATCTTGGAAAACCCAGCTTACACACTGCACACAAAAAACAAGAGGGCAGTCGATGGCCAGAGATGCCTGGTTTTGCCATGGCGAGCCAGCGCTGACACGTGATGTTGTTTTCCCTGTTGTCTCAGCTGTAGGTGTATCTTGTTGACTCTGGGTGCTAGCCAGAAAAAATTTCTGTGCTAATAACCTGGTTGCATTCAGCTAGTGCAGCATGGAGAGGATTGAGTGAGGTTGAAGTTCAGTGGGATGTAGTTCACAGGTGCTGGGCTGCAGACAGGTGAATGAGTCGGTCTAGAACTGTGCTGATTTGACAGTTCTGTGCATAGTTGTACACTTAATTTCCTCTCTATGCATGACACTGTACATGAGAAAAACTTTTTAGACAGCGGTGTATGGGACTCAAGCCCTGGCTGAGCATGAGGCCCTGTGGCACGCAGCCTGTGCAGAAGTATCGTGGCACAGAGCTGAGTGTCAGATCCCTCCTCCTGTAAGCCAAACCTGCAACGTCCTCAGCCTGAGCCTGGCTCTGTCACGAAGCTCACACACCCTGGTAGCTGGATAACACAGAGCTGGTGTGGGTGCCTGCGTGCCCGTTGTACAAACAGGATAAGCAGCCCTGGGATCGGGGAGCACCAGTTTGGTGCACGGGGGGTGCACCTGCCCCGTGGGTTTGCAAGCAAAGCTCAGCCTTTTCTGAGTGCTGCTGCACTGGGCCGGTTGGCTCTCAAGGCAGCGTCCTCAGCGAGCTTGCTGGCAAGAGCATCTCACCTTTTTGTTTCCCTGGTAGGCTCTCGTGACAGGAAGGCGACTGCGAGAGCCTCATCACCCAAACAGGAGCGACAGAGGGGCCAGAACCCGAAACCATCTCCTGCACAGGCAGACAGGTGAGTGCTCGTGGGTCTGTGGGGTGGCAGAGCCAAAGCCAGGGCTCATCTCCCTGAAGTCACAGCCCTGCAGAGAAGACTCTGTGCTCTCCTCAGGCCTTTGCCAGGTGAGCTGAGGCTCGCACAGACACAGGGGGTATTTCTGGTGACTTCAACACGTGCCCGAGGAGCTCTTGTGCTCCTTCACGTTCCCCCACTTCTCCAGCGGTTGAGTTCCTCCTCGGGGCAGCTCTGAGGCTCTCTGACTGGAGCAGTTTCCAGTTGTTGCCATGGAGGCACAGAGAGAGGAAGGACGCGGAGCTCTTGGGCAGCAGCCAGAGGTGCTCAGGGGTTCGTGCAGAAGCTGCCACTAAGCTGTTCCGGCTCAGAAACGAGCAGAGCCCGGGGGAGGTTTCTTGAGGTCAGTTCCGGCAAGAGGAGCCAAGTGGGTTAGGTGCGAGCTCAGCCGTGCCTCTGCCTCATGTCAGAAAGAAACTGCAGCTCCTTCCTGCTGCTGCCGAGCTCCTCTGGGTGCCCGGTTCCCTTCCTTCGCAGCGTGGCCTGCTGGGAGATGTTAAAACAGGGCCCTTGTGTGAGCGGGCAGGTGAGGGCTGGCGCCTCGTGCTTTTCCATCCCCTGTGATGACAGGTGGCCAGCTCACGTCCACGTCTTGGCTGCCTGCTGGGAATGTCCCCGTGCAGAGCTGGGTGTGTGGCCGCAGGGGCCCGGGGCCGTGCTGCACGCTGAGCCCTCTGCCTGAAGGCTTGTGGAGAGGCACACCTAAAGCTTCCCCCGTCCTTCTCGCCCAGAGCCAGCCAGCGATGCTTTGCATTTCCCTGCTGTCATCTCAGGGATCTCTGTGAGCCAGCAGGACTCCTGTCATCCCTTTGGGGCAGGAGTGAGCCTCAACTTCTGTGTGTCACAGTCTTCCCAAGTGAAAATCCAGCCCCAGCTACCGCAGCCCCATCCTTCCCCTGGCCCCGAGCTCTTACTTTCTGGTGCTGAAGGGGAAGCTCAGCCTTTGCAGAGCTGTGGTGTTCCCCGCATCCTTGCTCCTCACCCCTCCGCCGCCGTTCATCTTGGTGGTATCCCGTGTGGGGTTTGGCGCCCTGAACCTGCTTTGGCAGGGGGGTTGGACTCGATGATCTCTTGAGGTCCCTTCTACCCCTTCCTATGATCCCAACCCCAGGACCATCACCACCGCCCTCCTCCTCTCCTCTCAGAGCCCAAAGGGGTCAGTTTCCCTATCTCACCCCCTGCCCTCTCTCTCCCCGCAGGAAGCGCCCGCTCTCCCCGCAGTCCAAGAGCTCCAGCAAAGTGACAAGCATCCCAGGCAAAGCAGCAGAGCCGGGCCCTGCAGGAGCCAAGGGGGGCAAATCCAGCACGCTGTCCCGGCGCGAGGAGCTCCTCAAGCAGCTCAAGGCCGTGGAAGACGCCATCGCTCGCAAGAGAGCCAAAATCCCTGGGAAAGTATAGTGGGGGCCACGCTGCCCCTTCCACTGACTGTTCCTGTTTTTATAAATAGCGTTACAGAAAAAAAAAAAAAAAAAAGGAGAAAAAAAAAACCAAAAAGAAAAAAAGACAAAAAAAAAAAAACAAACAAAAAAGAAAGCGGCCACTTTGGGATTTTGCAGTTCTGTCTTTATTTTGGCTGCGATTCTTTTAAGAGGAAAAAGAAACACAAAGATAAATAAAGACGGCGCCAGGACGGGGGCAGCCCCCCCCCCCCTCCCCCGATCCCTTCCCCCCACCTTTTTTTTTTTTTTTTTTTTTTTTTTTAATTTTGACCCCCCTCCCCCCGTGTAAATTATGCACAGAGGCCTCCAGCCCCGTGGGATGCTCTCACCGCGTCCTCTCCTCTCTCTGCGAGCCTCCCGCTGTGTCCTAGTTAGCCCTGCTGTGTGTTGAGTGTCTCCAGCCATGCAGTTCTACATACTGTGTAACGAGAGAGCCCGAAACTGCTGTGAACTACTGGCAACTTCCCCCCCCCCCCCAACCCCCCCCTCCCTCCCCATCAGGAACAAATATATATAAATATATATATATTCTTGACTATAAAGTCTGATTGGGATAAGCGAGCTGTCTTATTTGAAGCCTCGGAGTGTTGGAGTTGGTTTCAAAGGAGCCCTGGGCTGTGGATGTCTGTGTAAGGAGAAGGGTCCCTTCCTCCTGTTGGGATTTCGGTTTCGGTGGGTTTTTTTGTTTTTTGTTTTTTGTTCTTTTTTTTTTTTTTGGGGGGGGGGGGAGGGTGTTGTTTTGTTTATTTGGGGTTTTATTTTGTTCTTTTTTTTTTTTTTTTTTTTTTTTTCGGAGGGATCTTCCCTGAAATAAAGTATTTTGATAACCCGTTCCCTCCGCTGTCTTCCGTGGGCCCCCTGTGCCTCGGGGCACCCCGTCCTTTTATCCCTGCGGAGCTGAGGGGGGGAGTGGCTGCATCCCCCGCCCCCTAACCCCGGCCCCCTTCGTGCTTCCCCCCCCCCCCCATCTCCCACCTCAGCCCTTTCCAGGGTTGCCCAATGTGGGATTTCTGCTCCAGGTCGGTGATATCACCTCCGCGTTTGCGCAATGGGATCGGGGACCGTCCCATCCCCAGCGACCACAGCTAACCCTAACGGGGTCCGCGTGGCCGTGGGCTCTCACCCGCGGGACCCCACTCTCTTCCCCCCCACCCCCCCCCACGTCTTCAAGACGTGACCCCGGAGGATCCCATCCCGTCAGGAAACCCCAAATTCCCCACCCCACTCTCCATCCCTGCAGCCCCACGCGGCTATGGGGCGGCCCGTGCCGCGTTCCCCGCTCCCCCACGCGCGGGGCTGGGACACGCCGGGAGAAGGAAGTGCGGCGGCCGCGGGGAGGAGGAAGGCAGCCCGAGCTGGAGTTTCCAGGTGTGTGTACATCACCTGCGCTAACCCTATATAAAGGCGGGGACGGCGGCAGCGCTGCCACTCGGGGCCGCGGCGGGTTCAGCTCGGAGCGACCCGACACCGTCCTGCAGCCCATGGTAATACCCGCGGCATTGCTGGGGGGCACTGGGAGGCACTGGGAGGCACTGGGAGGCACTGGGAGGAGGCACACACGCGGGTGTGAATGGGCTCGTGAGTGCACGAGCTGTGTGTGCAGATAGGGGCGTGTGTGTGCGTGCATAGGTGTGTTATGTGTGTGTGTGGATGGATGTTATGTGTGTGTGTGTGTGTGTGTGTCTAGAAGCGCTGTATCTGTGTATAGAAGTGTTGTACCTGCGCATAGAGGTGTTGTATCTGTGTCTAGAAGTGCTACATCTGTGTACAGAAGTCCTATATCTGCGTATGTGTGCGTGGATGTGTCATGCATGTTACATACGTGTGTGTGTGTGTGTGTGTGCCTGTCCAAGTGCTACATATACATGTCTGTCTACACGTGCTGCGTGTGTGTAGATGTTGTAGGGGTGCACAAATGTGTGTATGTGTGTACAGATGTGCTGCATGTGTGCAATATACACGCCTAGAGATGTGCTGTGTGTGTGTGTGTAGGTGTGTCACAGCTGTCTGAGCGCACACATTAGATATATGTATATGTCACATGTATGTGTTGTGTGTATAACTGTTGCACGTATGTATGTGTTGTAGGGCTGTATATGTGTATAGATGTGTGTGTATTGTTACACCTGTTTATGTACGGTGTGCACATACACGCTGTGTGTGTATGGATGTGTTGTGTGTGCATATATCTGTCCTACACGTATGTATGTCACAGGTGCGCACATGTACACACGTGTCCTCTCTGTGTGAACGTGTCACTGTGCACCGAGAGGCGTTTCCGTGCGTGGCTCTGTGTGATCCGTGTCCACCAACGTGCTGTGTGCGTGTGCTGAGGGGGCACACGCATGTCTGTGTGCTCTGTGCGTGAAAACACGCCGTGCATGTCCGTGCAGATGCAACGAAGTGTGTGTGTGTGTGTGTGTGTGCGTGTGCCCCGCGCTGACCCCCTCTGCCCCCCGCACAGGGCTGGCTGGGAGCACTGGCGCTGCTGAGCGCCGTGGTGCTGTGCCGCTGCCTGCGTCGCCCCGCAGCCCCCACGCACCACCACCCCCACGTGCGCTGCTATGGGGTGGGAGAGCTGCGGGATGGAGAGGCCCCCATGCACTTCCTGGGCCGCAGCCTGCGCTGGGAGCAGCACGTGCCGGTGCAGCTGGTGCCGCAGATCGAGGCCGCCCAACGGCGGCGGAGGCGCAGGGAGCACTCGTGTCCCACGCTGCAGCTCCGCACCGGGCTGCGCAGCGAGCCCCACGAGAGGTCCATCTCACCGTGGCGGTACCGGTGGGTGCTGGGGTCCGGGGGGGGGAGGGGGGGGTGTGGACAGAGTGGGAGGGAGAGGGTTGGATACAGTGGGATGGAGAGGGATGGATGGAGAGAGATGGAGGGATAAAGAGGGGTGGAGAGGGATAGAGAGGGATGGACGCAGTGGGATGAAGAGGGATGGACATGGTGGGATGGAGAGGGATGCAATGGGATAGACACAGTGGGATGGATGCAATGGGACAGAGAGGGATGGACTCAGTAGGATGGAGAGGGATGGATGGAGAGAGATAGAGAGGGATGGAGGGATAAAGAGGGGTGGAGAGGAATAGATGTACACAGTGGGATGGATGCAATGGGACAGAGAGGGATGGACTCAGTAGGATGGAGAGAGATGGAGGGCTGGAGAGGGATGGACACAATGGGAATGAGAGGGATGGATGGAGAGGGTTGGAAAGGGATGGAGAAGGATGGACACAGCAGGATGGAGAGGGATGGACACAGTGGGACAGTGAGAAATGGACTCGGCAGGATGGAGAGGGATGGAGGGCTGGAGAGGGATGGACCCAGTGGGATGGAGAGGGATGGATGGAGAGGGTTGGAAAGGGATGGAGAGGGACTGAGAGGGATGGAAAGGGATGGAGAGAGATGGACACGGTGAGACAGAGAGAGATGGACTCAGTGGGATGGAGGGGGTTGAAGAGAGATGGGCACAGTAGGATGGAGAGGGATGCAGCAGAATGGATAGACATGGGCACAGAGGGATGGACTGGGATGAACACACTGGGGTGGATAGTGATGGATGGAGTGGGATGGAGAGGGATGGGTACAGTGGGATGGAGAGGGATGAACAGAGAGGGACAGATAGGGATAGAAACAGTAGGATGCAGCAGGATGGATAGGAACGGTCACTGGGACAGAGTGGGATGGACACAGCAGGATGGAGAGGGATGGATGCAGAGGGGCAGAGTGGGAAGTACACCACGGGGTGGATGCAGAGAGATGGAGTGGGATGGACAGGAACGGGCACAGCGGGATGAAGGATGGAATGGGATGGACACAGAGGGATGGAGAGAATTAAGACACAGTGGGGTGGACGCAGCGGGACGGGCACAGAGGGCCGGATGCTCACCACGTCATCCCTTGACACCGTGCCCTCCCTGCAGCATCGACGAGGACGAGGACCGCTACCCACGCAAGCTCGCCTTCGCCGAGTGCCTGTGCACCGGCTGCGTGGACGTGAAAACGGGGCGGGAGACCACGGCCCTCAACTCCGTGCCCATCCACCAGACCATGATGGTGCTGCGCCGCAAGCCGTGCCCGCGCCCCGCCAGCCCCGGCCTCGTCGCCTTCGAGGTGGACTACATCCACGTGCCCGTGGGCTGCACCTGCGTCCTGCCCCGCACCGGGCGCTGACCCCGCTCCCGTGGAGCCCCCCTCCATCCCCCCACTCCCCCCCGTGACCGTGTCACCATCCTCGTGCTTGTTTTAGAGCACCCGTTCCCCACTCCTCGATCCCCGTCACCCTTTATTTATGACTTATTTATGATGCCCGCGGGGGGATTTATTTTTGTAACCCTGTATTTATTGCTGAACCCCCCACCCCTCCACCTTTTTTCATCCCCACCCCCCCAAAGGCAGCAGCCCTGGGCTCAGCCTGTGCCTGGAGCCCTCCCCGGGTGCTCCCCAGTTATTTATTCCCCCCGCAGTGCTATTTATTGAGGCCTCCGTGTGCTATTTAATGCCAGCAGTGTGCAGCCTGAAAATAAAAGCCTGATCCCACCCCCTAGGTGTGGCACGCTGCCCAGTTTGGGCCGTACTGGGATAACTGGGAGGGCAAGGGGCAGAGGTGCATGGGGGGGGGGGGGGGGGGGGGGGCACAGTTGCACCCCATGGATGCTGGGGGGAGAGGTGCCAAGAATGCAGGGATGGAGCTGCATTGGGTACCCCCATTCCAACCGCCCCAGTGGAATGGGGGGGGGGGGGGGGGGGGGAACCTCACAATCCCCAAAGCACACCCAGGGGAAGGGGGAGGCAATGGGGAGGGCAGGGGGGCCCGGCCCCACGCCAGTACCCCGCCACCACCCACTCCTTTCCCACAGCTCTGCCCTGGGCACCCAGATCCCACGGGCTCAGCGCCACCTACCGGGGTTGTCCCACGTGCCCTGAGAGCACCCATGGGTGCTGGGGTGGTGGTGGTGGGGGGGGGAGGGTGGGTCAAGGGGCTGGGTGTCACCTCTGGGAACTGCACTGTCCCCACACCAGCTTTTTCCCATCATTGGGGTCACTGAAGATTTGGGCACTGAGCTCTCAGCTCGCACTCAGGGCACAGGGGAGCAATGAACACAGGGAGGGGGGGGTCAGGAAGGATCTGAAGCCTTTCAATCCTTTTACTGCAAAAAAGCAACCAGAAAATATATATATATATATATATGTACATATGACAACGTACAAAATGTGACAGGTGGTGCCGCAAGCAGAGCTGTGTGAGCCCCAGCAGCACAGTGGGGCTGTGTGGAGGGGGGTGGAAGGGCCGGGGGGGGGAACCTGAGCATCCCCCAGGGATTGAGATCACCCCCCAGGAGCCGGGGAGGCTGAGAACCCCCGGGGGTTTGGGGACCACGGTGGGGGGGTGAGGGGTGCAGCTGGGAAGTGTGGGCAGCAGCAGGACCCCCAGCTCCGTGTTACTCAGCCTCGACAGGGATGGGGTTCACCTGCCCCCCCACTTCGGCCGTCTGCTTCCTGCGTGCGTCGGCAGGGGGCCGGGGAGGGGGGTTGCTGGGGGGCTGCTTGATGGTGTCCCCCACGTGCAGCCGCTCCCGGGGCTTCTGCTCAATGGGTCGCCACTCTTCTCCACGCACCGCTGCCTGCAGAGTCCGTATGGGGGCAGTCAGTGGAGGGACCCCTCCAGCCCCTGCCCTCTTTCCCCCTCCCCCCCCCCCCTCCAAAAGCAGCTCACCAGCAGGTAGATACCACTGGCAATACCCAGACAGACGGTGCCCAGGATGGTGGAGAGCAGGAAGCCAGCAGGGACGGCGAGTCTGGGGGGTACAGGGGGATTTAGAGGGTGTGGGGGTGTCCCAGCCCCAACCCAGCACCCCACTCACGCTGCATGTAGGATGGCACGGATGTAGTAATTCCTGGTGAGCGGTCCGAACGCCTTCAGCACCGCTGTCATGTACCTCTGGCCACTGTGGGGCAATGTGCAGAGTCGGGGGGGGTGGGGGGGGGCACCCAGCCTTAAAGGACCCCCCCTGCCAGCATGCAGGCATCCCAGCACCATCCCATCACTCACCAGCGCTCCATGGTGGAGCCCTTCTGCCGTTTGCTGCGTGGGTACTCCAGCAGGCAGACGAAGGCACCCGCAGCTCTGTGCGGGTTGGGGAGGTCAAGGAAAAGGGGTGCTCGGAGCCAAGGGTGGGGGTGAGATCCGTACGGAAAGGGGCAGAAAAAGGGCCAGGGGTGGTGGGTCAGTGTTGTAGGGAAAGGGGCAGGATTTGGGGTCGGGCTGGGGGGAAGGGAGATGCGGGACCGCCCCCTCCCACCCTGAACACCATAAGGATACATGGCGTACGCAGCGAAGTACCACCCCTTGAACTGCCCCGCCACGGCCACGACCCCACCGGTCAGCATGACTGCGGGACAGCGGGGACACGGCTGTCACCCCGGCACGTGGCAGCCCCCACGAGGTGGGGGAGGGGGGGGGGGGGGGGGGGGGGGCACCGGGGGATGCTCTGCGTGGGACCCCCCAAGAGCCACAGCAGGGAATGGAGGGGGGGGGGGTGGGATGGTGCTGGGATACCCCCGGTAGTGGCAGGGTGGGGGGGACAGCGTGGGAGACCCACGGTGACACACGATGGGGGTGACACGCTCCCGTCGGCGCTTCCGCGTGCTCACTGCCGCTCACTTCCTCCATCCCCGGGTGGGGCAGGGCCACAACGGGCGGGGGGTGGATGGGGGGGGGGGGGGGGGGGGGGACGGCTCGGGGTGGGGGGATACAGCCGAGGGTCCCCGGGGTCCCTGCGTGGAGCGAGGGTTCGGACCCCTCTCCATGTCCTGTACCCATACCCCTGCATCCTCAACCCTGTACCCCCACCCCGTAAGCCCATCCCCGCATCCCCATCCCATAGACAGCCCTGTGGCCCCCGCACGGCCATCGAACAGCCCCTAACCCCGCACCCCCGCCCCGCACTCACTCAGCCCGGCCGCCAGCGCCTGCTCGTTGGCCCACATGGCCCACTCGATCTGCCCCATGGCCTGGCTCAGCTCGGCTCGGCTCGGCTCGGCTCGGCTCGGCTCGACCCGGAAGGCAGCGCAGGAACCGCACAGCCGAGCCCCTTCCCCTCCTGAGGCCACGCCCCTTCCCGCAAGCCCCGCCCATAAATAACCTCAGGTCACGCCCCCTCAGGCCACGCCCCCTCAGGCCACGCCCCCTCGGGCAGCGCCGGGCCGTGGGGGGACATGGGGCGGTGCGGGGACATAGCGCGACGTGGGACGCGAGCAGCTCTGATGGGGCCGTGGAGGGACACGGGGCAGGGTGAACCCCCTCAGGGACGCGGGGCTGGCTGACACGGCACACAGAGCCCACGGAGCAGCGCCGTGGCTGGAAAACCTCTATTGTTTGGTTACGAAAGAGTAAAAAGCAGGCACCGGGAGGGGACACAGCTGGGCCGGGAGGGGACACAGCTGGGCCGGGAGGGGACACAGCTGGGCCGGGAGGGGACACAGCTGGGCCGGGATGGGGACAGATGGAAACAGCACTTCACAGCCCCGAGGCAGGCACCGGGATGGTGCATCCCTGCCTGCGTGCCCCCCAGAGGGGTCGCCTGGCATCCCTGCTGTCCCCAGCGGTGTCCCCATCATGGTGTCCCCATCACGGTGTCCCCCCCGTCGTGGTGTCCCCCGTTCTCAGGCTGAGCGGCACGGGAGCCCATCGGGGCCCAGCAGGTGCTGACTGGGGTCATCCAGGAGCTGCGGGCCAGGGCCAGGCTGCGGGGACAGGAGATGTGTTAGGGGACAGCAGGGAGCACTGGGGTCGGGGCCCCGTCCCCCCCCCATACCTTGGTGTGCAGGATGTACTGAATGGCCCCCGGGACCGGATCCACCACTACGGCTGACATCAGCTCCTCTGACAGCACTGCCGTGCCAACAGGGCGGCCTCGCAGGAACCTGCACCATGGATGGCACTCAACTGTCCCCAACCCCATCCCGTGTCCTCGTCCCACGGTTCCAACCCCTTCCCCATCAGTCTCTATCCCCATCTCCATCCCCTTGCCCATCCCACCAGACCCCATCCCCATCCCTACTGCCATCCCATTTGTCCCTATCCCCATCCCCATCCCACCTTGTCCCTATACCAATCCCCATCCCCATCTCCATCCCTACTGCCATCCCACTTGTCCCTATCCCCATCCCCATCCCCACCCCACCAGTCCCAGATGAGAGCCCCCTTACTGGTCCCCGTTGGAGGCGGGTGGGAAGCTGCGCCTCACCACCTCCACGAACTCATCCACCGTGTCCTCCAGCATGAAGACGACCGCGTTGGGGCCAGCATCGAAGGTGTAGGCCACCTGGGGACAGGGACACGGTGAGAGAAGGGCACAGTGCCAAGCACGGGGCCGTGGGGGGGAGGGGCTGCCCCACCTTGGTGCGCCCATGGTGGGCGTTGAAGCGGTGTGCCAGGGCGATGATGCGCTGCGAGACGTCGTTGAGGTAGAAGATGGGGGGGAAGGTGTCGAGGCAGGTGGCGTGGAACTGGTTGCTGTCCTGCATGGTCAGCTGGCCGAAGGCTTCGAAGTCCCGGTCCCGGATGCAGCGTGCCATGCGGGTCATGCGCTCTGGCACCACCACCTCGGCACGGTACTACATGGGGAGCATGGGGGAGGTCACCTCGGGATGGATCCCATGGGATTTGCTTCCCCGCAGCCCCCCGGCCCCCTTCTACTGAACCACTGGAGATCTCTAAGATCCCCTCACGCCCGCTGACCACGTCCCCTCGTGCCACATCTCTGAGGTTTTCAGACACCCCGAGGTGCGGGACTGCCCCATCTCCTGCACTGTGGGAGCAGGAACGCACCCAAACACCCAACCCACCTTCAGCAGAGGGCTGGTATCCACGCTGGTCTGCATCCCCGCCGTGCTTCCCACCGCCTTCTTCTCCCCGCTCACCTACACAAGACCACAGAACATGGGCAACCCCCCCCCCCCACAACCCCACCCCGAGGGCCAACTCCCAGCCCTAAAAACAACCCCATCCCCTCACCACCAGCACGAGGACGCTCAGCTCCGGCCAGTGCGTCTCGGGCTGCAGCTGCTGTGCCACGCTGTCCCTGCCGTCCGGCCGCTCCCCACGCTGCCACTGCACGAACCCCCCCAGCATGCTGCGGCACGCGCTGCCCGACCCACGCCGTGCCACCTCGGACAGCTCGCCCTCCACGCCGTACAGCCGCGCCAACGCCGACACTGCGGGGACGACACGGCCGCAGGTCACGCCGTCCCCACGGCTCCGTACCCCAAACCCCAACCCCTGGACCCCACACACCCACCCAGGCAGGCGTAGCCCGAGGCCGAGGACGCCAAACCGGCGGCGGTGGGGAAGTTGTTCTCGGAGGCGACGTGCACTTTGTAGGAGAGGCTGAGCGGGGCCGTGGCATCGTCACCGCGCCGTTTGCGGGCCAGGCGCCGCACTGTGCGGGGATGGGGTCAGGGGGGAGCAGGGGACAAGTGGCTCCGTGCCCCCTTCCCCCCCACCCCCCCGGCACAGCTCACCTTCCCGCAGGCACGCCTGCAGCCGGGGCTGCCCCGCATCCACCTCCACCCCGTTCAGCCACAGGCGGTCCTCGGTGAAGTCGCGGCACGCGGCGGCTGTGGTGGTGGTCCTCAGCTGTGTGGGATGGTGCTGAGCTCGGGGGGGCTCGGGATTGGGGGGGGGGGGGGGGAATATCGGAGGTCCAGGGCTGGGTGGGGGGGGGGGGGGGCACGCGGCCCCGCACCAACCTGGTCCTGGTGCAGCGTCACGCTGAGCGAGGAGTTGATGGGCAGGATGAGGTCGGTGTCGCGTTTACCCCCTGGGGGAGAAGTGGAGAGGCACGGCACTGCTCGGCACGGCACTGCTCGGCACGGCACAGTGCGCTTTGCACGGCACAGCGCGGCACTGCACGGCACAGCTTGGGATGGCATGGCACGGCATGGCACTGCTCGGCAGTGCTCGGCACGGCATGGCACTGCTCGGCACGGCATGGCACGGCATGGCACTGCTCGGCACGGCATGGCACTGCTCGGCACGGCATGGCACTGCTCGGCACGGCTCGGCACGGCTCGGCACGGCATGGCACTGCTCGGCATGGCATGGCATGGCACAGCCCGGTCCAACCGAGCCGAGCCGAGCCGAGCCCGGCCCGGTCCCCCGCCCGCACTCACAGTATTTGATGACGGCGATGTTGACGGGCGCCGTGCAGGTGACGCGCGCCGTGCCCCGCTCCGCCGCCATGCTCCCGCACACCGCCGCCGCCACGCCCCACCCACCCGCTCGCGCGTGTGAATCCCGCCACGCCATTGGCTGACGGCGCAGCGGCCGGAGCCGGACGACCAATAGCAGCGATCGGACCACGGGGAGGTCCCGCCCCGTCCCGCCCATTGACGGCGCGGTGAGAAGGCGTGAAGGGGGCGGGGCCAAGCCCGTGCCCGGTGCGCAGTGCGCATGCGCCGGGGTCAGTAGTGGTGGGGGCGTGTAGTCCCAGTGCCACCAGTGCTCCCAGTATCCCACGCTTCCCACCCAGTGCCCACTACACCCGGTACGCGGGTGCTCCCAGCGGGAGCCCCTATTACCCTTCCAGCACCCCCCCAGCAGTGTCCCCTCGCTCCCGTGGGGTATTTTTGTCCCCTGGCCGTGCCCAGAAGTGGCTGGGGACACATTTCTGGCACGTGGGTGACACTGGGGGTGCCACGCGGTGTGGGGGGTGTCCTCAAAAACCGACACCAGAGGCTGAGGGAGCGGCATTTTCCATGGGCAGGGGGAAAGCACACAGCTATTCTGGGGTGTGGGATTCTTTCCCCGTCGCAGGGACAGGTGGGGGCCTGATTTAGCCCAGCGGGGCTGCAAACAGCACTGGGGGGAGGGGCACGCGGCACCCCACTGCTGACATCCCCCCCAAATGCCCCCCAGGGTCCCCCCCTTACCCCAGCCACCAGAGTGACACCACGGGGCACCACCACGCTCAGGGCCACTTGTGGGATCCCTAGGGTACAAACCCTACAGGAGAACCCAGGGCAGAAGATTCCCCCCCTCCCAGTGCAGCAGGGCTAACTCCTTGGGACCAGCCAAGGGAACCACGGCGCTGCACTTGGGTTACACCTGTGCTCAGTAAAACCCCAATACCCCTGTTCTTCTTTTTAGGGCTTCCCACCCAAAAGTGGCCGGGGGTAGCACAGACCTCCCCCCCCCCCACCCTTCAGCCCAAAATGCTGCTGAGTGTGCCTGGCTTGGGGGCACGGCGGTGTCCCCATGACCTGGGCAGGGGATGTGGGATGGGGATGAGGATGCACTGCCCCAGCCAGATCCTGCAGGCCCACGCTGCATCCCCGGGGAACCCCGTAAGGGCACGGAGCCAGGACACCTCCCCGGGACACCCCGAGCAGGAACACCCATCAGGCTGCCCTGGCTGGAGCCCAGCAGTGCTTTCAGGACAGCACTCCCAGCGTGTGCCAGGACGTGCTGCCAGCACTGGGTGGCCACGAGGCTCCCATGGGGTCTGCTGATGTCGCTGCCAATAATAGCAGGAGTTAAGGACTCAGGGGACAGGGCTGTAGAAACAAACCCTTTGCCCAGGGAAGGATTTGGGGCCCTCTGTGGGGCACAGACTGCAGTCTGAGGCCACCCGTGGATGAAACTGCCTTTATTGAGAAAAATGGTTTGCTACAAATACGTCATTGTATTTATTATTATTATTTACTTCTTCAAAAAAAAAAAAAAAGAAAAAAAGAAAAAAAAACCCAAACAAAACCAAAAACAACCAGTAGGTCTCGTTAAAAGTTCTAGTCATTAGGCAAAAAGTCAGGGTAACATCGACGAGCACAGCCGGCAGCACAGCACGAGTCCCCTCGGCGAGGCAGGAGCTGCCCCAGCTACCTTAAAGTGCTTTACAAAAGCAGCCACTGCTGCCCCTGCTCCAGCACTGCCGGGGCAAAAAGGAGGAAGAGGAGGAGGAGGAGCAGGAGGAAGAGGAAGGGGAAGGAGACAGAGGCGTTAAGAGCACTGTCCCGGATTGGCCCCAGGCAGACAGCGTGGGGCAGAGCCCTCAAAGCAGAATGCTGGGGGTCCCAGACGAGGAAGGGACACGGAAACCCAATCAGGTTCCTTTCTGACGTCCCAGCTCCATCCCACCAGGAGCAGGGAAAGCCCCCGGGCAGGACACCGGGCAAGGGAACACACCACTGCTTCCCACTAACCCCGGCTGCGCAGAGGGAGAAGAGCAGCCCCAGCCCTTTCCCCCTTCCAAAAGCACAGGGGAGACCCCGGCCCCCAGAACGCGTGGTACTACTTAAAGTACAAAGACAGTATTGCTAGAGCAGAGCTGGAGGGAGCCAGGACTCAGACAGCACAGGGCAGGGAGGAAGGGGACGGTGGGCACAGGGACCTGCTGGGCCAAAAGGTGAGAGCACGAAGAGCTGCACCTTCTGCCCGAGCACTGCGTGGCGTGGGGACACAGCACGTGCCCTGCAGCTGATTTCTGCCCGTCCAGAAAGTGCTGCTAAGGAGCAGCACTTGAGAGAGGAGAGAGGCATCCCGCAGCCTCCTGGTTCAGGGGACGAGATGCACTGTGTTAGGGCTGGCGTTCTGTACAGCCACCACGGGGAGATGTCCCCACGCAGCTGGCAGCCACACACAACCCAGCTGCTCTGCACTGAGCACCAGCTGGCAGCACCAAATCCGCCCCTCTGGGTGACATCCAGCAGTGCCACGTGGCCGAGCAAGGGCTAACAGGAGCACGAAGCCTCCCAGTGAAATCCTCTGCTGCCACGCCGAAGGGTTACAGCTGTGGGTCTGGAGGAAAATCCAAACTTGGGCAATTTCCAGCCCGGTGGGTCGGGCCCTCCGCTCCAGGCTCAGCACTCAAACGCTGCTTGCTGTTTAATTGCAAGCATCTGAGAGAGCAGAGGAAGGAAACCCACTCCTGAGCGTTTCAGCCCAGCTATGAGAAGCTGCACCCGGGGAGCCCAGGGATCACAGCACGCAGCTCTGAGGCCACAAAGGGGCTGCTTGTCCTCACAAAGGTCCTCTTCCAAGCGGAGCTGTGGGGCTGGGCTGTGCTCTGACCCACACCACGGCCTGCAGACAGAAGCTGACAGCAGAAGGGGACAGCCCAGAGTGAAGAGAGGAGGAAGCCCAGATGCTCAGCAGAGTCCCAGCTGCAGGCCCAGGGTCCAGCTCCTCCCTCCCACCCCCATTGCAAATCCACAGCATGTTTGGTTCGGATTTTGTTGGGTTTTTTTAGTGTTTTTTTTTTCTTTTTTGTTAAAAAATATACTTTCTTAATAATGTTCCATAAAAATACTCTCGTCCCCGGCGACGGATATTGCAGTGCGAAAGAGTTAACAGCTTCTGATCCCGCTCTACAAAACGTGGAAAAAAAGGCGTAGAAAAAACGCAAGAACGCGGTATCACAAGAGCCGGTACAAAAGGAGGGAGGTGGGAGTTGCTCCGGGGTTCAGCCCCTCCGCTTTGGGGCCGTGTGGCAGCAGGGGGAGGGGGCAGCTCCCAACCGCAGCGCGGGGGATGGGGCAGAGCGACGTCTCCAGAAATAACCCCGTCGGGTTTCAAAAGCAAAAAAATATAAAACCCAAAACACTCCGTGCTGTTTTCTTCCTTTTCCCACAAAAAAAAACCAACAACAACAAAAAACAAACAAACAAACAAACCAGGAAGGATGTGGACGGCTGCAGTTTCAAAGTAGGGCATTTCTGCATCAAACGCAACGTGGTTTTACGTACCTATCGAGTTTGCAACAAAGAGCATGAAGACAAACGGTGCCAAAAAGCATCTACTAATAAATAGATCTGGATACAGCTATATTCTCCGTGTACGGATATGAAATGCCCGTCCTCTCTCCTCTCTGCTCACTCACCAGTCCAGCGTGATGCTGAGGCATCTCCACCTTCTTTGTGGCAGTGGGATCAGCCCGGAGAGACCAGGGAAGAGAGGCGGTGATTCTCAGGGGGCCGTGAGTTCTGTGCTTCCCCAGCAGGAAGGTTGAGTGTGCAAAAGGGGCGTGAGGGGGGGTCCAAAGCAAAGCTCCACGGCAGCCCTCAGTTCTCGGAGAGCGACAGAGCCAGGGCAGCCTGCAGGGCTGCCTCCTCGTCGATGTTATAGTCCTAAAAACAGAGAAGGGCGGTCAGGAAAGCAGTGGTGCGAGCACTTTGTTACCCTGTCTTTGAGTCGCAGTCCCTCTCCTACTTGGGTTCAGCCCCTGCTCTCAGACCTGGCAGCAGGAAGGGATGAAACTGCCCACAGTTTCTCAGATGGGCACCAGGAAAAGCTTTCCTGCAAGGCTACACGCTTCTCCTTTGCCCCAGTCAGGTTACACCACAACAAGCCAGTCCTGGGCTGAGGACACTCCTCTGCCAATAAGTTGGAGGGAGCTATGGAACAATGAAGTCAGGATGCTGAGAAAATCACCCACTGGTCCCAAAGCTGCACTGCCACACCCCTACACCCCACACAGAGGGTCTGCAGCCCCCCAAAAGGACATCCCCCTGTGCTGCAGCCAAATCTTCCATGCTGCAGGCTGGGCTGCTCCTCGCCCTCTCCTCGTGCTTCCCCACGTGAAGCCTTGAAGAAAAGGGCTTTTGTACTACAGTTCCTCAGGGGAAGAGTTTAATGGAGCACATGGAATAAACAAACCATCTTCACAGAGAGGGATAACGTTTCTCTCTGCTGCCCTCGGGGTGACTGTTTCCCTGGTATGTGTCTAACAAGGACCAGTGTGAACACCCAGGGGCTCTCCCCAGTGGGGCTATGTGTGCTGCATGCACCCCTCAACGCCCAAAGGAGGAACTGTCCCCCTTACACCTGCTGACGAGGGCTGGATTTGTCACCCAGACACCCTGTGTGGGACAAGGGGAAGGTGATCCTGCTCTTGCTCACAGCCACACTCACCACGAAGGTGTCGTAGGAGAACTTGTGCCGGTGCAGGAGGTGCTGCAGGAAATTCGCACTCTTGTAGCTGGGGTCCCCCCAGGGCATGGCTGAGCAGACAGGGCACACCTGCAGCAGGCAGGGACAGGGGAGCTGTGAGATGTGGGCACGGAGCAGCCCCCATCTCTCCTGGGGGGGCATCAAGGAGCTGGTGCAGCCACGGCACAAGGGAGAAGCGAGCGGTGGTCCCTCTCTCTGGGGCTGGGTGTCCACTGCAGTGGATGTGCCAAAGTTCCTCCACTCTCTCAGCAGATCCCTCAGCGTACACAGCTGCTGGCACGTGGCCCAGCCTGCTTTTAGCTCGCTGACTAGTTAAATGTGCACATGAGCACCTTTCAGAGCTGCGAGTTCCCCACCTCAAGCAAACCAGCGGCGATGGGGGGGAGCAAATCCAGCCCCAGCTGGGTCTCAGGGCCCCTAATGAAGCCAACAGGAGGTGCTCTGTGTGCTGGCAGCCCAGGATGCCATCAGTCTATTCAGATTCCCAGCAGTTACCCACCCAGAACCACCCCAGCCTTGCTCACCACTTTGTTGGGGTCGTTGCGGTGGTTCTCCATGCAGTGCTTCACCAGTTCCTGCTGGTCCAGGTTCCGGGCCCCACAGTACGGGCACACAAACGTTGAGCGATTGGGAATATTGCTAAAGAGAATGAGAACGAGCTCAGACTCCTGGGAAGGGCCTGGACCGATTTCTTTCAAATGAACCCAGCCACCTCTGCTGCTGCCTGTTCTGCTTTGTCCCACCCGGACACAGTAAAGCCAAACCAGCCCCTTCCCACCCCAAGCATGGGCTCAGCCCCCCTGATCTGCTCAGTCCCTTCTCACTGGCTGAGACTCAGGGCATTGCCAAGGCTGCAGATGCCACCAGGATAAGTGTGCTGATGTTCCTCGCCGTAAACAGCCTGGGATAACGAGCAAGCAGAACACACGTGTGGATTTTAGAGCTTCTGGTGAAGATGGATGAGAGTGTCTGTGCAATATGTATCTTCCTGACAGTACCTGGGGATAGGCTGGGACGTGGGGACAACAGGGACAAACTTGGGACAGTTGGCCATCTGCTCCTGCACCTTTGCACAAGACGACACGTGAGACCGCATTTTCGCTAGGGTCACCTGGAGAAGGAGAGAAGAAATATCCCTGGAGGCTGCAGGAACACCTTCTGCCATCAGATGAAGCGCTGGAACCGACAGTGTGGAAGAGGAAAGCAGCTCCGACCAATCAACAGCACAGCAAACTGAGGTTACACACAAAAAGTCAGGCTGGCTGCACTACTGCAGCACTAGCTCCGATTTCCTCTGCAAAAGAGGATCTGCTGACAGCCCTGAACTGCTCTGGCACCATGACAGTGGCCTGCTTCAGGGCGACACACAGGCAGTTAGAGGAAAATCCCCACACTTAACTGAAGGCAGAAAGCACATCAGCACGGTCTGTGGAGGTGCACCATGTATCACAGCCTTACAGTGGATCAGAAGCACCCCACAAGTGACCACCCACGCTGGGCCGGGTCATGCCTTACCTTCTTGCTGCAGCCTCTGCAGGGAGCCTTGTAGGACGAGAGCTGCTTCTCCACGCTGGAGGCTTTCTCCACCTTCTTGGGGTCGAAGGGCATGCGGCAGAGCGGGCAGAGCGGGGACGGCACCTGGAGGCAGGGCTGCAGGCACTCCCCACAGAACCTGGGGGCACAGAGAGCAGTGGGAGTGGGACCTGAGCCCCAGGACAGGACCACGGGCTCCTGGGCAACCCCAAAGCCTAGCAAGCAGCATCCCCACGGGGCAGCATGGGAGACGGTGAAGGTGTGTCAGGCACAGCTCAATCCTCAGAGGAGCTGCTTGCTCCTTGCACATGCCACAGGGCTCCGAGCATGTGTGCCCACTGCTTGGAGGCCAGGAGCAGTGAGCAGACGGCCCAGATTTGAGCAGAGCTGAACAATATCGAGTGCTGAGCACTCAAGCTGCAAGGAAGGAAGAGAGCGTGCAAGCTCAAGCATTAGAGCCCAGCTCACCTCCTCTCAAGGTCCTCATGCCGGCAGCACAGAGAAAGCCCACGCAGCCGTGCGGAGGGGGGAGGGTTGAGCACCGTGCTGCTCCCTGCCCTCCTCTTGCAACCCCAGAGCACGCAGACATGGTGACCTGAAGTGGCACGGTGCCTGCTACCCAGCTCATGCCACTCTGCAGCTGCCACAGTCCCCATCCCACGCACTGACAACAGCAAAGCCTGCAGGGATGTCACCACCGGGGGTTCCCAGGTGGCTGTGTGACACACTTAGTAGGGCCAGAGCTGCAGAGGAGCCACGTGCACTGTGGATGAGAGGGGGAAATACTATCGGGGGGGGGGGTCCTCTCCTCCAGATCCCTGCCACCCCCATGCAGCACCCTCAAGCCTCAAACACGCCAAGGCACCAGGAGGTGCCACAGCCTTGGGACAAGACAAGGATGTCCCATACAGAGGTGTCACCAACACAACATGCTGCCAAGCAGACCCAGTGCTCCTGCTACCACAGACCGTGGGTGCCAAGGGGGATTTCCAACCTGAGACCCAAGCTGGAACAGCCAGGGAGAGAGGAAGGTGCTCTGGGGACACCTCAGGACACCCTGGGGATGAACAGAAGGTCTCAGTGTGGGCACAGGATGGGGTGGGGGATCCCAGCACCTCCCAGGGTGCAGGATGGGGTCTCAGTTGTGGGTTCAGGTTGGATAAGGCCCAGCGCAGCCTCACCTGCGGGGGACTGGATGATCTCCGAGGTTCCCATCCAACCCAACCACCGTGTGACATTGATGGGGGGGTGGGATGAGGGTCCCGGTGCCCACCGGGGAACGGGGATCACCGAATCACAGAACCACAGGGGCTGGAAGGGACCTCTAGAGATCATCGAGTCCAACCCCCTGCCAAAGCAGTTCCCTACACCAGGTTGCACAGGGAATGGAGATCCCAGGTTAACGGCATGGCATGGCATGGCATGGCATGGCATGGAACAGCATGGCATGGCATGGCATGGCATGGGATGGGATGGGATGGAACAGCATGGCATGGCATGGGATGGGATGGGATGGGATGGGATGGGATGGGATGGGATGGCATGGGATGGCATGGGATGGAACAGCATGGCATGGCATGCGATGAGATGGGATGGCATGGCATGGCATGGCATGGCATGGCATGGAACGGCATGGCATGGCATGGCATAGGATGGGATGGGATGGAACAGCATGGCATGGCATGGCATGGCATGGCATGGCATGGCATGGCATGGGATGGAACAGCATGGCATGGCATGGCATGGCATGGCATGGCATGGCATGGCATGGCATGGCATGGAACAGCATGGCATGGCATGGCATGGGATGGGATGGCATGGCATGGCATGGCATGGCATGGCATGGCATGGCATGGCATGGCATGGGATGGGATGGAACAGCATGGCACGGCATGGCATGGCATGGGATGGGATGGGATGGGATGGGATGGAACAGCATGGCATGGCATGGCATGGCATAGGATGGGATGGGATGGAACAGCACGGCACGGCACGGCACGGCACGGGTTATGGGCTCGCTGCAGGACAGGCTGCCAGCCCCGGCCGAGGCCGGGCAGCAGGATGGGGGTCGCGGCTCCGGAGGCCTCAGCCCTCTCCGCGCCCCGGGCCCACCGCCCGCACGGGGACGCCGGTCCCCTCAGGCTCCCCCCGCCGCCGCCCCCGCTCACGTGTGGCCGCAGCCCGCGATGCCGACGGCGCGGTGGAAGACCTCCAGGCAGATGGGGCAGCTGAACTGAGCCTCCAACGCCTCGGCCGCGGGACCGGGGGGGGGCGGCGGGCGGGGGGGGCCGGGCCCCGGGGCCGGGGGGCGCTGCGCCGCCGCCACCAGCAGGCTGCGGAACATGGCGGCCGCGCCGGGGGGGGGGGGGGGGGGGCGGCGGGCGTGACGTCGAGGGCGGCGTGACGTCATCACCGCCCGCCGCCGGTGAGGGGAGGGAGGTGGGGGGGGGGGGGGGGGAGGGGAGCGGAGCCATGTGCGATGCGGAGCGCTGCGGAGGGTGCGGGGAAGAAGCGGCGGTGCGGCCACGCGCTGCCCCCGTGTGCAGGTGGGAGAGCGGCGTCGCGAGCGCAGCGTCCCGCGATCCGCTTCGGGAGGGGATCGGTGACGGTTCCGTTCCCCGCAGTCACCCGCGGCCGTGCGTGAAGTGCGGGGAGGGCACCGGCGCCGTCGTCATCCGCATCGGGGATGCGTTCTGTCGGTGAGGGGATCGGGGCGTGGGGGTCGGGGGTGTGGGGTTGGGGGATGTCAGGGCTTGGGGACATCCCTACTTGGGGACACTGGGCCTTGGGGGCATCGCTACTTGGGGACGTTGGGTTGTGGGGACACTGGGGCTTAGGGACATCCCTACTTGGGGACACTGGGGCTTGGGGGCATCGCTGCTTGGGGACATCCCTACTTGGGGACACTGGGGCTTGGGGGCATCGCTACTTGGGGACATCACTACTTGGGGACACTGGGTTGTGGGGACATCAGGCTTGGGGACACGAGGCTCCGTGATGTGGGTTTGGGGACATCCGTGAGTGGTCCCCTCCCCCATCTTGGGGGACATCAAGGCACAGAGAGTGTGGATTCCGTTGCAGCTTGGGGTTTGGCAGTGTGGGGCTGGGAAACATGAGGGTTCTGGGATGGAGGACGTGGGGGTGGCACGGATTGGTGACATTGGGTCGTCAGGACAGGGAGACACTGGGGCTCTGGGGTGCAGGCCTTGGGGACATCAGGGATGTAAGGCTCAGAGGCGTTGGGTCTGGGGACATCATCAGCACATGTTGATAAGAGCTTTAGGATGGGGGGCTTGGGGACACTGGGGCTCAGAGGCGTGGAGAGCCAGGCTCAGCAGCGCTCGCTGGGTGGGTGCTTAGGGCTGTGTGTGTCCCTGCAGTGCCTGTTTCCGTGAGTACTTCGTGCACAAGTTCCGTGCCATGCTGGGCAAGAACCGCGTCATCTTCCCGGGAGAGAAGGTACAGGGGACACATGGGGTAGTGGGGGGACGTGGTGCTGGGGGTGCTGCTCTGCGGCCGCTGATTGTCCCCGCTGTCCCTGCAGGTGCTGCTGGCTCTGTCAGGTGGGATGGCCTCCAGTGCCATGCTGAGGCAGGTGCAGGAGGTAAGTGTAGGGGGAGCAGGGGGCGTGGGGCACAGCTCAGCCTGCTCACCCCACTGCTGTGCCAGGGGCTGAGCCGTGAGACGGCCAAGCGGCTGCGCTTCGTGCCCGGCCTCGTCTACATTGATGGTAAGGCACGTCCCATCCCTGCTGCCCGTCCCCATCCCTCCTTCCCCTGTGGGGCTGTGGTACCCTTGGGGTGCGTCCCGCTGCCACCGCTGTGCCCACAGAGGGAGCAGTGTGCGGGCAGAGCCGGGTGCAGCGGGAGCAATCCCTGAGCCGCATGGAGGCCCTGCTGCAGGAAACCGGCTTCCCCTACTACCTGGCCTCCCTGGAGCAGGTGGGGACGGGATGGGGTTGGGGGGAATGGTGTGGGGAGATGTGTCTGCCTACATTCCGCTCCCCATCTCTGCCCGCAGGCCTTGGAGCTGCCTGGCTCGGTCCTGCGACGGGGCCCTGGTGGGGACAGCGAGCCGAGTCCTTCTTACAAGGCTGCTGTAGAGGGCTTCATCCAGCAGCAACGGCAGGAGGAGGCCAGTGGGGATGGTGGCACCTCACCCACAGAGCTCAGCACCCAGGATGGCCCCACAGGGGACTCCCGTGCCCGCCTCCCTGCAGCTGCCCGCACCGAGGAGCTGCAGCAGCTCTTTGATGCGGCAGAGACACTGACAGCAAAGGAGGAGCTGCTACAGATGCTGCGGTGAGGGGCTTCTCCTGCCCAGCAAGCACTTGGCACGGCCCCATGGCTCTGAGCTGGTGTCACTGTGTCCCCAGGAGCCACCTCCTCCTGCACACCGCCCGCACGCAGGGGTACACCAAGGTGATGACAGGTGAGAGCTGCACCCGTGTGGCCGTCAAGCTGCTCACCAACCTGGCGCTGGGACGCGGTGCCTTCCTCGCTGTGGACACGGTGAGTGCCAGCCCTGCCCGGGAGTGGGACTGGACCCAGGCACCGAGGGCTGCTCTGTGCCTGGGGTTGTCCCCCAGCTTGGTGGCAGTCCCTCAGCGGACTCCTGCTCGTCTGCAGGGCTTTGTGGACAGCCGACACGGCGATGTGACCGTGGTGCGTCCCATGCGGGACTACACGGCCAAGGAGATTGCATTCTACAATCACTTCTTTGGTGTCCCCACCGTCGTCACACCACCCCTCCACGCCAAGGTAGGAGCATCCTTGTGCCCTCGCTTCCAGCCAGACTGGGTTCTGGGACCCCCATTCTCTCCATTCCCCCTGCAGCGCCGGGAAAAGACCAGCATCCACCGCCTGATGGAAAGCTTCCTGCTGGGATTGCAGGTGGACTTTCCCTCCACCATCAGCACCGTGTACCGGTACAGCACCTCAGGGCGGGGTGGTTGGGGGCAGGTCACGGGGTGCCCCTGCTCATCCCTTCTTCACATCTGCAGGACAGGTGAGAAGCTGAGCGCGGCTCCTGCTGAAGCCAGCAGCGAGCTGCAGCGCTGCCTGCTCTGCCTCTGTGCCCTGGACATCGCTGGGGGTGAGTGGCACTGGGGACACGCCTGGGTGACGGCGTGTGACAGGTGTGTGACTGTCCCCTGGCTCTTGCAGAGGAGGAGCTGGCCTTAGAGCCCACGCTGGTCAAGGAGGAGGCAGGGAGCGGGTGAGCAGTGGGATGTCCTCCAGCACGGGGGACACGGAGACACCAGTGGAGACACTGTCACCGCTCCGTCCCTCTTCTCCTCGCAGGGCTGAGAGCAGAGCTGCCTTCATCCCGCTGCTGTGCTACAGCTGCCGCCTCACCTTCAAGGAAATGGTGAGGGTTTTTGGGGTGGCTCCCCAGGAACTTGGGCCAGGGCTGTGGTGCCCACTGTCCCCTCTCTTGCAGGGTCCCCCTGCCATGCTGCCACCCTACGTGCGCACCGAAGCTCAGCACAGGAGCTGCAGGTAGGGGACGAGCTGGGGAGGTCCTTTCCTTGGGGGGTGGAGGCAGTGCAGCCAGCAGGGCCCCTGCTGTGGGTCTGTCCCTCACAGGGCTCTGATGAAGCAGCAGATCCAGGAATTCCTGCTGGAGGACGATGAGGAGGAGCCTGGTGGGAGCTGACAGCACCGGGCACGGCTGTGGGGCACAGAGCCGTATCAGCATGGGGCAGGAGGGTCCCGTAAGGGAATCTGGGGCCACCCATGCTGATACCTGGCATGCACACAGCTGCTTTCACACCACATTTAAATGATCCAGTACCAGCAGGGGGTTGGGAAGACCCCCCCCCACCCCCCTCCAAGTGCCCATGCCGGGGGTGCTGATACCCACAGGCATCACATCCCCGCTCCCACCCCACTGCTGGGGGAAGCTGGGGTGGCCTCAGCTTTGTTTTATTAGATATCTGTATAAATAAACCATTTGAATTAAAAAAAAAAAAAAAAGTCACAAGTGTTTACAGTCCGGCTGGGGATACCAGCCACCCCAGAGGGGGGGGGGGGGCACAACACCGTGCCCCCCATGTTGGGGCTATGGGGGTATTGCTTTAGAGTTCAACCTGGTTGTGGAGCAGGGCTGGGGGGTGCAGGGTGAGGCTGGCTCGCGCCCACTCCCAGCAGCCAGGGGGGGATGCAGCATCAACTCCTGCCACCCCCCCGCAGCTGGCCAGCCCCCCAGAGAAGGCACAGCATGGTCTCTGCCGGTTGGACGGCTTCAAAGCAAGGTGAGGACAAGATCCTCCTTCTAAAAGCACCGTCCCGTGCCCCCCAGCAGGACGCGACCCCGCGGGGCTGCTTAAGGCATTGGCGGTGATGTCCCCGTGGGAGGGCCGGAGGCTTTCCCCCCTTACTCCTTCTCCCTCGTCCACTTGATCATGGTCTCGGGTGAGCGGTAGAGGAAGATGAGCTTGGCGTAGAGCTCCTCCTCCAGCTCCAGCTCTCCCGTCTCCCGCACCAGGAAGATGTCCTGGCACAGCTTCAGGATGCGGTCCACGCAGGGCAGCTCCTCGAACATGATGGAGTGCGAGATCTCGCTGAAGAAGCCCCGCACGAACTTCCCAATCACCAGCACGATGGAGACGTACAGCCCCATGATCCTGCAAGAGGATGGGGGATGAAGCCACCTTCGCTCCCCCCCACCCCCACCCCCACCCCCAGCTCCCTCCCCTGCCCCCCTACGCACCCGTAGCCAGCCAGGAAGCCCAGGCTGGGGGGGCTGACTTTGTCGTTGAAGATAACCATGGGCAGGATGTTGCCATCGCGCGCCGGAGCATCCTTCAGCCGCACCACCCACCACTCCAGGAAGCTGTCACCACCCTGCCCTGAGCCCGAGCGCTCCCGTTTCAGCTGCACCTCAACATCCAGGTAGCTGCCCTCTCCATCTGTGGGGTGGACAGGGTGGGTCAGGGCACAGCAGAGTGGCCAAGACCCCCATCACATATACGACAGACAACAGGACCCACCTGGCAGCAGCTGCTTGACCGGGTTGGCTTCGGGGCCGTTGGGTGCCCGGATGTATTTGGGGAAGAGGTTGGGTACTTGCCTGCAACAAAGCAGAGTGAGGCACCACCCCCGGGGGCGTCCCCTTTCCCTGAGCCCCCTTGGGGACACTCACACCGGGGCATCACGGGTGCCCTGCAGCAGCTGGGCCAGCTCCATGCGCTCGGGAGCTCCGGGCTGCAGGTCGGTGGTGTGCTTGTCAAAGGTGTGTTCCACCGTGCCGCCCTTCCCCAGGTCCCTGCGGGCACAGAGGTTTGCCAGGGTGGTGGGAGGGGGCACAGACAGGGCTGCCCCCTCCCCGGTAACCCCGCTGTTACCTCTGGAATGTCCAGGTGAGGCGCAGGGTGATGTCAGAGGAACCATTCTGCAGCTCTCGGCGCATCTGCTCACGGCTGGGAGGGCTGATGCTCCACAGCGAGCCCGAGCTGCCCTCGATGCGCGCTGTGACGATGTCCTCGTAGCCGTACAGCGTGATGAACTGCATGGCCACCTGGGGACAGAACGGGGCGTGCGGCTCAGCACCCCTCTGGGGCGTCCGTTGGGGGGTGGAGGAAGGAGACTGCGAGGTTTTTTGGGGCTACCGGCTGCCTCTCGAATTCATTGGTCAGCGCTTCGTAGTCCTGCGGGGTGAAGGGCTGGATGGACTGCTGCTGGGCGCTCATGGTGAACAGCGGCTGCGGGGATACGGTGCGGTCAGAGTGGGATCCCGGTGCCCAGCACAGAGCCTGCCCCTCCCCCCGTCCTCACCTCGTACCCCCCCAGCTTGAGGGTGACGGTGACGTCAATGGGGTGGTTGACGACGCCCACCACCGAGCGCACCAGCGACATGAAGAGCAGCGGGAACCAGATGATGGCCACCAGGAAGAGGATGATGAGGCCACCCATGCCGTACTTGACGATCTTCTTCTTCTTCTGCCCTTTGGGCTGTGGGTATTTCTGCAGAGAGACGGCACGGGCTGCCAGGTAGGACCCAGCTGGGGACACCCCAATGGCGGCGGGCTTTCTGGGGCCATACCTTCTCCGTCTCACGGCTGCACTTGATGATGAAGATGTTGGCATAGATGTCTTCCACGCACATCCAGTTGGACAGCGACAGCGTGGTGTCGGTCCACACCCAGTCCATGACGGCACGCAGCTCCACCAGGAAGGGCACGAGGCGGAACCTGGGGGGCATGGGGAGGTGGGGCTGGTACAGCTGCACCCACCAAAATGGGGCAACCTGTCCCCCTGCCACCCGCTGCCCCGTACCCCTGGAAGAGGAAGAGGTTGAGGTGGTTGTATTTCTTGGTGAGGAAGTTGCCCAGGATGCGGGTGGGATAGCCGCAGCGGATCTGGTAAGCTGACAGCGAGAAGTAGATGCACTTGACAAAGTACCACAGCTGAGCCACCGTGTTGAGGCTGAACAACCTGCGGGAGGGACGTGTCACTCCTGCCCGAGCCCCTGCCCTGGGGCACACAAAGGGACCACCCCATAGGCCACCCAAGGACCACACGTCATCCTGACATCAGGGGCTGCTCGACGGGAACCGGTACCTTTCGGTGACAGCCGGAAGGATGAAGAACATCCAGAGATGGATGCTGAAGACGAGGATGACCTGGAAGATGAGCTTGCCCAGTACAGTCTTACGGAGGTAGAGGGCACGGTCGATCACCATGGTGGTGAACTGGATGAGCAGCATGACCAGGAAGGCCTCTGGCACTTGGTCATCCGACAGTGAGGAGGTGATGTCGGCAGCAGCCGAGTGTTTCTGGGGACACCAGAAAGGTGAGGACACAGCCCCATCTGACCCCACGTTGGGCTCCCACCCTCTGGCACCCTGCAGAGCCCCCTGCTCACCCCAAAGGCCCAGAAACCAAAGATGATGATGATGAAGTCAACCACATCAGCCAGGAACATGAAGGCGTAGACATCGGTGGCCGCCCGGTATTGGGTGTGCAGGATGTCGTGGAAGAACCCACGCACGGGCTGGTACATGCTCTGTGCCCTGGAGGGAACACAGATGGGGGACAGGTGAGCAGTGGGCTGCAAGCTGGTCCCCATCCCTATCCCAACTGTGGGGCACTCACATGGTGAGGAAGAAGAGCTTGACCCGGAGACCAAACACTTTCAGCTTCTTCTGAGAGTGGCTCTGTTTTGCCTCCTCCTCTTCCTCCTCTTCCTCTTCCTCCTCCTCCTCCTCCCCATCCGCTGTGGGTGACAAGCACCACGGGTGACCACCCAGCTCCATGCAAGACCACGTCCTGCCCAGTTCCAGCCACTCACCTTCCTCCACTGCTGCTGCTGGCTCCTTGCCCCGCTGCCTCTTCCTCCTGAAGCGGAGCTGTGTGGCTCCATCCCCAGTCCCCTCCTCCTGCCCTCGGGCATCACCCTCCGCCGGCTCTGACCCCACGGCTGCACCCAGAGCTCCTGGCTCTGCCAGCGCCACTGGGGACCCTGCTTCCTCCTGCCGCTCCTCCTCCTCCTCCTCCTCATCCTCTGCCTGCTCCACCTCTGGCTTCTTCTTGGCGAAGGGATCCTCCTCATGGTCCCACAGCCCATAGCACTGGGAAGGACGAGGGTCAGGGGGGCACCATGGGGCTGCCACCACCAGCCCCCACCCACGAAGCACCCCCAGGGCTCACCAGCAGCAGCGAGCGGTGGAAGAAGAGTGCCAGGAGCTGGATGAGGTCGTACTTGATGTAGCGGTCGGTCTTCTCCAGCCCCAGGATGCGGGGTGGGAAGAAGGGCTTGCCCTCGTTACGCACCAGCATGGCATAGCCGTTCCAGGGGAAGAAACCAAACTGGAAGAGGTATTTCACCACCACCATCACCTGCAGGGATACGGGTGTCAGTAGGTGGCAGCCAGAGCTGGGTGTCATCGTGTCACCGTCCCCTGGGCGGCCGCATCCTGCCCACCTCAGTGAAGACGATGGCGGTCATCCAGAAGCGCTTGCTGGGCCGGGGGATGGAGAGCATGGCCCAGAGGAAGACGAGGATGGGCAGGAAGAGGGAGATGACGGAGGCGGTCACCATGTTGTTGAGGATGATGATGAAGTAGCAGAGCAGCTCCGAGTGGGCGGCCACGCAGTGGTAGACGGCGAGCAGCAGCTTCAGAAAGCGGTTGTGGGACTGGTAGAACTTCTCCGACTCCTCCAGCTCGGCAAAGTACAGCCGCCTGTGGGCGGTGGGGGCTGAGCCTGCACCCCAGTCCCACTGCAACCCCATCACCTCCAACCCCATCTCCGTCATCCCCAGTGCCTCCATCCCCATCCCCACGCCGTACCTGCTCACCAGCAGCTCGCTGGCTGTCCGGCTCCGGTTCTGTGGCAGGGCCAGGAGCTCCCGAGACCCCGCCACGTCCTCCTGTGACCCCCAGCTTGCCACCTGCTCCTGGCTGCCACTCCGCAGTGGGTACTGAGCCAGGGGGGGCTCAGCCCTTTGTTCACACTCAGCTCCGTTGCGCCCACTGCAGACAGCACGGGGACAGGTGAGCACCCTCCTGGGCAGCCCCTACAGCGGGCGGGTGGGCACCCCGGGGGGGGGGGGGGTATCTATGCACCTGCCTGGAAGCGACGCCGTTTTGGGGCTCCTCGGGGGGCTCCTCGGGTGGCAGCAGGTAGAGCTCATCCAGCACCCCGCGGTGCACATCCTCACCCTACAGCAGGCATAGGGTCAGCGCCGCCGCGGTGCTGCCATCCCAGTGCCACTGTCCCCCCCCCCCCTTCCCCCCTGGGTATCACCTTGGCCAGGCGCTGTGTCAGGACATATCTCTCAAGCCGCAGCACGGTGGACATGTCAGTGTGCTCCTGAGTGCAGGCATCCAGCCACTGGGTGAGGCCGTCCACCATGGCCTGGCACAGCACCCACAGGAAGCGCAGGGTGTTCAGTGCCCGCTGCAGCACGTTGCCCCGCTCTGCTGGGCAAGGAGAGAGGGGGCTTGTGGCTCTGCACCCGCACAGCACGCCTAGGGCACCCCCTGCCATGGCCTGCAGGGTCCTGCTGCCCACCACCTACCGGATCCTTCCTCCTCCTCTTCTTCCTCCTGGCCTTCAGCCTCTTCGGGTGCCTCTAATGCTTCCTCCCTCGCTCTGCTGTCCCCTGCAAGGCCGGCAGCAAGACATGCCCTCACCATGATGAGATGGGATATTGCTTCTGAACCCCCCCCTCGTGGCTTTTCTGCCCACCATCCAGACCACCTTCCCTCCTAAAAGCTCAAGGATGGGCACACAGCTTGTGCCCAGCCCTATATTTACCATCAGAGAACACACACACACACCGGGAACCCCACTGAGGTGATGCCCCACTACAGGACCCCACCTGCAAACAGTGGGACAGGACTGCTTCCCCCCTGCCAGGCACCCCCAGCCTCACTTTACGGTACAGTATCCCCATTTGGGGGTCCGGTAGCCCCATTTTGGGATCAGCCAGTCCCACCTGCAGTGAGCTCATCGCCCGGCTGCTCGCGCTCCTGCTGCCGCAGTGCCGTCCTGGTGTTGGTCATCCAGGCTTGGTAGGCGAGCTGCATTGGGGAGGGGGCTGTCAGCACCCAGCACCACAGCCAGCCCCACCAAACTGCCACCACACTCACCTGGAAGGCGCTCTGCCTGCCCGGCCGTGGCTCCTCGGGCACCTCCTCCTCTTCCTCACTGTCTGACTCGAAGAGGAAGTACTCCCCAGAATGCAGCACTGTCGGGGTGACAGAGGGCGTCACGGCACAGCACGGCCGATGCCCAAGCCGTCCCCATTACCAGAGACACCCACTGGGGGACCTCACTGCCTGGCATCCCCAGAGAGGCGTCCCTCCAGCGCCGAGCCCTGCGGGAACACCCCGACTGCATGCCCCGTTAGTGCACGCGAGCGGAGAACGCCCCGGTTAATGCCAAGAGCGGGGGACAGGAGGCATGCGGGGCGTCACCTCGCCAAAAGCACCGTCACCGTCGCTCCCCTCGGTGGCACCGCGTGCCGCCCGCGCCCCGTGCGGGGCAGTACCTGCGGCGTGGTCTAACCATGGCCGCCACCACCGCTCCCTCTGCCGGGCAGGGTCCGTCGGGCCGCTGGGCGCTGTGGAACGGCAGTGGGGGCTGAGCGTGGCCCACAGTGGGGGCCCCCACCCCGGTGCACGGCGTGGGGAGGGGCTGGGGGGTGTTTGGGGGTTTTGAGCACTGTGAGCTCTTTGCCGGGCCGCACCGCTCCTCGCTCAGCAAGGGATGAGGACGTTGGGAGAAAGAGCTGGTGATGGGCTGAGGCCACCACGCCGGTGACAGAAGGGGGCTGGAGGGGGTGGGGGACCCCCCCAGCGGCTCTCACCTGACCTGGCCCCATCCTGCCCCTCACCACCGGGCAGCCGTTCCTGGTGGTACTTCTCCTGCTTGGCGCGGATCCGCTCCATCCTGCGGGATGCAGCACAAGATGTTCCAGAGCTCCCCAAACCCCCAGAACCCCACGGCCATGCTTGGGCACCGTCCATCCCCATGGCACTCCCTGTGCCTTGGGGTGTCCCAACAGCTCTAGGGGGTTCAGGAGGTGCCCCAAGTACCCCTTCCTCCCCCCTCAAAAGCCACTCACTGCCGTTTGAGCTGAGCCAGTGACTTCTTCTCAGCCTGCCGGTGGGAGCGCATGCTCTTCATGAGGCTGGCTCTGAACAACGCGACTCCTCTGCAGCAATGGGGACAGGGGGAGGTGGGTACCCACACCCAGTGCCCTCAGAGACCCCACGGATATCCCCTGCCCCACCTGGAGGCCTGCAGGGCTGAAGCCTGGAGGTCCAGCATGACGTGCAAGAAATAGTAGCTGAGGAAGACACGGCGCTGGAGCAGGAGGAAGAAGAAACAGATGCTGTCCCAGATGATGCCAGCCTCCTCCACTGGCAGCGAGCAGTCCTGGTCCTTGCCCATCTCCTTGGCTGGTGGACAGAGGGGTGGAAAGGCAGGTGAAGCAGCACCCCAAAATACCCCCCCGTCAGCCCCAGCCCACCCTGTGCCCCAGCTCACGGTCGTAGTAGCCCTTGACGGTGCAGACCAGGCTGAAGAGCTGGATCACCCAGCAGAAGTTGCTTTGCATCTGCTGCACGAAGACGCAGGAGAGGAGCTGCGGGCAGAGAGCAGGGTTGGTCCCTCTGCACCCACGTGGGTGACCCGAGGAGCAGCCCTGGGGACGGAGCCCTCACCGACAGCATGTTTTTGGAGATGATGACGGTGATGTTGTAGAGGATGAGGCAGTCCCAGAGCACGAGGCGTGCCCGCGCCGGCTTGCGCAGCATGGCAGTGCCAAAGAGCAGGAGGTAGAAGCAGGCGAGCAGATAACCGAGGCCGAAGAGGCTGATGCGGGTGGCCCCGGTGATGAAGACCACCACCAGGACAAACCAGAAGAGGTAGCGGAAGACCACCACCTTCGCCATGTCCAAGTAGGACCTGCACAACGGGGTGCTCAGAGCGGGGTGCTCAGAGCAGGGTCCCCATCCCCTCCCAGGACCTGCACCCAGCTCCATCTGGGGTTGGGGTGCAGCAAAGTGCTGCTACCCCCACAGCCAAATCTAGGGGGTCCAGCCCTCTTCAGTGACCCGGTGCTCATCTTGGGGTACAAAGCGCTTGTTCCATTTTATGGGTATCCCAATGCCCAGTGGGTTCCTGTACCATCACTGTACCTCCCCGAAAGGTCCCACTGCACCCTCAGGGTGCTCCTATCCCAGCTATGGGGGTACCACCTTGGTGAGAGGAGGTCCTGAGCCCTCCCAGGCCCTATACTGCTGCAACCCCATCCCCAACTCAGAGGACCGCATCCCAGCACGTCCCGCTGCCTGGAAACCCCACCCCTCTCCCATAGCCCAGCCGTGGGGTCTCACCGGCAGTGGATGAAGTTGGGAGTGGGGTTGTGGGGCTCCCGTTCCAGGTCCGGCCGGTCCGCGTTGTCACCCGCAGCCCGCAGCCACTCCTCACTGCGCTCGGCCACGAACACCCTCCACTGCTGCGCGGCACACAGCAGCAGCAAGAAGTCATCTGCGGGCACACGCGGCTCCTCAACAACACATGGCTCCTCCTCCTTCAACCAAAAGCCCCTTCCCCACCGGGGGGGGTGGGGGGAGGGTCGTGGCCACTCACGTGCCCCTCCTTCTCCCCTCAATGGGAGGGGATCTTTCTCCCATCCTCATCCCAAAAGGGTGTGGGGGCACCTCCCAAGCCCGGCCCCAGTGAATGACCCGTCCCCAACCCATCCCGGGGGGCACTCACTGATGAGGTTGGTGGATTTGGGGGCCACGAAGAAGTCAGGCAGGTAGAGCCACTTGATGAGCGCCGAGTTCATGGGGAGGGACCGGCTCCAGCGCCACGGGTAATCTGGGGAGGAGGGGGACAGCGGCACGCTGCATCCCAGCCCCCCCAAAACCCCCCAGCCCCTCCCCATGCCCCTTACCCACGCAGAGGGCGGGCGGCATGCCGACGCACAGCAGGTACTGGTAGAGGAGGAAGACCACGAGGAAGAGGCAGTACTTGGGCCAGAGGCGTGCGATGGCTGCCCGCCGGCGCCGCGTCAGGATGACGACCAGCCAGCAGCCGTGCAGGATCACCATGAAGTTCATCCGCTGCCCGATCACGTTCACGGTCATCAGGAAGCAGATCTGCATTTGGGGCAGCTCGGGAAATCAGCTCTGCACGTTCCACGTGCCCCGCGTTGCCCCGCAGCCCCCGCCGCCCACCTCCAAGCCGAACTTGTAGTAGAAGTAGTTGAGGAAGTACTTGGCGCAGGTGAGCAAGCCGTGGTCCAGCTGCTCACGGGACACGTCCTCGAAGATGGTCTCGGTGATGGGCACCGCCAGCTGGTGCTGCTTACGGTAATACTCCTGGCGCCGGTACACCACCGCCTCCAGCACCAGCAGCAGCAGCACCAGGAGGTGGTTCTGGGGGGGGGGGGTGGAGGGAGGGGTGCTCAGCCCCACCGGGCTCAGGGGGCACGGAGCGTCCCACCGCGTTCCCGCCCGCACCCCCCGCCCACCTGGATGTAGCCCAGGTTGGGGAAGCCCTTGCGGATGCCAAACCAGTTGGCGGGGTCCACGGGGCCGCGGTACAGCGTGGAGTTGCCCAACTCCTCCGGGCTCAGGTTGGTGCCGTTGAGCTGCGGCTGCCGGGAGGATGTGGGGTCAGCAGCCCGCAGCCACCGGACCCCGACACCAACCCCCATCCCCTGCCCAGCACCTGGGTGCAGTTGCTGGAGTACTCGCTGGGGTCGACGATCTTGAGCTGGTAGAGCATCTTGCAGACGATGATGATGCAGGTCCAGACGGTGGAGAGGCATGAGGCCATGTGGCGGAAGCGACAGTAGGGCATGGCAAAAGCCCACAGCAGCACCAGCAAGAAATTCATCAGCGATACCTGGGGGCGACAACGGTGTCAGTCCCACTGGGGGGCACCCGCCGGGACCCCCCAGCCCGGTCCTGTACCTCCTGTAGAGCCACCCAGACGGTATAGAGGGCCACCAGCTTGAGGATATGCAGCTCCAGCAGGCGCCTCACGAAGACCTGCCCGCGGGTCAGCGTGTCCGAAAAGGTCCAGCCCAGCACGATGAGGCGCTCCAGCACCAGCCCCCACTTGCTGGGTGCTGTGGGGACACAGACCACCGTGGGATGGGAGGGTACCCCGATCCTGCCCCCTCCTTCCAGGCTTGGGGAATGCCCTAACCCACCCCTGTACTCTCCCAGACTCAGGACACCCCAACGCAGCTCTGTAACCTCCCATTCCCTTCTTGGCCTGAAGGACACCCCGGTCAATCCCTGTGCCCTCCCCTCCCCGGTCTGGAGGACACCCAGACTCAGCTCCGTATTCTCCTGGCCCCTTTCTGGCTTGGAAGACGCTCCCATCCACCCCTGTACCCTCCAAATATCAGAGGACATCCCGACCCATTCCTATATCCTTCTGTCCCCTTCTTGTCTTTGGATAACACTCTGATCCACCTCCACTCCCTCCCGAATTCAGAGAACACCCCACCCCACCCCACACCCCCCTGGCTCCCCCTCGGCTCAGGAGACAACCCAATCCATCCCTATACTCCCCAAGACGCACAGGACACCCCAACCTACCCATCCCTCGGCTTGGAGGACATCCCATCCCATCCCCAGCCCCAAGGACACCCCGCTGCTGGCGGTACCCTGCGAGGCGGTGTCGGACCCTTCCCCCTCAGTCCTGGCACTCTCTGCAACGACGGCGTCCCGCAGCAGCCGGCTCCCGTGCAGCTCCTCGGGCCGGGGGATGTGGCACGGCCGCGGCTCGGCGGCGGGGACGTGCTCCAGGTCGGTGATGTGCATGAAGGGCCGGTGGAAGTAGTGCAGCTGAAGGATGCAGGCCAGCAGGAAGAAGCCCGGGATGAGAGTGCTGGAGAAGAGCTCGGAGACGCTGAACTGCTCCAGACCCAGGTCACCCAACCTGGAAGGGAGGGGACGACGTGGTCTGCGTGGGGTTACCTCCATCCACCCCTCTGCCACGTGGGGGTGTCCTCAGCGGGGCAAACCTTCCGTGCCTCAGTTTCCCCACACTCAACGCATCTCCCCACCACGCCCTGGGGACACTCACTGCTCGTCGGTGAGACCCGTCATGTTCCTCCAGTACATGGGGAAGTCCTCAAACTGGAAGGTGTAGACAGCGATGAGCACCAGCATGGTGTAGGCCACCACCAGCCACCAGAAGCCCTTCAGCACTTTACGCCAGAGGCTGTAGTACACCTACAGGGAGGGGGACGTCAGCGCGGTGCCACCGGGGGCACACATCGTTTGGGGTCCCCTGTACCTCACTCCCCTGTACCTGGAAGAGGGTGAGGCAGAGGAGGAAGAGGAACATGTAGACGATCTTGTAGACCACGAGGCGGCCAGCGAAGCTGACCACGATGAACATGCCGGCGCACACGCAGATCCAGTACTTGGCATAGAAATCCCTCACCAGAGCCCCCAGTGCCTTCAGCACGTCCCGCTGCCGGCCGGGCTCTGCAAGGCACGGCGCTGCTGGCACCACGACCCACGGGTGGCACGGGGACAGCCACCACGGGGGGACCCTCACCTGAATCCGAAACGGTCACCTCCAGCAGTGGGGTGGCCGGGCACGTCCTCGTTAGCAGCTTCTCCTTAACGAACTGCCGCACCAGCAGCCAGAAGGTGAGGGTGAGCAGGAGCTGCGGGGACAGGCGGTGAGCGGGGCCGGCGGGCACCACGGGGCCGGGGGCAGAGCGGGGGGTACCTTAGCCCCCAGGTCCAGGCAGGGGTACTTGGGGTGCACCAGCCCCAGCTGCTCCAGGCTCATGAGGCCGACGCGGGTGGGCAGCTCGGGGGCCAGGTCCATGCCCCACACGTACTGCAGGCTGCAGAGGGTGATGCCATAAAGCAGCAGGAAGGGCGAGCAGAGCATGGCGAAGTGGTGCCGGCTGCGCACGATCCAGATGAGGCAGGACCAGAGCAGCAGCACGAAGGTCAGCCAGCTGTGGTAGGTGATGCTCCACACCTGTGGGATGGAAAAGCTCGGCTGTTTTCAGGCTCATGAGTCGGAGAAAAATTCTCAGGGTGCTCCCCCCTTACCATCATGGCAATGAGGGCGCAGACGTAGCTCTGCTTCATGACGACGTGCCACAGTGCCTGCAGGGGCAGCCGCTCTGCTGGACGGTCCCTGCCTGGCCAGGGGGGAGCAGGAGCTGTGAGTGCCCACCCCTCTGCAGGGCAGGGAGGGGGCAGTGCTGGGGCTGGGCTTACCCGGCGGGGTGGCATCACCCATGACATGGACGGTGCAATTCTCTGTGCCACGCTTCCCAGTGCTGGAGGACAGCATGGGCTGGGGAGAGGGTAGAGAGGGCTGAGCACCCACTGCCACTCCCAAAGCACCGGGGACCCGCTCCCCCCATCTCACCTTGGTGTCCTCAGCCATGCCGTCACCATCCTTGGGCCAGCTCTCCAGCTCCAGCAGATCCCGTGCCGGGGGCTGCGCTGGCACTGCTACTCTCTGCGAGGACAAGGAGCCAGCTGCAACCGGGGGGGGGGGAAGTCCCATCCCCAAACACAGCATCCCCTGGGCCATTGGGGTGCAGGCAGCCCCCCCCACCCCCTCACCCTGGCATCCAGGCGGCGCAGCTTCAGCAGCGTGACCACGGTGTAGTAAAGCAGCAGCAGGATGCCAGGGTTGGCATAGACAGGCCAGGGGTGGTCAGTGTTGAGCTGCAGGGCATTGGGCCGGGAGCAGTTATTGTACAGGATGATGTCCTTGAAGCCAAACACCCTGCAGGGAAGGGGGGGGACATGGATGGCACTAACCCCCTGAGATCGGTGATGTCCCCATCCCCGCAGCACTGGGCTGTGAGTGGGATGGGGGCCAAGCAGGAGCTGTGCAAACCATCCCTGGGAATGTGGGGGAGTACACACGGAGGGGGACACCCACGGCACCGCTCACCGTGCCCAGATGGTGGGGGGAGGGAAGACCCCCTGCACGAAGGGCGCTTGGTAGGCATAGAGGCACAGGAGGTGGGCAGCAGCGTAGAGGCCGATGAGGGCGCAGAGGGCATCGAAGGCAGCACGGCTGGAGGGGAGGTGGCATGCCCACCAGGAGCACAGCCCCACGAACAGCAGGTAGTAGACGCTGGAGGAGGCGGAGGGCAGGGTGATCCCTGCAGAGCAGCGCCCCGTGGGCGGTCAGTCACCCGCACCCCCTAAATCCAGACATCCCCACCCTCCAAAATTCATCGCGTGCCCCCACCTCTCCCCTCCCCAGCCCCGGACCCACCGGCCAAGGCCAGCAGCAGGACGGCCAGCCCCTTCCCGGCCGCCCACAGCACCCAGTGCGCCGTCACCCGCAGCCTGGCGCTGAGCGGCGTGTCCCCGCCGGCCGTGCCACCACGCTGCTCCACGTCCTGCTCTTCCCCCTGCGGCGGGCAGGAAGCACAGCAGTGAGCCCCATCCCCACCCCCATGGGCTCCCCCAGTCCCCGCTGCCGGCCGTGCCTCAGTTTCCCCACTGCTCGGGGTCCAGCCCTGCACCTGGCCGTGTTTATCTCAGAGCCGCTTGGAAAGCGCCTCTGAAACGCGGCTGTTTTTCTTGGCAGCAGCAGCAGCCGGGTTCCCAGCACTGAGCTTTTTTCCAGGCTGCCTCCCGCGCTCACTGCGAAGGCATCGGCACGACCAGCGCTCCGGTTACAGCATGGCCCGCGCGGGGCTGCGCCGTGCACCCGAAATGGGGCCGGGAACACGAAGGTGCCAACAGCACCGAGCTGCAGCAGTGATGCCGGCACGGCGTGGCACGGTATGGCACGGCACGGCTCCCAGCTGGCTCCATCCCCAGCCGTGGGCAGCCCGTGCTCTGCCGTCCCACACGGAGCAGCTCTGTGGGGCCGGGCTGTTTGCGGGATCCCTATGGAAACGCGGGAGCAAACACGGGCGCTCCTCCGCGGTTGAGTCACCCCGGGGAGGGGGAGGCACAGGGGGGACACGATCCATCGCTGAGCGCCCAAACTCCGCTCCCCGACCCGGATCCCCCGGCACTGGGGGACGGACAGGGCCCTAAAGGAGGTGTCACCTCACCTCATGGGGCTGCGGGGACGCGGGGCTGCGGGCGCTGCCCTTGGGGACGAGGCGGTGGCACAGGCACAGGCAGAGGGATGAGACCAGCAGGATGCCGACGTCGGGGGCCACCAGGCGCACCGAGTTGGGGAGGTCACCCAAATCCAGCCTGGGGAGGGGGAAAGAGCGGGGTTGGGGGGCAGGATCTCCACTACTAGTGACCGCAACCAATGTGAAGGGGCCCGTACCTAGTGACCCCGATGTGCCGGGCGAGGACCTCCCAGCTGCTGCCTGCGGGGAAGCAAAGAGGTGTTAGGGTGGCACCGGCCCCACAGCAGCCCCATAGCACGCTGCAGGTGGGGTCCTGCACCCAAATGCCACCAGCTCGGGGGCTCTGGGGTGCCTGGCATGGGGGGTACTCACAGCTGGGCCCCAGCAGCTGGTCCAGGGCAGGCAGCGTGTACAGGCATATCTGGAAAACGAAGTGGGCGAGGAGGAAGAGGAGGCTGGTCCCCAACAGAGCTTTGAGGAGGCGGCCGGCGTGACCTGCAAGAGATGGGCACCCATCGCCCCGAGCAGCCCCCAGGGGTGCCAGC
This sequence comes from Oreortyx pictus, assembly GCA_036925125.1. NCBI lineage: Eukaryota > Metazoa > Chordata > Aves > Galliformes > Odontophoridae > Oreortyx > Oreortyx pictus. The sequence continues at coordinate 18,348,411 of JAUPFR010000014.1, forward strand.
ATCCCCACTCTGAACTCCCAGCAAGGGTACACTGGTGCCGAGCCAGTGCTGCCAGGCCCTCACATCCCTCATCCCCTGCCAGGAGCATCCCTGCTGCCACACCACTGGGGAAACTGAGGCACGGGGCACCCCAAAACCACACTCCCTTCTCCGTTCACCCACAGCCAGCACCCAGCAGCGGGATGCAGCACACCACTGCCCCTCATCCCATCCAGAGCTGCCCCCAGCCCCTCCGTTCCCTGCCTGCAGGGGGTACATCCCGGGCACGGGGCCACGCACCGGGAGCGGCATTGAGGTTTCTGGTTAACAGGGCCAAGGCCTGAAATTGGCCACCTCGCAGCACGAGGACTATTAATAGTTGCACCAGGCTATAATTAACCAAATGAGGCTGCCACGTGGAGCCGCCCGGCCCTGAGGAAACCACAAAGGTGGAGCGGGTACCTGGAGCAGGGACAGTGTGCCTCCCCTAAAAATAGTCCCAAAACCCCATCGACGGACCTGGAGCCCGGGATGCAACGCCCTCACCTGAGACGTCAGCCGGCCCTGGGAACCACGGCAGCAGCAGGAGGTAGAGCAGGTACACCAGGGAGAGGACGTTGAAGCGGAACAGGCAGGCTGGGGGGGCACAGGGTGGGCAGGGTTAGGGGCACGGGGGCTGCACCGGAGCATCCGTACCTCATAGAGCCCCCACCATCGGGATGCTCGGTGAGAACATCCTGTCTGGGTCACTCCAAAACGGTGCAGACCCCATGGCAGCCCCAGAGAGGGTCCTCTCCCTTCCAAACCAGAAAAGGACCCTTCCCCGCAGTGCCGGGGTGCAGGGGTAGGGCCGAGGGTGCCAGGGGACGTGCTGCGATCCCGGCACGACCTTTCCTGTGCTTATGAGGTTTTAACGGGACGGAGCATCCTGCAGCAGCACGTCAGCCTCCCCACGCACCCCAATGCTACGGCGGGGTCCCCGCTTGCCCCGCGTCCCCCGAGCGGGGCTGGGGGCCGCTCACATCCCCACGCTCGTCGGGGACACCGCCCACCGCCTCCCAGCGGTGACCCCATCCCGCGTCACCTCCCCGCACGCCGCATTTCGGCAAAGCCATGATCTCATGGAACAACTATTCCTCTCCCCGCGCCAGCCCCGAGCAGCCGGGCCCGGCGGGGAGCAGCCACAGCCACTGCGGACAGACCCGGGGGGTGGGGGGGAGGGGGGGGGTTAGGGTTAGGGTTGTCACCGCTTTGGGGGTTCACCTGCAGCAGAATGAGGGACGGGGAGGAGGAGCGTCCCACCGCCGTCCCGCACCGACGGAGCAAACCAGTTCCCCTCCGTGCTGACAGCGGGGAAGAAGAGCAGCACGGGGGGGGTGGGGGAGGAGGGGGGGGGGGGAAGGAAAACCAGTTCGGCAGCGCTGGGAGCGCACAGCGTGCCAAGGGCCAACTGCCCCGCGGCACCGGGACGGCCGCTCCCCGCCGCTGCACAGAGCCGGTGCGGGTGGGTGGGTGCGTGGGAGTGGGGGTGGGGTGGCACCCCACCGCCCACGAGGATTTGCTCCCGTTCGTTGCCGGCTGTTTCCTCGCTGTCCCAGAGGACAAAGAGCAGCGCCGGGAGCCGGGCAAAGATGCGCTGCTGCTCATGGCTCGTGCAGACTCTGAAGATGGGGGTCAGACGGGATGGGACCCCCGACTCCAACCCACCCCCCTCCCCCCTCCCTCCCGGCGTCCCGTCGGCAGCGCAGGCTGCACGAGGAGAGACGCCCGCAGCCCCCCCAGAGGCAGTGAGAGCCCGGTGAAATGGGATCGTTCCCGTTTCCAGCCCCATCTCTCTGCTTTCCGGGAAGAAGAACCAGCCCCACCATATCCTGTTTGCGTGGAAGAATCCATCCCGGTGCTGCCAGCGCGGGCCAGGGGCCGTCCCGCTCCCCAGGGGGATGCTATAGGATCACCCCGGAGCGCAGCCCCGTGCCCGGAAAAACCCACAGCCGGCTGGGATGGGATGGGGGAAAGCATCGCCGGGGGAAACGGTGCTCGACGCCAGCCCGCAGCCCAACGATGGGGACGGCCCCGATGTCCCCCGCCAGCACCGACGGCGGCCGCTGGGGATAAAGTGAGCTCTTGTCCCGCCCGAGTCCTTATCATCGCCGCGCATGGGAGGAAGCGGGAGCACAGAGGTTAAACGGGCAGCCCTGCCCCAAAGCAGAAGGGCCGCACGGGGACGGGGCCCTAAAGCTCCGCACCGGGATGCCCGCACTGAAAAAACCGACACCTGCGTTCCCAGGGGGGATCCCAGATGCTCAGGGCATCCCCGCAGCTCGAGGGGGGTCCACCGCGTCCCGACACCCCACCTCCCCCCTCCCCCCAGGACAGCGGCTCCGAGGGACAGAGAGCATCACCCCCCGCAGCCCATCCCCCAGGGCCGCCCTAGGGAGGAAGCGGAGTTATTGCTCTTGGAGACGTCTGGTGGCAGTTTTGTGTTGGGTTTGGGTTTTGTTTTTTTTTTTTTTCCCTCTCTCTCTCCTTTTTTTTTTTTTTTCCCTCCTCTTATTTCCCCTCATTTAAAAAAAGCACCTGACCGCAGGACGCAGATGGCCGCAGCCCACGCCGGGCACCGCGCCCGCACCGCTCCCCAGGACCCCCCACACCCCGAGGGCGGGGGGCTCCGCCGGGTGGGGAGGGGGCCGTGTCCTCACCCCCCCCCACCCCCTTCCTCCAGCTCAGAACCTCCCTCGTTTTGGGGGCCGCATCCCTAAGGGAAGTGCTGCCCGAGTGCTTGAGGGATGCTGGGTGGGATGGGTGGTCGCGGGGTGGGGGGCTGCACGAGGCACAGCCACCCCACCCCCACGCCGGGTGGGAATCCGGCCCCTCCAGAGCCGCACCCCTATAGGGCCACGGCCAGCGGGGGGGCTGCCCCACAACCGTGCCGCAGGGTCCGGCCACCGCCCCCACCGGGCTGGCTGGAGCCGGCCAGCACACATCCTGCGGACGTCGGGGAAAAGCTTAATTGCAGGGGAAGGAAGGCTGCGGGGCTCCCGCCCGCCCCGTGCCTCAGTTTCCCCCCCCGCACGGGGGCCCAGCTGTGCCCGGAGCACCCGCTGAGTCACCCGCACCTCTAGTTCGACCTCACCTCCCCGCACAGCCGCTACCGAGCGGGGCCCCAAACACCGCCGGGTTCTGGGGGGGGGGGGGGGGGGGGAGGGGGGGGGACGGCGGTGTCGGAGCAGCACCGCATCCCGCAGAGCGGTCCGGGCGCGAATACGGCGCGACGGATCCACGGCACCGCCACGGACACGCGTAACCCCACGGGATGAGCCCGGCCTTGTGCAAGCGTCGCCCGGCCACCTTCCGGCCCGGTTTGCAGGCAGGGTTATAATTAAACCTCCTCACATCCTGCGCGATGCACTGAGTCACTCCCGCACGCAGCAGAAAGAAGCTTTTCAACCACCACCGACTTCCTCCGCCAGCACCGAGGGGACGGGCCCCGCTCCTCCGGGGGTTGGCACACCCCGGTGGGGACGGAGAGGGGCGGGGTGGGGGAGGGGGGGTGCGGGGGGGGGTCCGTCCGCGGTGTCCCCGCACCGCCGGGCACAAGGGGTCCGTTGAGCGACGCGTGTTGACGGAGCCCCGCGGAGCCGGAGAGGTTTTCCTTTCGGACGGTGCCGACGTTCAAAGGGCCGATTCTTGTCCCGCTCGCGGGGACACGGGGATTTTCCAGGCTGGGGGCCAGGCACGGCCGAGGGGTGCGGGGCTCCGTCCGTACGGCCCCGGGGGACGCGGGACGGGGCGGCCGCGCGTGACAGCACAGTGCCCGCAGCCCCCGAGCGCCGCTCCGGTTGACGGGAAAAAGTTGCGTGCCCCCTTCCCCCCCCCCCGCCCCGCACCCACCCATCCCGTGGCCGCGTCCCGGCTGCCACTTCACACCGTGGGAGCGGCAGGCCCCCGCAATGAGCCGCCCCGAGTCCCCCCCCCCCCCCCACCCCACGAGAGGAAACAACGCGCACCACGTGCACCCACCGGCGAGCAGGGCGAGCGGCAGCAGCAGCCAATACAGCCCCGCGCACAGAGCCCGCCGCTCCATACTTCAGGCGGCCGCGGGACGGGCCATGCCGGGCCGTTCCCGTTCCCGTTCCCGTTCCCGTCCCCGTTCCGCCCCGCAGGGCCGGACCCGGAGCGCTGCGAGGGAACGCTCTTCCCCCCGCCCCTCCGCTGCCTTTATCCTCGGCACCGCCCGGCCCCCTCGGCCCGGCCCCGCCTCGCTCCGCCCGGGGCGCTGCAGCCATCGGTGCCGCGAGTTGCCCGGTCTCAGCCCTTCCACCGGGCTGCGCTGAGACGCAGAAGCGCGGGAGGGGAACGGGTGGAGGGGGGAGAAAGGATGAAATACAGAAGCTGGAGCTGTGAGACGGTGCGCTCCCTCTGCTCGCTCGCCATTAAAAAGACTGCGGAGTTCATTGAGGCTGAGAGCGCCGGTCGGGCAGTGCTCCGGGGTGGGAGCTGCCCCCGCAGGGCTGGGGGTGTCCGCAGGGCTTGGGGGTGTCCGCAGGGCTTGGGGGTGTCCCGCAGCCCGGCTGGAAACCGCCGCTGCTCCAACCCCGGCCGGGAAGCATCAACCCATGACATTCTCCGCATTCTTTGGCTTCTCCGCGTTTGTTCTCCAAACGCACTTTTCGTGCTCGCAGCTGGCACCCCGCACCCCGGCTCGACTCCCCCCCCCCCCCCCGCCGTCCATCCCGCTCCGCAGCCCCACGACGCGTCCGGTGCTCGCACCGACCCTCGGGGCCGT
>JAUPFR010000014.1:19651181-19805409 GCA_036925125.1 Oreortyx pictus
CTAACCCTAACCCTAACCCTAACCCTAACCCTAACCCTAACCCTAACCCTAACCCTAACCCTAACCCTAACCCTAACCCTAACCCTAACCCTAACCCTAACCCTAACCCTAACCCTAACCCTAACCCTAACCCTAACCCTAACCCTAACCCTAACCCTACCCTAACCCTAACCCTAACCCTAACCCTAACCCTAACCCTAACCCTAACCCTAACCCTAACCCTAACCCTAACCCTAACCCTAACCCTAACCCTAACCCTAACCCTAACCCTAACCCTAACCCTAACCCTAACCCTAACCCTAACCCTAACCCTAACCCTAACCCTAACCCTAACCCTAACCCTAACCCTAACCCTAACCCTAACCCTAACCCTAACCCTAACCCTAACCCTAACCCTAACCCTAACCCTAACCCTAACCCTAACCCTAACCCTAACCCTAACCCTAACCCTAACCCTAACCCTAACCCTAACCCTAACCCTAACCCTAACCCTAACCCTAACCCTAACCCTAACCCTAACCCTAACCCTAACCCTAACCCTAACCCTAACCCTAACCCTAACCCTAACCCTAACCCTAACCCTAACCCTAACCCTAACCCTAACCCTAACCCTAACCCTAACCCTAACCCTAACCCTAACCCTAACCCTAACCCTAACCCTAACCCTAACCCTAACCCTAACCCTAACCCTAACCCTAACCCTAACCCTAACCCTAACCCTAACCCTAACCCTAACCCTAACCCTAACCCTAACCCTAACCCTAACCCTAACCCTAACCCTAACCCTAACCCTAACCCTAACCCTAACCCTAACCCTAACCCTAACCCTAACCCTAACCCTAACCCTAACCCTAACCCTAACCCTAACCCTAACCCTAACCCTAACCCTAACCCTAACCCTAACCCTAACCCTAACCCTAACCCTAACCCTAACCCTAACCCTAACCCTAACCCTAACCCTAACCCTAACCCTAACCCTAACCCTAACCCTAACCCTAACCCTAACCCTAACCCTAACCCTAACCCTAACCCTAACCCTAACCCTAACCCTAACCCTAACCCTAACCCTAACCCTAACCCTAACCCTAACCCTAACCCTAACCCTAACCCTAACCCTAACCCTAACCCTAACCCTAACCCTAACCCTAACCCTAACCCTAACCCTAACCCTAACCCTAACCCTAACCCTAACCCTAACCCTAACCCTAACCCTAACCCTAACCCTAACCCTAACCCTAACCCTAACCCTAACCCTAACCCTAACCCTAACCCTAACCCTAACCCTAACCCTAACCCTAACCCTAACCCTAACCCTAACCCTAACCCTAACCCTAACCCTAACCCTAACCCTAACCCTAACCCTAACCCTAACCCTAACCCTAACCCTAACCCTAACCCTAACCCTAACCCTAACCCTAACCCTAACCCTAACCCTAACCCTAACCCTAACCCTAACCCTAACCCTAACCCTAACCCTAACCCTAACCCTAACCCTAACCCTAACCCTAACCCTAACCCTAACCCTAACCCTAACCCTAACCCTAACCCTAACCCTAACCCTAACCCTAACCCTAACCCTAACCCTAACCCTAACCCTAACCCTAACCCTAACCCTAACCCTAACCCTAACCCTAACCCTAACCCTAACCCTAACCCTAACCCTAACCCTAACCCTAACCCTAACCCTAACCCTAACCCTAACCCTAACCCTAACCCTAACCCTAACCCTAACCCTAACCCTAACCCTAACCCTAACCCTAACCCTAACCCTAACCCTAACCCTAACCCTAACCCTAACCCTAACCCTAACCCTAACCCTAACCCTAACCCTAACCCTAACCCTAACCCTAACCCTAACCCTAACCCTAACCCTAACCCTAACCCTAACCCTAACCCTAACCCTAACCCTAACCCTAACCCTAACCCTAACCCTAACCCTAACCCTAACCCTAACCCTAACCCTAACCCTAACCCTAACCCTAACCCTAACCCTAACCCTAACCCTAACCCTAACCCTAACCCTAACCCTAACCCTAACCCTAACCCTAACCCTAACCCTAACCCTAACCCTAACCCTAACCCTAACCCTAACCCTAACCCTAACCCTAACCCTAACCCTAACCCTAACCCTAACCCTAACCCTAACCCTAACCCTAACCCTAACCCTAACCCTAACCCTAACCCTAACCCTAACCCTAACCCTAACCCTAACCCTAACCCTAACCCTAACCCTAACCCTAACCCTAACCCTAACCCTAACCCTAACCCTAACCCTAACCCTAACCCTAACCCTAACCCTAACCCTAACCCTAACCCTAACCCTAACCCTAACCCTAACCCTAACCCTAACCCTAACCCTAACCCTAACCCTAACCCTAACCCTAACCCTAACCCTAACCCTAACCCTAACCCTAACCCTAACCCTAACCCTAACCCTAACCCTAACCCTAACCCTAACCCTAACCCTAACCCTAACCCTAACCCTAACCCTAACCCTAACCCTAACCCTAACCCTAACCCTAACCCTAACCCTAACCCTAACCCTAACCCTAACCCTAACCCTAACCCTAACCCTAACCCTAACCCTAACCCTAACCCTAACCCTAACCCTAACCCTAACCCTAACCCTAACCCTAACCCTAACCCTAACCCTAACCCTAACCCTAACCCTAACCCTAACCCTAACCCTAACCCTAACCCTAACCCTAACCCTAACCCTAACCCTAACCCTAACCCTAACCCTAACCCTAACCCTAACCCTAACCCTAACCCTAACCCTAACCCTAACCCTAACCCTAACCCTAACCCTAACCCTAACCCTAACCCTAACCCTAACCCTAACCCTAACCCTAACCCTAACCCTAACCCTAACCCTAACCCTAACCCTAACCCTAACCCTAACCCTAACCCTAACCCTAACCCTAACCCTAACCCTAACCCTAACCCTAACCCTAACCCTAACCCTAACCCTAACCCTAACCCTAACCCTAACCCTAACCCTAACCCTAACCCTAACCCTAACCCTAACCCTAACCCTAACCCTAACCCTAACCCTAACCCTAACCCTAACCCTAACCCTAACCCTAACCCTAACCCTAACCCTAACCCTAACCCTAACCCTAACCCTAACCCTAACCCTAACCCTAACCCTAACCCTAACCCTAACCCTAACCCTAACCCTAACCCTAACCCTAACCCTAACCCTAACCCTAACCCTAACCCTAACCCTAACCCTAACCCTAACCCTAACCCTAACCCTAACCCTAACCCTAACCCTAACCCTAACCCTAACCCTAACCCTAACCCTAACCCTAACCCTAACCCTAACCCTAACCCTAACCCTAACCCTAACCCTAACCCTAACCCTAACCCTAACCCTAACCCTAACCCTAACCCTAACCCTAACCCTAACCCGAACCCTAACCCTAACCCTAACCCTAACCCTAACCCTAACCCTAACCCTAACCCTAACCCTAACCCTAACCCTAACCCTAACCCTAACCCTAACCCTAACCCTAACCCTAACCCTAACCCTAACCCTAACCCTAACCCTAACCCTAACCCTAACCCTAACCCTAACCCTAACCCTAACCCTAACCCTAACCCTAACCCTAACCCTAACCCTAACCCTAACCCTAACCCTAACCCTAACCCTAACCCTAACCCTAACCCTAACCCTAACCCTAACCCTAACCCTAACCCTAACCCTAACCCTAACCCTAACCCTAACCCTAACCCTAACCCTAACCCTAACCCTAACCCTAACCCTAACCCTAACCCTAACCCTAACCCTAACCCTAACCCTAACCCTAACCCTAACCCTAACCCTAACCCTAACCCTAACCCTAACCCTAACCCTAACCCTAACCCTAACCCTAACCCTAACCCTAACCCTAACCCTAACCCTAACCCTAACCCTAACCCTAACCCTAACCCTAACCCTAACCCTAACCCTAACCCTAACCCTAACCCTAACCCTAACCCTAACCCTAACCCTAACCCTAACCCTAACCCTAACCCTAACCCTAACCCTAACCCTAACCCTAACCCTAACCCTAACCCTAACCCTAACCCTAACCCTAACCCTAACCCTAACCCTAACCCTAACCCTAACCCTAACCCTAACCCTAACCCTAACCCTAACCCTAACCCTAACCCTAACCCTAACCCTAACCCTAACCCTAACCCTAACCCTAACCCTAACCCTAACCCTAACCCTAACCCTAACCCTAACCCTAACCCTAACCCTAACCCTAACCCTAACCCTAACCCTAACCCTAACCCTAACCCTAACCCTAACCCTAACCCTAACCCTAACCCTAACCCTAACCCTAACCCTAACCCTAACCCTAACCCTAACCCTAACCCTAACCCTAACCCTAACCCTAACCCTAACCCTAACCCTAACCCTAACCCTAACCCTAACCCTAACCCTAACCCTAACCCTAACCCTAACCCTAACCCTAACCCTAACCCTAACCCTAACCCTAACCCTAACCCTAACCCTAACCCTAACCCTAACCCTAACCCTAACCCTAACCCTAACCCTAACCCTAACCCTAACCCTAACCCTAACCCTAACCCTAACCCTAACCCTAACCCTAACCCTAACCCTAACCCTAACCCTAACCCTAACCCTAACCCTAACCCTAACCCTAACCCTAACCCTAACCCTAACCCTAACCCTAACCCTAACCCTAACCCTAACCCTAACCCTAACCCTAACCCTAACCCTAACCCTAACCCTAACCCTAACCCTAACCCTAACCCTAACCCTAACCCTAACCCTAACCCTAACCCTAACCCTAACCCTAACCCTAACCCTAACCCTAACCCTAACCCTAACCCTAACCCTAACCCTAACCCTAACCCTAACCCTAACCCTAACCCTAACCCTAACCCTAACCCTAACCCTAACCCTAACCCTAACCCTAACCCTAACCCTAACCCTAACCCTAACCCTAACCCTAACCCTAACCCTAACCCTAACCCTAACCCTAACCCTAACCCTAACCCTAACCCTAACCCTAACCCTAACCCTAACCCTAACCCTAACCCTAACCCTAACCCTAACCCTAACCCTAACCCTAACCCTAACCCTAACCCTAACCCTAACCCTAACCCTAACCCTAACCCTAACCCTAACCCTAACCCTAACCCTAACCCTAACCCTAACCCTAACCCTAACCCTAACCCTAACCCTAACCCTAACCCTAACCCTAACCCTAACCCTAACCCTAACCCTAACCCTAACCCTAACCCTAACCCTAACCCTAACCCTAACCCTAACCCTAACCCTAACCCTAACCCTAACCCTAACCCTAACCCTAACCCTAACCCTAACCCTAACCCTAACCCTAACCCTAACCCTAACCCTAACCCTAACCCTAACCCTAACCCTAACCCTAACCCTAACCCTAACCCTAACCCTAACCCTAACCCTAACCCTAACCCTAACCCTAACCCTAACCCTAACCCTAACCCTAACCCTAACCCTAACCCTAACCCTAACCCTAACCCTAACCCTAACCCTAACCCTAACCCTAACCCTAACCCTAACCCTAACCCTAACCCTAACCCTAACCCTAACCCTAACCCTAACCCTAACCCTAACCCTAACCCTAACCCTAACCCTAACCCTAACCCTAACCCTAACCCTAACCCTAACCCTAACCCTAACCCTAACCCTAACCCTAACCCTAACCCTAACCCTAACCCTAACCCTAACCCTAACCCTAACCCTAACCCTAACCCTAACCCTAACCCTAACCCTAACCCTAACCCTAACCCTAACCCTAACCCTAACCCTAACCCTAACCCTAACCCTAACCCTAACCCTAACCCTAACCCTAACCCTAACCCTAACCCTAACCCTAACCCTAACCCTAACCCTAACCCTAACCCTAACCCTAACCCTAACCCTAACCCTAACCCTAACCCTAACCCTAACCCTAACCCTAACCCTAACCCTAACCCTAACCCTAACCCTAACCCTAACCCTAACCCTAACCCTAACCCTAACCCTAACCCTAACCCTAACCCTAACCCTAACCCTAACCCTAACCCTAACCCTAACCCTAACCCTAACCCTAACCCTAACCCTAACCCTAACCCTAACCCTAACCCTAACCCTAACCCTAACCCTAACCCTAACCCTAACCCTAACCCTAACCCTAACCCTAACCCTAACCCTAACCCTAACCCTAACCCTAACCCTAACCCTAACCCTAACCCTAACCCTAACCCTAACCCTAACCCTAACCCTAACCCTAACCCTAACCCTAACCCTAACCCTAACCCTAACCCTAACCCTAACCCTAACCCTAACCCTAACCCTAACCCTAACCCTAACCCTAACCCTAACCCTAACCCTAACCCTAACCCTAACCCTAACCCTAACCCTAACCCTAACCCTAACCCTAACCCTAACCCTAACCCTAACCCTAACCCTAACCCTAACCCTAACCCTAACCCTAACCCTAACCCTAACCCTAACCCTAACCCTAACCCTAACCCTAACCCTAACCCTAACCCTAACCCTAACCCTAACCCTAACCCTAACCCTAACCCTAACCCTAACCCTAACCCTAACCCTAACCCTAACCCTAACCCTAACCCTAACCCTAACCCTAACCCTAACCCTAACCCTAACCCTAACCCTAACCCTAACCCTAACCCTAACCCTAACCCTAACCCTAACCCTAACCCTAACCCTAACCCTAACCCTAACCCTAACCCTAACCCTAACCCTAACCCTAACCCTAACCCTAACCCTAACCCTAACCCTAACCCTAACCCTAACCCTAACCCTAACCCTAACCCTAACCCTAACCCTAACCCTAACCCTAACCCTAACCCTAACCCTAACCCTAACCCTAACCCTAACCCTAACCCTAACCCTAACCCTAACCCTAACCCTAACCCTAACCCTAACCCTAACCCTAACCCTAACCCTAACCCTAACCCTAACCCTAACCCTAACCCTAACCCTAACCCTAACCCTAACCCTAACCCTAACCCTAACCCTAACCCTAACCCTAACCCTAACCCTAACCCTAACCCTAACCCTAACCCTAACCCTAACCCTAACCCTAACCCTAACCCTAACCCTAACCCTAACCCTAACCCTAACCCTAACCCTAACCCTAACCCTAACCCTAACCCTAACCCTAACCCTAACCCTAACCCTAACCCTAACCCTAACCCTAACCCTAACCCTAACCCTAACCCTAACCCTAACCCTAACCCTAACCCTAACCCTAACCCTAACCCTAACCCTAACCCTAACCCTAACCCTAACCCTAACCCTAACCCTAACCCTAACCCTAACCCTAACCCTAACCCTAACCCTAACCCTAACCCTAACCCTAACCCTAACCCTAACCCTAACCCTAACCCTAACCCTAACCCTAACCCTAACCCTAACCCTAACCCTAACCCTAACCCTAACCCTAACCCTAACCCTAACCCTAACCCTAACCCTAACCCTAACCCTAACCCTAACCCTAACCCTAACCCTAACCCTAACCCTAACCCTAACCCTAACCCTAACCCTAACCCTAACCCTAACCCTAACCCTAACCCTAACCCTAACCCTAACCCTAACCCTAACCCTAACCCTAACCCTAACCCTAACCCTAACCCTAACCCTAACCCTAACCCTAACCCTAACCCTAACCCTAACCCTAACCCTAACCCTAACCCTAACCCTAACCCTAACCCTAACCCTAACCCTAACCCTAACCCTAACCCTAACCCTAACCCTAACCCTAACCCTAACCCTAACCCTAACCCTAACCCTAACCCTAACCCTAACCCTAACCCTAACCCTAACCCTAACCCTAACCCTAACCCTAACCCTAACCCTAACCCTAACCCTAACCCTAACCCTAACCCTAACCCTAACCCTAACCCTAACCCTAACCCTAACCCTAACCCTAACCCTAACCCTAACCCTAACCCTAACCCTAACCCTAACCCTAACCCTAACCCTAACCCTAACCCTAACCCTAACCCTAACCCTAACCCTAACCCTAACCCTAACCCTAACCCTAACCCTAACCCTAACCCTAACCCTAACCCTAACCCTAACCCTAACCCTAACCCTAACCCTAACCCTAACCCTAACCCTAACCCTAACCCTAACCCTAACCCTAACCCTAACCCTAACCCTAACCCTAACCCTAACCCTAACCCTAACCCTAACCCTAACCCTAACCCTAACCCTAACCCTAACCCTAACCCTAACCCTAACCCTAACCCTAACCCTAACCCTAACCCTAACCCTAACCCTAACCCTAACCCTAACCCTAACCCTAACCCTAACCCTAACCCTAACCCTAACCCTAACCCTAACCCTAACCCTAACCCTAACCCTAACCCTAACCCTAACCCTAACCCTAACCCTAACCCTAACCCTAACCCTAACCCTAACCCTAACCCTAACCCTAACCCTAACCCTAACCCTAACCCTAACCCTAACCCTAACCCTAACCCTAACCCTAACCCTAACCCTAACCCTAACCCTAACCCTAACCCTAACCCTAACCCTAACCCTAACCCTAACCCTAACCCTAACCCTAACCCTAACCCTAACCCTAACCCTAACCCTAACCCTAACCCTAACCCTAACCCTAACCCTAACCCTAACCCTAACCCTAACCCTAACCCTAACCCTAACCCTAACCCTAACCCTAACCCTAACCCTAACCCTAACCCTAACCCTAACCCTAACCCTAACCCTAACCCTAACCCTAACCCTAACCCTAACCCTAACCCTAACCCTAACCCTAACCCTAACCCTAACCCTAACCCTAACCCTAACCCTAACCCTAACCCTAACCCTAACCCTAACCCTAACCCTAACCCTAACCCTAACCCTAACCCTAACCCTAACCCTAACCCTAACCCTAACCCTAACCCTAACCCTAACCCTAACCCTAACCCTAACCCTAACCCTAACCCTAACCCTAACCCTAACCCTAACCCTAACCCTAACCCTAACCCTAACCCTAACCCTAACCCTAACCCTAACCCTAACCCTAACCCTAACCCTAACCCTAACCCTAACCCTAACCCTAACCCTAACCCTAACCCTAACCCTAACCCTAACCCTAACCCTAACCCTAACCCTAACCCTAACCCTAACCCTAACCCTAACCCTAACCCTAACCCTAACCCTAACCCTAACCCTAACCCTAACCCTAACCCTAACCCTAACCCTAACCCTAACCCTAACCCTAACCCTAACCCTAACCCTAACCCTAACCCTAACCCTAACCCTAACCCTAACCCTAACCCTAACCCTAACCCTAACCCTAACCCTAACCCTAACCCTAACCCTAACCCTAACCCTAACCCTAACCCTAACCCTAACCCTAACCCTAACCCTAACCCTAACCCTAACCCTAACCCTAACCCTAACCCTAACCCTAACCCTAACCCTAACCCTAACCCTAACCCTAACCCTAACCCTAACCCTAACCCTAACCCTAACCCTAACCCTAACCCTAACCCTAACCCTAACCCTAACCCTAACCCTAACCCTAACCCTAACCCTAACCCTAACCCTAACCCTAACCCTAACCCTAACCCTAACCCTAACCCTAACCCTAACCCTAACCCTAACCCTAACCCTAACCCTAACCCTAACCCTAACCCTAACCCTAACCCTAACCCTAACCCTAACCCTAACCCTAACCCTAACCCTAACCCTAACCCTAACCCTAACCCTAACCCTAACCCTAACCCTAACCCTAACCCTAACCCTAACCCTAACCCTAACCCTAACCCTAACCCTAACCCTAACCCTAACCCTAACCCTAACCCTAACCCTAACCCTAACCCTAACCCTAACCCTAACCCTAACCCTAACCCTAACCCTAACCCTAACCCTAACCCTAACCCTAACCCTAACCCTAACCCTAACCCTAACCCTAACCCTAACCCTAACCCTAACCCTAACCCTAACCCTAACCCTAACCCTAACCCTAACCCTAACCCTAACCCTAACCCTAACCCTAACCCTAACCCTAACCCTAACCCTAACCCTAACCCTAACCCTAACCCTAACCCTAACCCTAACCCTAACCCTAACCCTAACCCTAACCCTAACCCTAACCCTAACCCTAACCCTAACCCTAACCCTAACCCTAACCCTAACCCTAACCCTAACCCTAACCCTAACCCTAACCCTAACCCTAACCCTAACCCTAACCCTAACCCTAACCCTAACCCTAACCCTAACCCTAACCCTAACCCTAACCCTAACCCTAACCCTAACCCTAACCCTAACCCTAACCCTAACCCTAACCCTAACCCTAACCCTAACCCTAACCCTAACCCTAACCCTAACCCTAACCCTAACCCTAACCCTAACCCTAACCCTAACCCTAACCCTAACCCTAACCCTAACCCTAACCCTAACCCTAACCCTAACCCTAACCCTAACCCTAACCCTAACCCTAACCCTAACCCTAACCCTAACCCTAACCCTAACCCTAACCCTAACCCTAACCCTAACCCTAACCCTAACCCTAACCCTAACCCTAACCCTAACCCTAACCCTAACCCTAACCCTAACCCTAACCCTAACCCTAACCCTAACCCTAACCCTAACCCTAACCCTAACCCTAACCCTAACCCTAACCCTAACCCTAACCCTAACCCTAACCCTAACCCTAACCCTAACCCTAACCCTAACCCTAACCCTAACCCTAACCCTAACCCTAACCCTAACCCTAACCCTAACCCTAACCCTAACCCTAACCCTAACCCTAACCCTAACCCTAACCCTAACCCTAACCCTAACCCTAACCCTAACCCTAACCCTAACCCTAACCCTAACCCTAACCCTAACCCTAACCCTAACCCTAACCCTAACCCTAACCCTAACCCTAACCCTAACCCTAACCCTAACCCTAACCCTAACCCTAACCCTAACCCTAACCCTAACCCTAACCCTAACCCTAACCCTAACCCTAACCCTAACCCTAACCCTAACCCTAACCCTAACCCTAACCCTAACCCTAACCCTAACCCTAACCCTAACCCTAACCCTAACCCTAACCCTAACCCTAACCCTAACCCTAACCCTAACCCTAACCCTAACCCTAACCCTAACCCTAACCCTAACCCTAACCCTAACCCTAACCCTAACCCTAACCCTAACCCTAACCCTAACCCTAACCCTAACCCTAACCCTAACCCTAACCCTAACCCTAACCCTAACCCTAACCCTAACCCTAACCCTAACCCTAACCCTAACCCTAACCCTAACCCTAACCCTAACCCTAACCCTAACCCTAACCCTACAGCCAACCAGCCGCTAAGTCCTAGCAGCATCCAGCTACAGCCAACCAGCCGCTAAGTCCTAGCAGCATCCAGCTACAGCCAACCAAGCGCTAAGTCCTAGCAGCATCCAGCTACAGCCAACCAGCCGCTAAGTCCTAGCAGCATCCAGCTACAGCCAACCAGCCGCTAAGTCCTAGCAGCATCCAGCTACAGCCAACCAGCCGCTAAGTCCTAGCAGCATCCAGCTACAGCCAACCAGCCGCTAAGTCCTAGCAGCATCCAGCTACAGCCAACCAGCCGCTAAGTCCTAGCAGCATCCAGCTACAGCCAACCAGCCGCTAAGTCCTAGCAGCATCCAGCTACAACCAACCAGCCGCTAAGTCCTAGCAGCATCCAGCTACAGCCAACCAAGCGCTAAGTCCTAGCAGCATCCAGCTACAGCCAACCAAGCGCTAAGTCCTACCAGCATCCAGCTACAGCCAACCAAGCGCTAAGTCCTACCAGCATCCAGCTACAGCCAACCAAGCGCTAAGTCCTACCAGCATCCAGCTACAGCCAACCAAGCGCTAAGTCCTAGCAGCATCCAGCTACAGCCAACCAAGCGCTAAGTCCTAGCAGCATCCAGCTACAGCCAACCAAGCGCTAAGTCCTAGCAGCATCCAGCTACAGCCAACCAGGCACTAAGTCCTACCAGCATCCAGCTACAGCCAACCAGGCACTACGTCCTATCAGCATCCAGCTACAACCAACCAGCCGCTAATTCCTACCAGCATCCAGCTACAACCAACCAGCCGCTAAGTTCTACCCGCAACCAACTAGGCACTAAGCTAATTCCTGCTAGAGCCTAAATCTAACCCTACACTTACCTGTCACACCTACCTTGGAATGGTGATGTGCTCCTGGTGCAGAAAATGTAACACAGCACTCAGTTCAACATGACAAATATTCCTTTATTCCATCACAACACACACAGACATTGCTCATTACATCACAGAGCAGTGCAAACAATACACATTTATAGACAGCATACACGTGTTCAAAACAATACAAGGCACAGTTACAGGCACAGTATATACATAGTCTGCATCAGTGCAAGTTACAATCATAGCAAATACAGATACAGAGTGGGTTCCAGATATCATCATTGTCATACAGAGACTCAGAGTACGTCTGAAAAATGGTTACAGCCACAGCATACAGAGCATCAGAGCAGGTCCCACACATCATTGTACAGAGTAGCAGAGCAGGTCCATCATTGTACAGAGCATAAGAGCGGATCCCACACATCATAGTGCACAGCATCATTGTACACAGCATCAGAGCAGGTCCATCATTGTACAGAGCATCAGAGCGGATCCCGCACATCATAGTGCACAGCATCATTGCACAGAGCATCAGAGCGGGTCCATCATTGTACAGAGCATCAGAGCGGATCCCACACATCACAGTGCACAGCATCATTGCACAGAGCATCAGAGCGGATCCCACACATCATAGTGCACAGCATCATTGTACACAACACCAGAGCGGGTCCCACATCAAAACCAACATGAACCTCTGGCCATCCTGCAGGGAACTCAAGTCTCAGAGTGGCCGCAAACCGGCACGAGTCTCAGAGTGGCCGGGAAGAAGCAAAAGGCCTCCGACCAACGGCCGTGCGTTGGTTACGGGGTTGGGTTAGCCTACTCTACAAGGAAAAACTGAGCAAGCTAACCCAACCCCGTAAGCAAGGCCTAACTAAACTCAATTTGGAAGAGGCAAAAGCCTCTGCTGCGCTGAAATCAGCACCGGTATCCAATTGGCCGCAAACCGGCACGAGTCTCAATCAAATCAGAAAGGAGTGCAAGAAAACTGTGTGAAATGAGGGTGTTGGTTATGGGGTTGGGTTAGCCTGCTCGACAAGAAAAATCAAAGCAAAGCTAACTCAACCCTGTAAGTGAGGCCTGAAGTCAATTTGGAAGAGGCAGAAATCGCTGCCAGAGCAGAAATCAGCATCTATCTGTGGCCGCAAACCGGCACGAGTCTCAGAGTGGCCGGGAAGGAGCAAAAGGCCTCCAACCAACGGCCGTGCGTTGGTTACGGGGTTGGGTTAGCCTACTCTACAAGGAAAAACTGAGCAAGCTAACCCAACCCCGTAAGCAAGGCCTAACTAAACTCAATTTGGAAGAGGCAAAAGCCTCTGCTGCGCTGAAATCAGCGCCGGTATCCAATTGGCCGCAAACCGGCACGAGTCTCAATCAAATCAGAAAGGAGTGACTCTGTGTGAGATGGGGGTGTTGGTTACGGGTTTGGATTAGCCTGCTGGACAAGCAAACTCAGAGCAAAGCTAACCCAACGCCGTAAGCGAGGCAAAGTACTGTACATGGTGACCCACGGGATACTCCAAGGAGAAGAGTGCAGGCGGGCAGTGGGACAGGGACAATATTGGCTGGATACAGAACAAGTGCCATGGCCGGGCCCATATGGTGGAGCTAAAACCAGTTACATGCAGCCGGTGGGTGCTCTGTCCCGAGTGGAAGTGGGGTCTGTCCCATATCTTTATTAGTGATCGGGGTGAGGGCATGGAGCGCACCTGCAGAAGTTGGGAGAGGATATTGCGGCAGAAAGAAGCGTGGGTCGGTCCAGGAGGTGGAAGGCCCTGTGGAAGGACGCGGATGAGTTGGATCGCCAGGCTGAGGCCAATGGCAAGAAGTACAAGTGCGCTGAGCGCTGCGTCCCAAACCGTGCCTGTGATGACTGCAGAGGATACTACGAGATTGGGATGGTGCGCTGCTGGAGAAACCTTCACCTGTAACTACAAGGGACACAGTTACAAACGAAACACTGCTAATTCTACAAGTGCTGAGGATTAGAGCTACATTGTGCATGAATACAATCATCTTTAGAGCTCCCGTTAAGCTTCAGAGTCAGGTGAAGATTAACATCAAAGCTGCCTCCCAACTGATCCCAGTGAACCAAAAGCAAAGCAAAATCCCAAGAAAAAACAAAGCAAAGGTCAAGGAGAACACCACAGGGAAAGCTGAGGACAATACACAAGGCAATGAAAGTGCACAAGAAGGCCCAGGCAAAGGGTATGGAGAACATCACAGAAAAATCCACAGTAAAACTAAGGGAGAACACAAGAAAAAGCACTGCAGAGAACACCAAGAGCAAACACAAGGAGAACGCACAAGTGAACAACAAAGGCAAGGAACGGGAATGGCGCAAAGAATGCACTAAGGGCATCAAGAGGACGGCGCAGAGAGATGAGCACGAGCTGGGCCAAGAATATGGTACAAAGTGATGAGTCTGAGTTGGGCCAAGAGTACGACGCCAAAAGAGCCCGACCTGGGCCAAGAGAAGAGCCCGAGTTGGGCCGAGAGCACGGTGCCAAGGGATGAGCCCGAGCTGGGCTGTAAGTACGACGCCAAAAGGAGAGCCTGAGCTGGACCAAGAGTACGGCACCAAGAGATGAGTCCAAGCTGGATCAAGGATATGGTACGAAGAGATGAATCTGAGTTGGGCCAAGAGAAGAGCCCCAGTTGGGCCATGAGTACAACGCCAAAAGAAAGTCCAACAAAAGAAGAACACTGCAGGGTAAGGGCAAAGGGGAAGGAAATGAAACAGGGAAAGCCAAGGGAAGAAAGGGGAATGGAGCAGAGAAAGCCAAAGGAAAGTGCAAAGAAAACACTGCAGAGAAAGGCCAGAAGCAAGGACAACACCCAGGAGGAAAAGGAAAAGCACAGGCAGCTTTTGGGAGCTCTAAAGCTCTGTGAGAACTACACTGTGCATAATGGGCAAACACCAGTGAGTGCGCACTGTCCTTACCTGTGTGGGTGACCAGTTACCTGAAAGCACGGTCCGGTTCTGAGCCATCCCAGGAGATGCAGCTTCCCGTTCCTCTCCGCTTTCATGGAGCGCCCCATGTTCCTCAGTGCAGCTGTTATATCCCCAGGAGTGCTGCAGTTCTCCACGGACACCTGTTGGACACAGTACAGCAATGAAGGCATTGCCCCACACCTGTAGGGCAGCAGCTCTTACACAAACGCGCTCCTCTAAGAAAGGAGCACTTGTAACCCCCATTTCATCTCATACCACGGCCAGCAGAAAACCTGCCTGCATACAAGCGAGGAGCATCACGAGGGGCTCGTGATGCTCCATTTCCTGCTCTGCAGATCCCACAATACTTACACCGTCAATTAGAGGAGTCCCAGCCACCCTGAAACACCACTGAGCTGTAAAAAGAGATCAGAGCAAAGAAACACAGAACATAATGAATTATGTGATAATGAGTCACAAAATGCCTTCAAGCAATACTCCACCTGAGCTGATGTAGAACACCGTTTACCACAGCTGTGAAACAGGCTGGGGTGACGCAGGAGCAGACAAAGTTCAGGACCCCAGGGTGGAGATGATGGTGTAAAAACTGTGGAAAAATGAAACAAAGGCTGAACCAGGAAAAAAAGACAAATAGGAAACAAATAGGAAAAAGACAAATAGCATTAGGTTTGGGGTTACACTGCACATGAATACAATTACCTTCAGAGCTCCCATTAAGATTACGGTTCAGGTGATGATTAAAATCAAAGCTGCCTCCAACCCATCACAGAGAGGCAAAGGCAAGTGGAACACCCAGGCAAGGCAAAGCCAAAGTGAAATCCCAGGGAAAGACAAAGCAAAGGAAAGGGAAGGAGAACTGTGCAGAAAAGGCAAGGGGAAAAACAAAGGAGAACAGCACACGGAATGCCCTGGGGATGGAAGGGAACGGCGCAAGGAGTGCACTACGGGGCCAAGAGAACGGCGCAAAGAGATGGCCCAGAGCTGGGCAAAGGTGAAAGGGAAGGAGAAGAACCAGGGAAATCAAAAGCAAATATGAGGGCAAGGAGAACGGCACAAGGAATGCACTAAAGCCCAGGGCATGGAAGGGGAACAGTGCAAGGAATGCACTGAGGAATGAGAGGGCGACGCCAAAAGGATCGGAGCTGGGACGAGAGAACGGCACTAAAATGCCCAGGGAAAGGACAAAGGACAAAGAGGAGAAACAGGGAAAGCACAGGGAATGCGCTATGGGGCAAAGAGAGTGACGCCAAAAGCATCAGAGCTGGAACAAGAGAACGGTGCTAAAATGCCCAGGGAAAGGGCAAAGCACAAAGAGGAGAAACACGGGAAGCCTGGGGCATGGGAGGGGAATAGTGCAAGGAATGCACTACAGGATCAACACAGTGACGCCAAAAAAACCCAGAGCTGGGATAAGAGAACGGCGCTAAAATGCCCAGGGAAAGGGCAAAGGACGAGGAGGAGGAACAGGGAAAGCCCAGGGCATGGAAGGGGAACGGCACAGGGAATGCACTAAGGGGCCAAGAGAACGATGCCAGGAGAAAGTCCAGGCAAAAGTAAGGAAACAGCACAAAGTGAAGGAGGATAAGGCAAAGAAAGACCAGGGGAAGGGCAAGGACAACACCCAGGTGAGAAATGAAAAGGACAGATAGCTTTTGGGTGCCCTAAAGCACAAGAAAAAGCTCTGGGAGAACTACATTGTGCCACGCTAGGTGATAGAAAAACAGCAGTGAGTGCGCGCTGTCCTTACCTGTTTGGGGGACCAGTTACCTGACAGCACGGTCTGGTTCTGAGCTATTCCAGGAGATGCAGCTTCCTGTTCCTCACCGCTTTCATGGAGCACCCCACGTTCCTCAGTGCGGCTGTTATATCCCCAGGAGTGCTACAGTTCTCCACAGCCACCTGTTGGACACAGTACAGCAATGAAGGCATTGCCCCACACTTGTAGGGCAGCAGCTCTTACACAAAAGCACTTCTCTGATAAAGGAGCACTCGTAACCCCCATTTCATGTCTTACCATGGCCAGCAGAAAACCTGCCTGCATACAAGTGATGCACAAACGAGGGGCACGTGATGCTCCATTTCCTGCTCCGCAGATCCCACGATACTTACACCATCAATCAGAGGAGTCCCAGCAAGCCTTATGCACTGTTGAGCTGTATAAAGAGATTAGAGCAAAGAAACACAGAACATAATGAATTATGTGATAACGAGTCACAAAAATGCCTTCAAGCAATACTCCACCTGAGCTGATGTAGAGCACCATTTACCACAGTTAAGAAACAGACTGGGATGATGCAGGTGCAGACAAAGTTCAGGACCCCAGGGTGGAGACGATGGGGTAAAAACTGTGGAAAAAGAAACAAAGGTTTAATGAGAAAAAAAGAAAAAGTTTAAAGAAGAAGCACAAACAAGATTGTGAGAACACTGAACCCCTTTATAGAAAAGTGCAAATGCTCCAGGCATTCCCAGAGCTGCAGTGCTCCATCAGCTGAGCAGCATTACCCTGGGACTGATTGAAGCATTCCAGAAATGAGACAGTACTGAAAGAATGGAATAAACAGCAGCTCCTCCATCACCAGCTCAGAGAAAACAAAACAATCCCACCATCTCCCTTACAGAAAAAATGAAGAGCATAGAGAGAATACACAGGGCAGATACAGCACCAGTAAACCAGAATAAGAACCTAAAAAGACAAAGAGCATAACCCAGAGAAGAGAGAGAACACACAGAGCAAATGCAACACCAATAAACCAGAGTCAGAACCCAAAAAGACAAAAATCATAACCCAGAGCATAGAGAGAACACACAGAGCAGATACAGCACCAATAAACCAGAATCAGAGCCCCAAAAGACAAAGAGCATAACCCAGTAGCAAAAAAAGAACTCACTGACCTCATTCCAAGCCGCAGAACTTACCTCACTCTCTATAGGAAGCAGCTCCAGGCTGAGATGCTGCCCCTGCGGCTGCCGGCCCTTAAATGAGGGCAGGGGGGGGTGGAGCCAGGAATTCCATCCTATCCCCTCTCACGGCTCAACGGCTCCCACCTGTGCTCCCAGGGCTGGCCACGCCCCCCCTCACCAGGTGCGCCATCACAGCTTGGGCTGTGACTGACAGTTCACATACAGGTGCAAATTAATTAAATAATGAACAAGGTCTGCCTGCCCAGCAAGCGGGGATAACTAGTGTATGAGCTACCTCATTGCTGTTCCCATGTCCCCACGTACCCCAGTGCTCCACGATGTCCCCCCAATGTCCACAGTGTCCCAACATCCCCCTGGATCCCCACAATGTCCCTCTCCATCTTCCCCTTGCCCCAGTGTCACCACACCACCAACTTACCCACAATGTCCCCTCAATATCTCCCCACTGTCCTCAATGTCCACATGTCCCCAGGGTCACCACCGGTGTCCTCGCATCCCCCCCAGGGACACGTCCCCGGTGCCCATCAATTGTGGGGAGGTGGCGGTGACGGTGGTGGTGACAGTGCTGTTGACAGCAGGGACGGAGGTGGGGACACTGCTGTGCCACGTGGATCACCCCATGCTGTGTGCCAACGCCATGGTGAGGTCATGGTGGGGGACGGGGGGGATACAGCAGGGGATGGGGGCTAGGGAGGGATGGAGGGACAGTGTGGGGATAGGGGACGGGGGACGGTGTGGGTGACAGCAGCAGTGATGTGGGGTGATGCTGGGGAGTGACACCAGGGAGTGACGGGGGGTGAATTTGAAGTGACAACAGGAAGTGATGCTGAGATGACATTTGGGTGATGTTGAGGAATGATTTTGGGGTGACACTGTAGTGGTAATGTTTGGGTGACGCTGTTGGAGTGATGCTGGGAAGTGTATTGGAAACGCTGAGTAAGGACTTGGAGCAGTGATGGAGCACCTGGTGGGGGGCAGGGCCAAGCCAGGGGGGCTCAGGTGTGTGCAATTCTGCTGATTGGAGGAAGGGGAGGAGCCAGGACTGCCCCTCTCCAGTCCTCATTTAAGGGCTGGCAGTGGAGCTGAGGGGTTCTAGCTGGAGCTCTGCCTGTCTGAGATCTTCTAAGGTAAGGCTGATTTATTTCTTTGGTGTTTTTGTTCACATTTGCTGTATTCGGGCATGTTCTCACTCGATGGGAGTTGGTTGTTATGTTGCTATGCTGTGTTTTCATCCTGTTATGGGGGGGATGCTGGTCTGCTTCTGAAGGGCTGACACCAGGAAGGGATGTGGGGGGAGAATGCTGAGGGCTGAGAGTGTCAGGGTCCTACAGAACAGTGATGATTTGGGCTGATGTTGTTGGGGTGATGTAGGGCATGGATGGGGGGGGGAGGGGGGGGGGGAAGGGAGGGGGTGACTTCATAGCATCACCTAGGGGGAAGACATCAGGGAGTAATGCTGGGGTGACACCTTGGGCTGAACCTAGGGGGGCTGTGTTGGGGACCAAAGCATGACTTGTTGTGCAAGCAGGAGTTCCACTTGTTCTCTGCGTCATGCGCTGGCCACGCAGATGTGATGCAGCAATGGAACAAACCCTGCAGACCCTGGGGAGAAGCACAGCTGGAGAGAGGAAGCGGTGGAGGAGAGGCACAGTGCTCTTTGGTGCAGGGGATGCCCTGCTGGCATTGCCTGTCCCATCCCCTGCTGCTATGTTCTTACTCTCTGCTTTCAGCACTTTGCTGCCTCCCAGGATCACAAAGTAATGGTGCACTTACACTGCGGGGACTGTTACAGGTCACATTGAGGAAAGATGCTGGGGGAGATGTGGGGTGACACTGGGGTGATGTAAGGCAGTGACATTGGGGGTTATGTTGAGGAATCAGTGGGGGCTGAAGTCAAGGAGTGGACACCGGGTGACGGTGGGGGACAGGCGTTGTTGGGGGGACATTGCTTGGCATTACTGGGGTGATGTTGAGGTATCACTGGGGGGATGATATCAGGGAGTCACACTGAGAGAAGACATTGAGGTGGGGCTGATGGGGGTAGGAGACCAAGGGGGTGGGGGGGAGGTGTCGCTGTCGTTGCTCGTGGTTGGGCAGAGATGACAAAGAAGAGAGAGACAGAAATAAATAAATAAATAAAATATGAGGAGGAAAAGGGGAGAGATGAAGAGAGAGAGAAAAATGTATAAATAAATAAAAGCAAGAAGGGTTAAGGGATGAAGACAGAAATAAATAAGAGGGAGAAGGGGGGAGAGATGAAGAGAAGAAAGATAAATAAATAGAGGGTGAAGGGGGGAGGAATGAAGAGAGAGAGAGACAAAAATAAATAAAATAGAAATAAAGAAGAGGGAGAAGGGGGAGAGATGGAGAGAGAGAGAGAAATAAACAAATATATAAATAAATAAGAGAGAGAAGAGGGAGAGATAAAGAGAGACAGTGAGAGAAATGAAGAAATAAGAGGGAGAAGGAGAGAGAGGAAGAGAGAGAGAGAAAAAATGCATAAATAAAGAAGAAGGAGAATGGGGGAGAGATGAAGAGTGGGAGAGAGAAATAAATAAAATAGAAATAAAGAGGGAGAAGGGGGAGAGATAAAGAGAGAAATAAATACATAAACAAATAAGAGGGAAAATGGGAGAGAGGTGAAAAAAGAGAGAATTCAATAAATAATAACAAAAGAGGGAGAAGGGGGGGCGAGATGAAGTGATAGAGAGAAATAAATAAAAACATAAATAAGGGAGAAAGCTGCAGAGATGAAGAGAGAGACAAAATAAAGAAATAAATAAGGAATGAACAGGGAGAAGGGGGGAGAGACGATGGAGAGAGAGAGAGAGACAAAGAAAGAAAGAAGAGGGAGATGGGGGAGAGATGAAGAGAGATAGAAATAAATAAAGAAAGAATATGGAGAATAGGGGAGAGATGAAGAGGGAGAGTGAGAAATAAATCCGTAAATAAATAAGAGGGATAAGGGGGGGAGATGAAGAGAGTAAGAGCAAAAAATAAATAAATGGGAGAAGGGGGGAGAGATTAAGAGAGAGAAATAAATAAAGAAAGAAGAGGGATAAAGGGGGAAACATGAAGAGAGAGAAATAAAGAAAGAAAGAACATGGAGAAGGGGAAAGAGATGAAGAGAAAGATAGAAATAGATATGTAAATACATAAGAAGGAGAAGAGGGGGGAGATGAAAAGAGAGAGAGAGAAAAATAAACAAATACATAAATAAGAGGGAGAATGGAAACGAGATGAAGAGAGAGAGAGAAATGAATAAATCCATAAATAAATGTCAGTGGTTTACCGGGCTGGTTCGGCCCGGTTCCGTGACAATTGGTACAGGGGACCCACAGAATGACGCCCCAGGAAAGGGGAAGGGAGAAAGGGAAAAGGAGACGGGCCTAGAAACAAAACAGCGGCAACGATCTGAGGAAGAAAGCTAATTTACTAAATAAGATACCAGTAAGCAAAATAACATAATATAATACAATGTGATTGGAATTGAAGCTAATAAATCAAATAAAATGAGCAAGAGAGAGTGTCCAATAAACCGAAGGCCTTATGCTTAACGCTGAAGGCGAGGCGGCGGCGAACACCCACTGCTGAGTTGATCCCAAAGGAAAGAGAGTGTCTCATGATTGCAGACAGTTTTTATCTTTTCCCTCTGAGCAGAAATATGTAAAAAAGCAAAACATCGCAAAGTCCTCTGGAATTATACCCAGAATTATCAATGATCCATGGAGCTGGAGTATTAACCCTTTAATTCTTAATGCACTACATGATGTTATGATGTGGAATACCAATGCCAAAAATCATACAACCATGACAATAAATAATAGTGAGAAGGGGGGAGAGACGAAGAGAGATTGAGAGAGAGAGATAAATAGATGTATAAATAGAGAACAGGGAGAATTGGGGAGAGGTGAAGAGGAAGAGCAAGAAATAAATAAATACATAAATAAGGAGGCGAATGGGGGAGAGATGAAGAGAGATAGAAATAAATAGATACATAAATAAAGAGGTGGGAGAAGGGGGAAAAGATGAAGAGAGAGTAGGAAAGAAATAAAAAATACATAAATAAGTGGGAGAATGTGGGAGAGATGAAGACAGAGAGAGAAGTAAATAGATACATAAATAAAAAAGAGGGAGAAGGGGGAGAGATGAAGAGCAAGAGAAAGAAAAAGAAAAGAAAGAAGAGGGAGAAGGGGGAAAGATAAAGAAAGAGAGAGAAAAATGAATAAATAAGAGGGAGAAGGGGGAGAGAAGAAGAGTGAGAAAGAAATAAATAGAAAGAAGGGGCGGAAGGGGGTGAGATGGAGAGAGAGCGAAAAATAGGTAAATAAAGAAGGGGCAGAACAGGGGAGAGATGAAGATAGAAAGAGAAATAAATAAGCAAAGAAGAGGGAGAAGGGGGGAGAGATGAAGAGAGAGCGAGAGAGAAAGAAAGAAGACGGAGAAGGGGGAGAAATGAAGAGAGAAAGAAAAATGAATAAATAAGAAGGAGAAGAAGGGAGAGATGAAGAGGAAGAGAGGGAGGGAGAAAGAAAGAAAGAAAGAAGAGGGAGAAGGGGGGAAGAATGGAGAGCGGGAGAGAGAGAGAGAGAAAGAAAGAGGAGGAAGAAGGGGGAATTGAGGGAAAACGGAGAACCGGAATCGAGGGAAGAGATAAATAGAGAAAGAGATATAAGAGGGAACCAATGAATAGTGAGAAGACGAAACCAATGAATAGAGAAACTGAAACCGATGAATAGAGAAATGGAATAGCGGGAACCGAGAAATAGTGAGAAGAGGGAACATATAAGTAGAGAAATGGAACCACCAGAACAAATTAATACAGAAAAGAGGGAACAGACAAGTGGAGGAACGGAGTAGAGGGAACCGACTAATAGTGAGAAGAGGGTACAGATAAACAGAGAAATGGAATCGTAGGAACAGATTAATAGAGAGAAGAGGGAACCGATAAATAGAGAAATGGCATAGCGGGAACCAAAAAATAGAGAAACGGCATAGCGGGAAGCAAAAAAATAGAGAAACGGAATAGCGGGAGCCGATAAATAGAGAAACGGAATTGCAGGAAAAGATTAATAGAGAAAAGAGGGAACAGTAAAACAGAGAAATGGAATCACAGGAACAGAGTAACAGAAATCGAAAAATAGGATAGAGGAAATGATATAATAGGGAGAAGAGGGAACAGATAAATAGAGAACTGGAATCACGGGAACCGATAAATAGTGAGAAGAGGGTACAGAGAAACAGAGAAACAGAATCGCAGGAGCAGAGAAACAGGGGGTAGAGGAAACAGATAAATAGATTTATATAGAGAAGAGGGAACTGATAAACGGAGGAACGGAATACCAGGAACCAATAAACGGAGGAACGGAATAGTGGAAACCGAGAAAAAGGGAAATGGAATTGCAGGAATATGTTAACAGAGAAATAGAATAGAAGGAATAGATAAACAGAGAAATAGAGAAATAGACTAGCAGGAACAGATTAATAGAGAGAAGCGGGCACAGATTAACAGAGAAACGAGTAGCAGGAAATAAAGATACAGAGAAACAGAAAAGAGGAAACATAAATAGAGATCTAGATAGAATACGGAATAAATGAATAGATTTATGCAGCAAGGTTGGAACAGATTCTTAAATTTCTATAGAGAAGAGATAAATAGAGGAATGGAATAGTGGGAACAGAGGAATAGAATAGCGGGAACTGATAGAGAAAAGGAATTCCGGGATCATATTAACAGAGAAATAGAATAGAGGGTACAGATAAACAGAGAAATGGACAAAGAGAACAGAGGGAATAGATTAACAGGGAGTAGTGGGAACAGGTAAGTAGAGAAATAGAATAGTGGGAAGAGAAAATAGAGAAATAGAATAGCAGGAACATATTAACAGAGAAATAGAATACTAGGAACAAATAGAGAGACTGACTTGAAGGAACAGATTAATAGAGAGAAGAGGGAAATGATAAATAGAGAAACGAAGTCGCGGGAATAGATTAATGGTGAGAGGAGGGAACAGAGAAACAGAGAAATGGAATCACGGGAACTAATTAATACAGAGAAGAGGGAACCGATAAATAGAGAAACGGAATAGAGGGAACCGATAAATAGTGAGAAGAGGCAACTGAGAAACAGAGAAATGGAATCGTGGGAACAGAGAAACTGAGAAAAGGAATCACAGGAAAAGATAAACATAAATAGAGAAATAGAATAGAGGGAATAGATGAATAGGGAGTAGAGGGTACAGATAAACAGAGAAATGGAATCACGGGAAAAGATAAACATAAATAGGGAAATAGAATAGAAGGAATAGATGAATAGGGAGTAGAGAGATAGATTAATAGATTTCTATAGAGAAGAGGGAACAGATAAATAGATTTATCTAGAGAAGAGAGAACCAACCAATGGAGGAACGGAATAGCGGGAACTGATAAATAGTGAGAAGAGAGAACAGAGAAACAGAGAAATGGAATCGCGGGAACAGATAAAACTAGAAATTGAGAAATAGAATAGCGGGAACAGATTAACACAGTAACAGAATAACAGAATACCGGGAACCGATGAATAGAGAAACGGAATTCCGAGAAATAA
Organism: Oreortyx pictus; assembly: GCA_036925125.1. Taxonomy (NCBI): domain Eukaryota; kingdom Metazoa; phylum Chordata; class Aves; order Galliformes; family Odontophoridae; genus Oreortyx; species Oreortyx pictus. The sequence goes on from JAUPFR010000014.1 coordinate 19,675,801, forward strand.
ATAAATAGAGAAATGGAATAGCGGATGATAATTAAATAGAGAAAAGGAATAGTGGGAACAGATAAATATAGAAAGAAAATAGCAGGAACAGATAAAAAGAGACATAAATGCATGAGGGAATAAATTAATAAATTTCTACAGAGAAGTTGGACCACATTATTAGATTTATATAGAGAAGAGGGAACAGATAAATATAAGAACGGAATAGAGGGAAGAGATAAATAGACAGAAGTGGGAACAGAGAAATAGGAAAACGGAATAGCTGGAGCAGAGAAATAGTGAGAAGAGGGAACAGAGAAACCGAGAAATGGAATCATGGGAACAGAGAAACATAAATAAATAGAATAGAGGGAATAGATTAATAGGGAGTAGAGGGAACAGATAAATAGATTTATATAGAGAAGACGGAACCGCCAACCGGAGGAAGGGAATAGCGGGAACAGAGAAACCAAGAAATGGCATCACGGGAACAGAGAAACATAAATAAATAGAATAGAGGGAATCGATTTATAGGGAGTAGAGGGAACAGATAAATAGATTTATATAGAGAAGACGGAACCGCCAACCGGAGGAAGGGACTAGCGGGAACTGCCAACCGGAGGAAGGGAATAGCGGGAACCGATGAATAGAGAAATGTAAAAGAGAGAAGAGAAAATAGGCAAACGGAATTGAGGGAACAGATTAATTGAGAGAAGAGGGAACAGATAAACAGAGAAACAAAATATCAGGAACAGATAAATAGAGATATAAATGTATGAGGGAATAAATTAATAGATTTATACAGAGAAGTAGGACCGCATTATTAGATATATAGAGAGAATAGTTGAACAGATAAATATAGGAACGAAATAGAGGGAACAGAGAAATAGTGAGAAAAGGGAACAGAGAAACCGAGAAATGGAATCATGGGAACGGAGAAACATAAATAGAGAAAGAGAATAAAGGGAATAGATTTATAGGGAGTAGAGGGAACAGACAAATAGATTTATATAGAGAAGACGGAACCGACAACTGGAGGAATAGCGGGAACCGACAACTGGAGGAAGGGAATAGCGGGAACCGATTAATAGTGAGAAGTGGGAACAGATAAACAGTGAAACGGAGTCGTGTGAACAGATAAAATGAGAAATACAGAAATAGAATATCGGGAACCGATGAATAGAGAAACAGAGTAGCGGGAATCAATGAACACAGAAACGGATTAGTGGAAAACAAATAAATAGAGAAACGGAATCGTGAGAAGAGATAGGCAGAGAAATGGAATCGCAGGAACCGATGAATAGAGAAATGGAATAGTGGGAAGAGAATAAATACAGAGATAGATAAAAGAGGGAATAAATTAATTGATTTATACAGAGAAGTTGGAATAGATTCTTAGATAAAAAAACGATAAATAGAAGAAAGGAATAGAGGAAACAGATAAATAGAGGAACAGAATAAGGGAATATATAAATAGAGTTATAGAATAGCGGGAACAAATAAATAGAGAAATGGAATAGCGGCAACAGACTATTAGTGAGAATAGATAACAGAGAAACAGAGAAATGGAATTGCGGGAACAGATTAACAGAAAAATAGAATACCGGGAAAAGATTAACAGAGAAACAGAATAGTGGAATGATGAATTGAGAAACAGAGAAATGGAGTCACAAAAGGAACAGAGAAACAGAGAAATGAAATCGTGGGAACCAATAATTAGAGAAACAGAACAGCAGGTTCCGATAAATAGAGAAACGGAGTAGCGGGTACCGATTAATAGTGAGAAAAAGGGACAGAGAAACCGAGAAATGGAACCAAAGGAAAAGAAAAACATAAATAGAGAAATAGGATAGAGGGAATAGATTAATAGGGAGTAGAGGGTACAGATAAATAGAGGAACAGAATAGTGGGAACTGATCAACAGAGAAACAGAATCAAAGGAACTGAAAAATAGAGAAACAGAAAAGAGGGAACAGATAAATAGAGATATTGATAGAAGAGGGAATAAATTAATAGATTTATACAGAGAAGTGGGAACAGATAAGTAGAGGAACGGAACTGAGGGAACTGATAAGTAGAGAAATAGAGAAATAGAATAGATGGAATAAATTAATAGGGAGTAGAGGGAAAAGATACATAGAGAAATAGAGAAGTGGGAAGAAAAAATAGAGAAATAGAAAAGCAGGAACAAATAAATAGAGAAACCGAATTGAAGGCAAAGATTAATAGAGAGAAGAGGGAACAGAGAAATAGAGAAACGGAGTAGCGGGAACACAGATATAGTGAAACGGAATAGCGGGAACAGATAAACAGAGAAAATAGAGAAATAGAATACTGGGAACAGATTAACAGAAAAACGGAATAGAGGGAACAGATAGAAAACTGAACTGGTAAATAGAGAAATAGAATAGCGGGAACAGAATAATAGTCAGAAGAGGGAAGAGATAAACAGAGAAGCAGAATACTGGGAACCTATAAATAGAGAAACGGAATAGAAGGAAACGATAAATAGAGAAATGGAATAGCAGGAAAAAAGTAAATAGAGAAACCGAATAGCGGGAGCAGATGAATAGAGAAATGAAATAGTGGGAAGAGAATAAAAAGAAATACGGATAGAAGAGGGAACAAATTAATTGATTTATACAGAGAAGTTGGGTTAGATTCTTAGATTTATATAGAGAAGAGAGAACAGATAAATAGAGGAAAGGAATAGAGGAAACATAAATAGAGGAATGGAATAAGGAAACATATAAAAAAGGTTACAGAATAGCGGAAACAAATAAATAGAGAAACGAAATAGTGCAACAGATTAATAGAGAAACAGAATAGCGTCAACAGATTATTAGTGAGAAGAGATAACAGAGAAACAGAGAAATGGAATAGCGGGAACAGATTAACAGCGAAAAAGAATAGAGGGTACAGATAAACAGAGAAATGGACAAAGAGAATAGAGGGAATAGATTAACAGGGAGTAGTGGGAACAGGTAAGTAGAGAAATAGAATAGCAGGAAGAGTAAATAGAGAAATAAAATAGCGGGAACATATTAACAGAGAAATAGAATACTGGGAACAAATAGAGAGACGAAATTGAGGGAACAGATTAATAGAGAGAAGAGGGAAATGATAAATAGAGAAACGGAGTCGCGGGAATGGATTAATGGTGAGAGGAGGGAACAGAGAAACAGAGAAATGGAATCACGGGAACTAATTAATACAGAGAAGAGGGAACCGATAAATAGAGAAACAGAATAGCAGGAACCGATAAATGGAGAAGCGGAATAGCAGCAACCGATAAATAGTGAGAAGAGAGAACAGAGAAACAGAGAAATGGAATCACGGGAACAGATAAAACTAGAAAATGAGAAATAGAATAGCGGGAACAGATTAACAGAATAACAGAATACCGGGAACCGATGAATAGAGAAACGGAATTCCGAGAAATAAATAAATAGAGAAATGGAATAGCGGATGATAATTAAATAGAGAAAAGGAATAGTGGGAACAGACAAATATAGAAAGAAAATAGCAGGAACAGATAAAAAGAGACATAAACGCATGAGGGAATAAATTAATAAATTTCTACAGAGAAGTTGGACCACATTATTAGATTTATATAGAGAAGAGGGAACAGATAAATATAGGAACGGAATAGAGGGAAGAGATAAATAGACAGAAGTGGGAACAGAGAAATAGAAAAACGGAATAGCTGGAGCAGAGAAATAGTGAGAAGAGGGAACAGAGAAACCGAGAAATGGAATCACGGGAACAGAAAAACATAAATATATAGAATAGAGGGTGTAGATTAATAGGGAGTAGAGGGAACAGATGAATAGATTTACATAGAGAAGACGGAACCGACAACTGGAGGAAGGGAATAGCGGGAACCGATTAATAGTGAGAAGTGGGAACAGAAACAGAGAAATGGAATCGTGTGAACAGATAAAATGAGAAATACAGAAATAGAATACCGGGAACAGATTAACAGAAAAATATTATACCGGAAACCAATGAATAGGGAAACAGAGTAGCGGGAACCAATGAATACAGAAACGGATTAGTGGAAAACAAATAAATAGAGAAACGGAATCGTGAGAAGAGATAGGCAGAGAAATGGAATCGCAGGAACCGATGAATAGAGAAACGGAATAGTGGGAAGAGAATAAATAGAGATACAGATTGAAGAGGGAATAAATTAATTGATTTATACAGAGAAGTTGGAATAGATTCTTAGATTTATATAGAGAAGAGGGAACAGATGAATAGAGGAACGGAATAAGGGTACATATAAATAGAGTTATAGAATAGCGGGAACAAATAAATAGAGAAACGGAATAGCGGCAACAGACTATTAGTGAGAATAGATAACAGAGAAACAGAGAAATGGAATTGTGGGAACAGATTAACAGAAAAATAGAATACCGGGAAAAGATTAGCAGAGAAACAGAATAGCGGAACGATGAATTGAGAAACAGAGAAATGGAGTCACGGGAACAGAGATACAGAGAAATGAAATCGCGGGAACTGATTAAGTACAGAGAAGAGGGAACCGATAGTTAAAGAAACAGAATAGCGGGTTCCAAAAAATAGAGAAACGGAATAGCGGGAACCGATTAATATAGAGTAGAGAGAACCGATAATTAGAGAAACAGAACAGCAGGTTCCGATAAATAGAGAAACGGAGTAGCGGGTACCGATTAATAGTTTGAAAAGGGAACAGAGAAACCAAGAAATGGAACCAAGGGAAAAGAAAAACATAAATAGAGAAATAGGATAGAGCGAATAAGATTAACAGGGAGTAGTGGGAACAGGTAAATAGAGAAATATTGTAGCGGGAACAAATAAATAGGGAAACGGAATTGAGGGAACAGATTAATAGAGAGTAGCGGGAACAGAGAAATAGAGAAACGGAGGAGCGGGAACAGAGAAGAAGGAATCGATAAATAGAGAAACAGAATAGCGGAAACCGATAAATAGTGAGAAGAGGTAACAGAGAAACAGAGAAGCGGAGCAGGGGGAACAGAGAAACAGAGAAGCGGAGCAGGGGGAACAGAGAAACAGAGAAGCGGAGCAGGGGGAACAGAGAAACAGAGAAGCGGAGCAGGGGGAACAGAGAAACAGAGAAGCGGAGCAGGGGGAACAGAGAAACAGAGAAGCGGAGCAGGGGGAACAGAGAAACAGAGAAGCGGAGCAGGGGGAACAGAGAAACAGAGAAGCGGAGCAGGGGGAACAGAGAAACAGAGAAGCGGAGCAGGGGGAACAGAGAAACAGAGAAGCGGAGCAGGGGGAACAGAGAAACAGTGAAATAGGGAAATAGAATAGAGGGAATAGATTAATATGGAATAGTGGGGACAGATAGGTAAATAGAATAGCAGGAAGAGAAAATAGAGAAATAGAATAGCAGGAACAGATTAACAGAGAAACGGAATACAGGGAACAGATAAACAGAGAAATAGAATAGAGGGAAGATATTAATATATTTATATAGAGAAGAGGGAACCCGACAAGCGGAGGAACGGAATCGTGGGAACCCGACAAGCGGAGGAACGGAATCGCGACGTTGGATTAACAGAGAAACAGAATAGCAGAAACCAATAAATAGAAAAATGGAATAGCGGGAAATAAACAAATACTGAAACAGAATGTCGCAAACAGAGAGGCAGAGAAAATGAATTGCGGGAACAGATAGGCAGAGAAAGGGAAGAGCGGGAAGTAAATGAATAGAGATCTTGATTGAAGAGGGCATAAATTAACTGATTTATACAGAGAAGTTGGAACAGATTCTTAGTTTTATATAGAGATGAGGGAAGAGATTAAATAGAGGAAAGGGATAGAGGAAAGAGATAAATAGAGGAATTGAATAAGGGAACAAATAAATAGAGTAATAGAATAGCGGCAACAGATAAATAGAGAAACGGAATATTGGGAACAGAGCATTAGTGGGAAGAGATAACAGAGAAATAAAATAGCAGGAACCGATAGAGAAAAGGAATTCCGGGAACATATTAACAGAGAAATAGAATAGAGGGTACAGATAAACAGAGAAATGGACAAAGAGAATAGAGGGAATAGATTAACAGGGAGTAGTGGGAACAGGTAAGTAGAGAAATAGAATAGCGGGAAGAGAAAATAGAGAAATAAAATAGCGGGAACATATTAACAGAGAAATAGAATACTGGGAACAAATAGAGAGACGAAATTGAGGGAACAGATTAATAGAGAGAAGAGGGAAATGATAAATAGAGAAACGGAGTCGCGGGAATGGATTAATGGTGAGAGGAGGGAACAGAGAAACAGAGAAATGGAATCACGGGAACTAATTAATACAGAGAAGAGGGAACCGATAAATAGAGAAACAGAATAGCAGGAACCGATAAATAGAGAAACAGAATAGCAAGGAAAAAGTAAATGGAGAAGCGGAATAGTGGGAACTGATACATAGAGAAGCGGAATAGTGGGAACTGATACATAGAGAAGCGGAATAGTGGGAACTGATACATAGAGAAACAAAATAGCGGGAACTGATACATAGAGAAATGGAATAGCGGGAACAGACAAATTGTGAGAAGAGGGAACAGAAATGTCAAGAAATGGAATCACGGGAAAAGATAAACATAAACAGAGAAATAGAATAGAGGGAATAGATTAATAGGGATTAGAGGGTACAGATAAACAGAGGAACATAATAGCAGGGACAGATTAACAGCGAAATAGAATAGCAGAAACCGATGAATAGAGAGACAGAATAGCGAGAAAGAAATAAATAGAGAAAGGGAATCGCAGGAACACAGAGACAGTGAGAAAAGGGAACAGAGAAACAGCGAAAGGGAATCACGGAAACAGAGAAACAGCAACAGCGAAAGGGAATCGCGGGAACAGATTAACTGGGAGTAGAGAGACAGATTAATAGATTTATATAGAGAAGAGAGAACTGACCAATGGAGGAACGGAATAGCAGGAACCGATTAATACTGAGAAGCGGGAACAGATAAACAGAGAAAGAGAATTGGGTGAACTGATAAGTAGAGAAACGTAATAGAAAGAAATAAATAAAAAGGGAAATTGAATAGCAGGAACAGATACATAGAGATATAGATAGTGTGGAATAAATTAATAGATTTATACAGAGAAGTTGGAACACATTATCAGATTTATATAGAGAAAAGGGAACAGATAAATAGAGGAACGGAATAGCGGCAGAGTTATAGAGGAAGGGAATAAGATAACAAATAAATAGAGTAATAGAATAGCAAGAAAAGATAAATAGAGAAACGGAATAGCAGCAACAGATTATTAGTGAGAAGAGATAACAGAGAAACAGAGAAAGGGAATTGCAGGAGCCGATTAACACAGAGAAGAAGGAACTGATAATTAGAGAAATGGAATAGCGGGAACCGATAAATATTGAGAAGAGGGAGCAGAGAAACTGAGAAATGGAACCACGGGAAAAGAAAAACATAAATAGAGAAATAGGATAGAGGAAATAAATTAATAGGGAGTAGAGGGTACAGATAAATAGAGGAACAGAATAGCGGGAAAAGATTAACAGAGAAATAAAATAGCACGAACAGATTAACAGAGAAACGAAATAGCAGGAAATAGAGAAATAGAGAAATGGAAAAGAGGGAACAGATTCTTAGATTTTATACAGAGAAGAGGGAACGGAAAAACAGAGGAACGGCATAGCGGGAACCGATTAAATGTGACAAGAGGGAACCAATAAACTGCGAAATGAAAGAGCGGGAACCAAATAATAGTGAGAAGAGAGAACAGATAAATAGAGAAAAGCAATAGCAGGGGAAAAGCAAATAGAGAAACGCAATAGCGGGAGCAGATTAATATTGAGAAGAGGGAACAGATAAATAGAGAAACGTAATCACGGGAGCAGATAAATAGAGAAATAGAGAAATAGAATAGAGGGAATAGATTAAAAAGGAATAGTGAGAACAGAATATAGAGAAATACAATAAAGGGAAGAGATAAATAGAAAAATAGAACAGCGGGAACAGATTAACAGAGAAACAGAATAGCAGGAACAGATTAATAGATAGACTGAACCGGTAAATAGAGAAACGGAATAGCAGGAGCAGATTAATAGTGAGAAGAGGGAACAGAGAAACCGAGAAATGGAATCATGTGAAAAGGTAAACATAAATAGAGAAATAGAATAGAGGGAACCGATAAATGGATTTATATAGAGAAGAAGGAACTGACAAATGGAGGAAGGGAGTAGCGGGAACCGACAAATGGTGAGAAGAGGGAACAGAGAAACCAAATTGCGGGAAAAAGATAAAAATAGATAGAGAAATAGAATAGAGGGAATAGATAAATAGGGAGTAGAGGCAAGGGATTAATAGATTTATTTAGAGAAGAGGGAACCGACAAACGGAGGAACGGAATAGAGGGAACCGACAAACGGAGATATAGATAGAAGACGGAATAAATTAATAGCTTTATACAGAGATGTTGGAACAGATTATAAGATTAATATAGAGGAGAGAACAGAGAAGTAGAGGAACGGAATAAGGGAACTGATACATAGAGAAACAGAGTAGCGGGAACTGATACATAGAGAAACGGAGTAGCGGGAACTGATACATAGAGAAACGGAGTAGCGGGAACAGACAAATTGTGAGAAGAGGGAACAGATAAACACAGAAATGGAATGGAGAGGGAATAAATTATAGATTTATAGAGAGAAGAGGGAACAGATTATTAGATTTATAGAGAGAAGAGGGAACAAATACATAGAGAAACGGAATCGCTGGGCCAGAGAAACAGAGAGAAGAGGGAAGAGATTAAGAGAGACACATAAAAGAGGAAACTGACAGAGACAAGAGGGAAGAGATTAAGAGAGACACATAAAAGAGGAAACTGATAGAGACAAGAGGGAAGAGATTAAGAGAGACACAGAGACAAGAGGAAAGAGATTAATATAGAAATAGGATAGAGGGAAAAGATTTAGAGAAAAAAGAAAAGCGGGAGCAGCCTAACAGCGAACGGGACCCGAGGGAGCAGATAAAGAGAGAAATAGAATAGTGGGAATGTTGAGGAATGGCTGCAGGACCAGGGGGGACATGGTGATATGTACAAGCATAGCCTATGCGGCAGTACAGAATGCATAGTTATGGAGAAGGTATTGGACGCTGGTAGAATGTCATGCTACCCTTGGGCTAACCAGTAAACAACTTAAGGCAAAACCTAGCCAAAGGTGAAACTTGCCTGGACAATGGGAATGGCTGGATGACTGCTCAAGAGTAACGTGGTTGCATTGTTGCCTGCTATTATGTAACTGACACCTTGCCTAGTGATTATCAGCATTGTAGCAACCTGCCTAGCAAGTATCACGGATGGCTCACTGGCCACCAATGATAAGAAAGCAGGCTTGCCAGAGAAAAACTAAGAAAAACTACATAATCTGTGCATTTTTAACAATAAAGTGGAAGCTTGATCACTCATATTGAGTCCTGTCATCCTTCCCCCACCTGAGAGCAATCAATTCAGACCCTGAAATCCGTGGCACAGGAACAGATAAAGAGAGAAATAGAATAGCGGGAACAGATAAATAGAGAAATAGATAGAAGAGGGAATAAATTACCATATTCATAGAGAGAAGAGGGAACTGATAAATAGAGAAACAGAATAGATGGAACTGATTAATAGAGAAATCGATAGAAGAGGGAATAAATTAATAGATTTATAGAGAGGAGAGAACAGGGAAACAAAGAAATGGAATCAAGGGAACAGATTAAGAGAGAAATATTATTCATGGAACAGATAAATAGAGAAACAGAATTGTGGGAGCAGAATTAATAGTGAGAAGAGGGAACAGACTGACAGGGAAATGGAATCGGGGGAACAGATAAATAGACAAATAGGTAGAAGAATGAATAAATTAATAGATTTATAGAGAGTTGGAACAGATTATTAGATTTGTTTGTTGCAAGGGTCCCTTGGGACTCGCTCCTGAGGGGTAAAGGGGTCCAGGAAGCCTGGGTCCTCCTCAAGACGGAAATCTTAAAGGCACAGGAGCAGGCTGTCCCTGAATCCCGTAAGTCAAGCCGGAGGGGAAAAAGGCCAGTGTGGATGAACCAGGATCTTTTGTTGAGACTCCGGGAGAAAAAGAGAGTCTATGTCCTCTGGAAGATGGGACAGGCTACTTGGGGAGACTACAGGGAACTTGCCAAGATTTGCAGGCAGGAAGTTAGAAATGCAAAAGCCCTGCTTGAACTTAGACTGGCTACTGCAGTAAAGGAGAACAAAAAATACTTTCATAAATACATTAACAGTAAAAGAAGAACCAAGGAGAATTTCCCTACTTTACTTGATGTGGCAGGGAATGTAACCACAGAGGATAAGGAAAAGGCTGAGGTTCTCAATGCCTTCTTCACGTCTGTCTTTAATAGACAGACCAGTTATCCTCAGGATGCTTTTTGCCCTGACCCAGAAGTCTGGGACAAAGCGCATCATACACCCCCTGTGATCCCAGCAGAGACAGTTAGAGACCTGCTCCTCCATCTGAACTGCCACAAGTCCATGGGGCCAGATGGGATCCACCCAAGGGTGCTGAGGGAGCTGGCAGAGGTGATTGCCAAGCTGCTTTCTGCCATCTATCAGCATTCCTGGTCATCTGGAGAGGTCCCACAAGATTGGAGGCTTGCCGATGTGACTCCCATCTACAAGAAAGGCCATAAGGAAGATCCGGGGAACTACAGGCCTGTCAGCCTGACCTCAGTATCAGGGAAAGTTATGGAGCAATTGATCTTGAGGGAGATCACACGGCACGTGCATGGCAATCAGGGGATCAGACCCAGCCAGCACAGGTTCACAAAGGGCAGGTCGTGCTTGTCCAACCTCATCTCCTTCTACGACTGGGTGACCAGACTGGTAGATGAGGGAAAGGCTGTTGATGTAGTCTACCTGGACTTCAGCAAAGCCTTTGACACAGTCTCCCACAGTATTCTCCTGGGGAAACTGGCAGCCCGTGGTGTGGACAGGTTCACTCTTCTCTGGGTTGAGAATTGGCTAGAGGGCTGTGCCCAGCGGGTAGTGGTTAATGGAGTCAAGTCTAGCTGGCGTCCTGTCACAAGTGGTGTCCCCCAGGGGTCAGTATTGGGGCCCATACTGTTTAATATCTTTATTGATGACCTGGATGAGGGGATTGAGTGTACCCTCAGTAAGTTTGTGGATGACACCAAGTTGGGAGGATGTGTCGATCTGCCTGAGGGTAGGGAGGCCCTTCAGCGGGATCTGGATAGGCTGGACAGTTGGGCTGAGGTCAATGGGATGAGGCTGGAGTATGCTGAAAATATCAAGAACTTGGGGCTGGAATTTCAGAGGCAATATCATAGATATTGCTGGGGTTTAGAGGTGGATTTCCAGTCGAGACAGCAAGGATTTGGGCTGGAGATTCGGAAGAAAAAGCGAGGATCAGAGGCGGGAAATAAGAAGGTGACAGTGAGGATCAGGTGCTGGACAAATGCACGAGACAGCGGGGATCGGGGCTGGAAAAAAATGGTGTGAAAGCAAGGACCAAGTGCTGGAAAATAGGGCGAGAAAGCGAGGACATGGGGCCGGAAATTGGGGAGGAATTGTGAGGAGTTGGTTAAGAGTCAGGGCTGAAATAGTGGTGATTTAGGTGAGGATTTTTGGGTTAGAAAAAGCGGAACAGTGACCAGAGTTCAAAGGGAGAGAATGAGGAGTTAGGGCCACCATTTGAGGTGAGAGAGCGAGTATTTGGGTCAGAGTTTGGGCTGAAAGAGCGAGGAATTAGGGCCGGAATTTTGGGTGAGATAAACAACATGGTTGGCTGCAATCAGTGTTGGAATAGCATGGATTTAAGGCCGGATGTTCGGGTGGGACTGCGTGGAGATAGGGATGGAGATTGGGGTGGAACAACAGAATCAAAGAGGAAAAGAAATCTGTGTACCTGGCTGTCGATAAGAGCCTCCAAAGAACCGATCTCCAAGCAGAGAAGCTTACCAAGTGGTGGTAAGCCCTTAAATGGGGTCTGGGAGAGGTGGAGGCAGACTCCATCCCTTCCAGTCACACAGGTGCATTGCCTTCACCTGTGCTCCTGCAGCTGACTCTGTGCTCACCTCAGGTGATCCATCAGTGCTTCAGGCCACGATTCAACAGTTCCCATACACTGCACCCCTTCACAACGTGAACCACTGACCAAGTAAACTATAGAGAGAGCTTTCCTTCATACAGAGATCCAATGCATACTGATATCATCTGGGATGAGTGATGATGGGGAGTAATATAGGTGTCTCAAGGGTACCGAGAGGGACTGGAGCTTGAGGTGAATGAGCAAGAATTCAAGGCCGGAGTTTGGGGCAAAAGAGTGATGATATGGGGGAGCAGTTTAGGGTGAAATAAGGAAAATCTGGGGCTGTAGCCTGTTGTGGAATAGCAAGAAGTTAAATGGAGTTTTGAGTGAATTATCTAGATTTGGCACTAGAGCCTGGGGTGAAAACACAAGGAATTAGGTCTTGCGTGTGAGGGTGATGGTGAGGATCTGGGACTCCTGTTAGGGAGGAAGTAGCAAGGGTTTGCGGCTGGAGCACGGGGTGAAACAATGAGGATTTTGGACTGGAGTTTGAGGTGAAAATGCTGAGGAGTTGGGACGGGAGTCCATTGTGAAAGTGTGAGGATTTAGGGCCGCAGGCTGGGGTGAGGCAATGAAGGCTTGGGGCTGGAATTTAGGGTGAAATTACAAGTGTTTGGGTCTGGAGGATATTTTGAAATAGTGAGGATTGAGCAGTGAGAAGCAACGGGGCAACGGTGGGCAGGTGATGGGCTGGAGGTGTCTCCTCGCGCCCTCCTGTGGCCGCCGGGAGGTACTGCACGTACTGCGCATGGGAGCGCCACCGATCGGGGCTGGAAAAAAGGGCATGCAAGTGACGATCGAGTGCTGGAAAATAGGGCAAGAAAGTGAGGATATGGTGGCGGAATCTGGGAAGGAATAGTGAGGAGTTGGTTAAGAGTTAGGGCTGGAATAGCGAGGATTTAGGTGTGGGTTTTCAAATTGGTCACTCTTCCTCGTATTCTAGAGTTTAAAGGGAGAGAATGAGGAGTAAGGGCCACAGTTTGGGGTGAGTGTGCAAGTATTTGTCTCAGAGGTTGGTGTGAAAGAATGAGGAATTAGGGACAGAGATCTGAGTGAGATAAATAAGAGAGATGGCTGCAGTCAGTGTTGGAATAGCATGGATTTAAGGCCGGATTTTGGAGTGAAAAAGTGAGGAGTTTGGGACAGAGATTGGGGTGGAACAGCGAGGACTTAGGGACACAGCATCTGTCTGTGCAGTGTACAGCACCTAATGACACATAATACGGCAATCTTAGTCCTACCTGACCCTGAACATACACAGGTCCACCGGCCCTGATGGATGCATCATGGAGTGCAGAGGGAATCAGGCGTTGCAGTCAGCAGGCCGCTCTTAATAAGATCTGAGACGTTGTGGTGTCCAGGGCAAGTCCACGAGACAGCGAGGATCACGGCCTGGAGAACTGTGTGAGACCGTGAAAATCAGGGGCTGGACAAATGGGCGAAACAGCAAGGATCAGGAGCCAGAATTTGAGAGGATTAGCGAGGAGTTGGGTACAGAGTTAGGGCTGGAATAGCGATGATATAGGGTTGGAGTTTGGGGTGAGAGAGAGAGGATTTATAACTGGAGTTCCTGGTGAGAGAGCAAGGACTTGGAACTGGATTTTGTGGTGGAAAAGATAGAGATTGGGATGCAATAGCGATGAGTTAGTGTCAGAGTTTGAGCTGAGAGAGCAAAAATTTAGGGCCAGAGTTTGGCCTGAGAGAGCGAGGATTTAAAGCCTGAGTTTGGCGTGAGAGAGCGAGGATCTGGATCTAAAGTTTGGCAAGGAAGAGCGAGGAGTTGGGGTCAGAGATTGGAAAGGAAGTGGAACGATTTAGGGCCAGATATTGGTGTGGAATTGTGAGGAGTTTTTGCAGGAGTTTGGAGTGAGAGAGTCAGAATTCACAGCCAGAGTCTGGTGAGAGAGCATGGATTTAAAGCCAGATTTAGGGCCAGAATCTGGGGTGTAACATTGAGGATTTAGTACTGGAGTTTGGGGTGGAAATGTGAAGAGTTGGGACAGGGATTGCAGAGGAACAGCAAGGAGTTACGGAAGGAGATTGGGGTGGAATAGCGAATATTCGAAGCCAGAAGATGGGCTGAGATAGCGAGGAGTTAAGGAGGGAGTATGAATTGCAATAGCAAGGTTTGAAAGACTGAGGCTGGGGTGGAATTGAAAGGAGTATTGGTAAGAGATTAATAGAGGGGACAGATTAAGAGAGAAATAGAGAAAAGAGGGAAGAGATTAAGAGAGAAATAGAATGGAGGGAACAGATAAATAGAGAAATAGAATAGAGGGAATAGATTAATAGAGAAATAGAATGGAGGATACACCTTAATAGGGAGAAGAGGGTACAGAGAAATAGAGATATAGAATAGAGGAAACAGATTAATAGACAAATAGAATAAAGGAAAAGATTTAAAGTGAAATAAAATAGATTGAACAGAATAAGATAGAAATAGATTATATGGAAAAGATTAATAGATTAATAGAGAGAAGAAGGAACAGTTCAAGAGGGAAACAGAATAGAGGTAACAGATTAAGAGATAAATAGAATAGAGGGAAGAGATTTATCGAGAAATAGAGAATAGGTGGAAGAGATTAATAGTGAAATAGAATTCAGAGAACATATTTATAGAGAAAAAGAATAGAGGGAACAGATTAATAGACAAATAGAGAGAAGAGTGAATAGATTAATCGAGAAAAAGAATCGAATGAAGAGGTTAATTGAGAAAGAGAATCGAGGGAAAAGTTTAGTAGAGGAATAGTATCGAGAGAACAGGTAAATAGAGAAATAGAAATATGAGGGAACAGAAAAGTAGAGAAATAGATTCGATGGAACAGAAAAATAGAATCGAGGGAACATATAAATAGAGAAATAGAAAGAAGAGAGTACAGATAAAGAGAGAAATATAATCGAGGGAAAAGATTAATATGGAAAGAGAAAGAAGAGAGAACAGATAAATAGAGAAACAGAATCGAGGGAACAGATGCATAGGGAAATAGAATAGTGGAAACGGAAAAATAGAGAAATAGATATGAGGGAACAGAAACAGAGAAATAGAATTGAAGGAACAGATTAATATAAAAATAGAATGGATGGAACAGATTAATAGTGAGAAGAGGGAATATATTAATAGAGAATTTGAATAGGGAGAATAGATCAATAGGGAGTAGACGGAAAAGATAGAGAAATACAATACCGGGAAGAGAGAAATGGATAGAAGAGGAACAGATAACGGGAGGAATAGAATGGAGGAAACACAAAGAGGAAAATAGAATTGAGGGAACAGGTAAACAGAGAAATAGAAAGAAGAGGGAACTGTTTAATAGAGAAATAGTATAGAGGGCACAAATAAACAGAGAAACAGAACTGAGGGCGCAGAAAAATAAAGAAATAGTATTGAGGGCACAGAATAATAAGGAAATAGAAAGAAGAGGGTACAGACTTATAGGGAAATAGATTCGCGGGTACAGATTAATAGAGAAATAGATCAGTGGGAAGAGGTTAATAGGGAGTAGAGGGCACAGATAAACAGAGAAAAAGAATGGAGGGCACAGATAAACGGAATAGCATGAACGGGTAAATAGAGAAATGGAATCGAGGGAACGGAGAAGTAGAGAAATAGAATAGCGGGAACGGATAACTAGAGAAGCAAAAAGAAGCGGGAATAATTTAATAGCTTTATAGAGAGAAGGAGGAACAGATTATTAGATAAATATAATATTGGGGACGGACAAATAGAGGAATGGAATCGAGGGAACGGATAAACAGAGAAACAGAATAGCAGGAACTAATTAACAGAGAAATAGATATAAGAGGGAATAAGGTAATAATTTTATATAGAGAAGAGGGAACAGATTAGAAGAGGAATGGAATTGAGGGCGCAGATAAATACCGATTAATATGCAAATAGAAACGAGGAACCGATTAATATGCAAATAGAAAGAAGCGGGAACAGATAAATAGAGAAGTAGAAGAAGCGGGAATAATTTAATAGATTTATAGAGAGAAGTGGGAACAGATTATTAGATGAATAGAATATTGGGAACAGATGAATAGAGGAATGGAATCGAGGAAATGGATAAATAGAGAAATAGTATTGAGGGAACAGGTAAATAGAGAAATAGATCAGCGGGAATAGATTAATAGATATATTGATTAGCGGGAACAGATATATAGAGAAATAGAATCGAGAGAACAGATTAATAGTGAGAAGAGGGAACAGATAAATACAGAAATAGAATGGAAGGAACAGATATATACAGAAATAGATAGAAGAGGGAGTAAATTAATAGATTTAAAGAGAGATGTTGGAACAGATTATTTGATTAATAGAGATTAATAGAGGAACGGATTAATAGATAAATAAAATACTGGGCATAGATTAATAGAAGAATGGAATCGAAGGAACAGAAAAAGTGAAATAGCATTGAGGGAAAAGATCACTAGACAAATAGAATAGCGAGAACAGGTAAAGAGAGAAATAGAAAGAAGAGGGAACAGATTTATAGAGAAATGGAATAGCGGGAGCATAAAAATAGAGAAACAGAAATATGACGGAACAGAATAATAGAGAAATAGATTAGCGGGGACAGGAAATTAGAGAAATAGATAGAAGAGGGAACAGATAAACAGAGAAATAGTGTAGTGGGGACAGATAAATAGAGAAATAGAATGGAGGGAAGAGATAAACAGAGAAATACAATCAGGGGAACAGATAAATATAGAAATAGAATGGAGGGAACAGATAAATAGTGAGAAAAGGGAACAGATTAATAGTGAAACTGAATAGAGGGAATAGATTAATAGGGAGTAGACGAAAAAGAAAAACAGATAAATAGAATAGTGGGAATAGATGAATAGAGAAATAGAAAGGCGGGAACACATAAATAGAGAAATAGAACAGCGGGAAAAGGAAAATAGATAAACAGTATAGCGGGAACAGAAAATTAGAGAAATAAAATCGAGGGAACATATAAATAGAGGAACAGAAAGAAGAGAAAACAGATAAACAGTGAAACAGACAAGTGGGAACAGATAAACAGAATCGAGGGAACAGATCCATAGAGAAACAGAATCGAGGGAACAGATCCATAGAGAAACAGAATCGAGGGAAGAGATTAATAGATGTAGGATCTAATAGGACTTAGGGCAGGATTTTGGGTGGAATAGCGAGGATTTAAAGATGAAGTTTGGGGAGGAAGAGGAAGGAGTTGGGGCTGGAGTTCAGAGTGAGATGCGAGGAGATAATTCTGGATTTTGTGGTGAGATAGCAAGGATATTAGGGTGGAACAGCAAGAAGTTAGGGCTAGAGATTTGGGTGGAACAGCAAGGAGTTACGGCTAGAGATTTGGGTGGAACAGCAAGGACTTGGACGGAGCAATTGTCTGTGCAGTGTACAGCAACTGAGAACAAATAAATGTTGCATTCTTAGTCCTACCTGACCCTGAACATGCACAGGTCCGCCGGTCCTGCTGGATGCAGCACAGAGTACAGAGGGAATCAGCCGTTGCAGTCAGCAGGCCGCTCTTTGTAAGATCTGAAACGTTGTGGCGTCCAGGGCAAGTCCACAGGAAGCAGAAAAGAAGAAAAAAAAAAATCACACCATTTCCGACCAGGGAAAAAAGGACTACCCCAGGAACTGCTCACCTGTTAGCAGGCTGAGATCAACGCCAGCCCAAAAGTTTGCCAGCCTCCCAAGGGTTGAGCCACACACATTCTCTCGTCACAACAGCCCCGTCCAGCTTCGCTAAGACCCGCTTTGCTTACTAGCGTTCACTGCAGCTTGCAAACGATTTGCCATGAGTACAACTGAGCAGTGCCAAATAGGATGTCGCACCACAGGGTGTGAAACAAAATGAATAATAGCCAGAGGTAGTGTCAGTCAAGATATTTTATAGATGGTGCATTTAGAAAGATTACAGAGATGGAAAGAAACAATGGAATCTAGGTGGAAAAGAAATCCGTGTACCTGTTTATCGATAAGAGCCTCCAAAGATGCAGAGAAGCTTCCCGAGTGCTGATGAGCCCTTAGAAAATGTCTGGGAGATGCGAGGAAAAGGCTGGGGCTGGGCGGGGTGAAGGCATTTTTGAAATTTTGACGATTTAATCTGGCGCAAAACAGTGCTAATTTGGGGCTGCATTTTATGGAGAAATTGTAATAGTTTAGAAATAGATACTGTGCTGAAACAGGAAAGGTTCTGGGCTGCAGTTACGAGTAGAATACTGAATGTTTGAGGCTGTTCTGTTAAATAGGGAGGATATGTGTTAGAATTTTACGATAAAATAGTGAGGCCTTTGGGCTGGAGTGTGCTGAAAATATCAAGAACTTGGGGCTGGAATTTCAGAGGCAATATCATAGATATTGCTGGGGTTTAGAGGTGGATTTCCAGTCGAGACAGCAAGGATTTGGGCTGGAGATTCGGAAGAAAAAGCGAGGATCAGAGGCGGGAAATAAGAAGGTGACAGTGAGGATCAGGTGCTGGACAAATGCACGAGACAGCGGGGATCGGGGCTGGAAAAAAATGGTGTGAAAGCAAGGACCAAGTGCTGGAAAATAGGGCGAGAAAGCGAGGACATGGGGCCGGAAATTGGGGAGGAATTGTGAGGAGTTGGTTAAGAGTCAGGGCTGAAATAGTGGTGATTTAGGTGAGGATTTTTGGGTTAGAAAAAGCGGAACAGTGACCAGAGTTCAAAGGGAGAGAATGAGGAGTTAGGGCCACCATTTGAGGTGAGAGAGCGAGTATTTGGGTCAGAGTTTGGGCTGAAAGAGCGAGGAATTAGGGCCGGAATTTTGGGTGAGATAAACAACATGGTTGGCTGCAATCAGTGTTGGAATAGCATGGATTTAAGGCCGGATGTTCGGGTGGGACTGCGTGGAGATAGGGATGGAGATTGGGGTGGAACAACAGAATCAAAGAGGAAAAGAAATCTGTGTACCTGGCTGTCGATAAGAGCCTCCAAAGAACCGATCTCCAAGCAGAGAAGCTTACCAAGTGGTGGTAAGCCCTTAAATGGGGTCTGGGAGAGGTGGAGGCAGACTCCATCCCTTCCAGTCACACAGGTGCATTGCCTTCACCTGTGCTCCTGCAGCTGACTCTGTGCTCACCTCAGGTGATCCATCAGTGCTTCAGGCCACGATTCAACAGTTCCCATACACTGCACCCCTTCACAACGTGAACCACTGACCAAGTAAACTATAGAGAGAGCTTTCCTTCATACAGAGATCCAATGCATACTGATATCATCTGGGATGAGTGATGATGGGGAGTAATATAGGTGTCTCAAGGGTACCGAG
The DNA here is from genome assembly GCA_036925125.1 of Oreortyx pictus. Classification (NCBI taxonomy): domain Eukaryota; kingdom Metazoa; phylum Chordata; class Aves; order Galliformes; family Odontophoridae; genus Oreortyx; species Oreortyx pictus. The sequence goes on from JAUPFR010000014.1 coordinate 19,695,171, forward strand.
AGGGACTGGAGCTTGAGGTGAATGAGCAAGAATTCAAGGCCGGAGTTTGGGGCAAAAGAGTGATGATATGGGGGAGCAGTTTAGGGTGAAATAAGGAAAATCTGGGGCTGTAGCCTGTTGTGGAATAGCAAGAAGTTAAATGGAGTTTTGAGTGAATTATCTAGATTTGGCACTAGAGCCTGGGGTGAAAACACAAGGAATTAGGTCTTGCGTGTGAGGGTGATGGTGAGGATCTGGGACTCCTGTTAGGGAGGAAGTAGCAAGGGTTTGCGGCTGGAGCACGGGGTGAAACAATGAGGATTTTGGACTGGAGTTTGAGGTGAAAATGCTGAGGAGTTGGGACGGGAGTCCATTGTGAAAGTGTGAGGATTTAGGGCCGCAGGCTGGGGTGAGGCAATGAAGGCTTGGGGCTGGAATTTAGGGTGAAATTACAAGTGTTTGGGTCTGGAGGATATTTTGAAATAGTGAGGATTGAGCAGTGAGAAGCAACGGGGCAACGGTGGGCAGGTGATGGGCTGGAGGTGTCTCCTCGCGCCCTCCTGTGGCCGCCGGGAGGTACTGCACGTACTGCGCATGGGAGCGCCACCGATCGGGGCTGGAAAAAAGGGCATGCAAGTGACGATCGAGTGCTGGAAAATAGGGCAAGAAAGTGAGGATATGGTGGCGGAATCTGGGAAGGAATAGTGAGGAGTTGGTTAAGAGTTAGGGCTGGAATAGCGAGGATTTAGGTGTGGGTTTTCAAATTGGTCACTCTTCCTCGTATTCTAGAGTTTAAAGGGAGAGAATGAGGAGTAAGGGCCACAGTTTGGGGTGAGTGTGCAAGTATTTGTCTCAGAGGTTGGTGTGAAAGAATGAGGAATTAGGGACAGAGATCTGAGTGAGATAAATAAGAGAGATGGCTGCAGTCAGTGTTGGAATAGCATGGATTTAAGGCCGGATTTTGGAGTGAAAAAGTGAGGAGTTTGGGACAGAGATTGGGGTGGAACAGCGAGGACTTAGGGACACAGCATCTGTCTGTGCAGTGTACAGCACCTAATGACACATAATACGGCAATCTTAGTCCTACCTGACCCTGAACATACACAGGTCCACCGGCCCTGATGGATGCATCATGGAGTGCAGAGGGAATCAGGCGTTGCAGTCAGCAGGCCGCTCTTAATAAGATCTGAGACGTTGTGGTGTCCAGGGCAAGTCCACGAGACAGCGAGGATCACGGCCTGGAGAACTGTGTGAGACCGTGAAAATCAGGGGCTGGACAAATGGGCGAAACAGCAAGGATCAGGAGCCAGAATTTGAGAGGATTAGCGAGGAGTTGGGTACAGAGTTAGGGCTGGAATAGCGATGATATAGGGTTGGAGTTTGGGGTGAGAGAGAGAGGATTTATAACTGGAGTTCCTGGTGAGAGAGCAAGGACTTGGAACTGGATTTTGTGGTGGAAAAGATAGAGATTGGGATGCAATAGCGATGAGTTAGTGTCAGAGTTTGAGCTGAGAGAGCAAAAATTTAGGGCCAGAGTTTGGCCTGAGAGAGCGAGGATTTAAAGCCTGAGTTTGGCGTGAGAGAGCGAGGATCTGGATCTAAAGTTTGGCAAGGAAGAGCGAGGAGTTGGGGTCAGAGATTGGAAAGGAAGTGGAACGATTTAGGGCCAGATATTGGTGTGGAATTGTGAGGAGTTTTTGCAGGAGTTTGGAGTGAGAGAGTCAGAATTCACAGCCAGAGTCTGGTGAGAGAGCATGGATTTAAAGCCAGATTTAGGGCCAGAATCTGGGGTGTAACATTGAGGATTTAGTACTGGAGTTTGGGGTGGAAATGTGAAGAGTTGGGACAGGGATTGCAGAGGAACAGCAAGGAGTTACGGAAGGAGATTGGGGTGGAATAGCGAATATTCGAAGCCAGAAGATGGGCTGAGATAGCGAGGAGTTAAGGAGGGAGTATGAATTGCAATAGCAAGGTTTGAAAGACTGAGGCTGGGGTGGAATTGAAAGGAGTATTGGTAAGAGATTAATAGAGGGGACAGATTAAGAGAGAAATAGAGAAAAGAGGGAAGAGATTAAGAGAGAAATAGAATGGAGGGAACAGATAAATAGAGAAATAGAATAGAGGGAATAGATTAATAGAGAAATAGAATGGAGGATACACCTTAATAGGGAGAAGAGGGTACAGAGAAATAGAGATATAGAATAGAGGAAACAGATTAATAGACAAATAGAATAAAGGAAAAGATTTAAAGTGAAATAAAATAGATTGAACAGAATAAGATAGAAATAGATTATATGGAAAAGATTAATAGATTAATAGAGAGAAGAAGGAACAGTTCAAGAGGGAAACAGAATAGAGGTAACAGATTAAGAGATAAATAGAATAGAGGGAAGAGATTTATCGAGAAATAGAGAATAGGTGGAAGAGATTAATAGTGAAATAGAATTCAGAGAACATATTTATAGAGAAAAAGAATAGAGGGAACAGATTAATAGACAAATAGAGAGAAGAGTGAATAGATTAATCGAGAAAAAGAATCGAATGAAGAGGTTAATTGAGAAAGAGAATCGAGGGAAAAGTTTAGTAGAGGAATAGTATCGAGAGAACAGGTAAATAGAGAAATAGAAATATGAGGGAACAGAAAAGTAGAGAAATAGATTCGATGGAACAGAAAAATAGAATCGAGGGAACATATAAATAGAGAAATAGAAAGAAGAGAGTACAGATAAAGAGAGAAATATAATCGAGGGAAAAGATTAATATGGAAAGAGAAAGAAGAGAGAACAGATAAATAGAGAAACAGAATCGAGGGAACAGATGCATAGGGAAATAGAATAGTGGAAACGGAAAAATAGAGAAATAGATATGAGGGAACAGAAACAGAGAAATAGAATTGAAGGAACAGATTAATATAAAAATAGAATGGATGGAACAGATTAATAGTGAGAAGAGGGAATATATTAATAGAGAATTTGAATAGGGAGAATAGATCAATAGGGAGTAGACGGAAAAGATAGAGAAATACAATACCGGGAAGAGAGAAATGGATAGAAGAGGAACAGATAACGGGAGGAATAGAATGGAGGAAACACAAAGAGGAAAATAGAATTGAGGGAACAGGTAAACAGAGAAATAGAAAGAAGAGGGAACTGTTTAATAGAGAAATAGTATAGAGGGCACAAATAAACAGAGAAACAGAACTGAGGGCGCAGAAAAATAAAGAAATAGTATTGAGGGCACAGAATAATAAGGAAATAGAAAGAAGAGGGTACAGACTTATAGGGAAATAGATTCGCGGGTACAGATTAATAGAGAAATAGATCAGTGGGAAGAGGTTAATAGGGAGTAGAGGGCACAGATAAACAGAGAAAAAGAATGGAGGGCACAGATAAACGGAATAGCATGAACGGGTAAATAGAGAAATGGAATCGAGGGAACGGAGAAGTAGAGAAATAGAATAGCGGGAACGGATAACTAGAGAAGCAAAAAGAAGCGGGAATAATTTAATAGCTTTATAGAGAGAAGGAGGAACAGATTATTAGATAAATATAATATTGGGGACGGACAAATAGAGGAATGGAATCGAGGGAACGGATAAACAGAGAAACAGAATAGCAGGAACTAATTAACAGAGAAATAGATATAAGAGGGAATAAGGTAATAATTTTATATAGAGAAGAGGGAACAGATTAGAAGAGGAATGGAATTGAGGGCGCAGATAAATACCGATTAATATGCAAATAGAAACGAGGAACCGATTAATATGCAAATAGAAAGAAGCGGGAACAGATAAATAGAGAAGTAGAAGAAGCGGGAATAATTTAATAGATTTATAGAGAGAAGTGGGAACAGATTATTAGATGAATAGAATATTGGGAACAGATGAATAGAGGAATGGAATCGAGGAAATGGATAAATAGAGAAATAGTATTGAGGGAACAGGTAAATAGAGAAATAGATCAGCGGGAATAGATTAATAGATATATTGATTAGCGGGAACAGATATATAGAGAAATAGAATCGAGAGAACAGATTAATAGTGAGAAGAGGGAACAGATAAATACAGAAATAGAATGGAAGGAACAGATATATACAGAAATAGATAGAAGAGGGAGTAAATTAATAGATTTAAAGAGAGATGTTGGAACAGATTATTTGATTAATAGAGATTAATAGAGGAACGGATTAATAGATAAATAAAATACTGGGCATAGATTAATAGAAGAATGGAATCGAAGGAACAGAAAAAGTGAAATAGCATTGAGGGAAAAGATCACTAGACAAATAGAATAGCGAGAACAGGTAAAGAGAGAAATAGAAAGAAGAGGGAACAGATTTATAGAGAAATGGAATAGCGGGAGCATAAAAATAGAGAAACAGAAATATGACGGAACAGAATAATAGAGAAATAGATTAGCGGGGACAGGAAATTAGAGAAATAGATAGAAGAGGGAACAGATAAACAGAGAAATAGTGTAGTGGGGACAGATAAATAGAGAAATAGAATGGAGGGAAGAGATAAACAGAGAAATACAATCAGGGGAACAGATAAATATAGAAATAGAATGGAGGGAACAGATAAATAGTGAGAAAAGGGAACAGATTAATAGTGAAACTGAATAGAGGGAATAGATTAATAGGGAGTAGACGAAAAAGAAAAACAGATAAATAGAATAGTGGGAATAGATGAATAGAGAAATAGAAAGGCGGGAACACATAAATAGAGAAATAGAACAGCGGGAAAAGGAAAATAGATAAACAGTATAGCGGGAACAGAAAATTAGAGAAATAAAATCGAGGGAACATATAAATAGAGGAACAGAAAGAAGAGAAAACAGATAAACAGTGAAACAGACAAGTGGGAACAGATAAACAGAATCGAGGGAACAGATCCATAGAGAAACAGAATCGAGGGAACAGATCCATAGAGAAACAGAATCGAGGGAAGAGATTAATAGATGTAGGATCTAATAGGACTTAGGGCAGGATTTTGGGTGGAATAGCGAGGATTTAAAGATGAAGTTTGGGGAGGAAGAGGAAGGAGTTGGGGCTGGAGTTCAGAGTGAGATGCGAGGAGATAATTCTGGATTTTGTGGTGAGATAGCAAGGATATTAGGGTGGAACAGCAAGAAGTTAGGGCTAGAGATTTGGGTGGAACAGCAAGGAGTTACGGCTAGAGATTTGGGTGGAACAGCAAGGACTTGGACGGAGCAATTGTCTGTGCAGTGTACAGCAACTGAGAACAAATAAATGTTGCATTCTTAGTCCTACCTGACCCTGAACATGCACAGGTCCGCCGGTCCTGCTGGATGCAGCACAGAGTACAGAGGGAATCAGCCGTTGCAGTCAGCAGGCCGCTCTTTGTAAGATCTGAAACGTTGTGGCGTCCAGGGCAAGTCCACAGGAAGCAGAAAAGAAGAAAAAAAAAAATCACACCATTTCCGACCAGGGAAAAAAGGACTACCCCAGGAACTGCTCACCTGTTAGCAGGCTGAGATCAACGCCAGCCCAAAAGTTTGCCAGCCTCCCAAGGGTTGAGCCACACACATTCTCTCGTCACAACAGCCCCGTCCAGCTTCGCTAAGACCCGCTTTGCTTACTAGCGTTCACTGCAGCTTGCAAACGATTTGCCATGAGTACAACTGAGCAGTGCCAAATAGGATGTCGCACCACAGGGTGTGAAACAAAATGAATAATAGCCAGAGGTAGTGTCAGTCAAGATATTTTATAGATGGTGCATTTAGAAAGATTACAGAGATGGAAAGAAACAATGGAATCTAGGTGGAAAAGAAATCCGTGTACCTGTTTATCGATAAGAGCCTCCAAAGATGCAGAGAAGCTTCCCGAGTGCTGATGAGCCCTTAGAAAATGTCTGGGAGATGCGAGGAAAAGGCTGGGGCTGGGCGGGGTGAAGGCATTTTTGAAATTTTGACGATTTAATCTGGCGCAAAACAGTGCTAATTTGGGGCTGCATTTTATGGAGAAATTGTAATAGTTTAGAAATAGATACTGTGCTGAAACAGGAAAGGTTCTGGGCTGCAGTTACGAGTAGAATACTGAATGTTTGAGGCTGTTCTGTTAAATAGGGAGGATATGTGTTAGAATTTTACGATAAAATAGTGAGGCCTTTGGGCTGGAGTGTGCTGAAAATATCAAGAACTTGGGGCTGGAATTTCAGAGGCAATATCATAGATATTGCTGGGGTTTAGAGGTGGATTTCCAGTCGAGACAGCAAGGATTTGGGCTGGAGATTCGGAAGAAAAAGCGAGGATCAGAGGCGGGAAATAAGAAGGTGACAGTGAGGATCAGGTGCTGGACAAATGCACGAGACAGCGGGGATCAGTCCAGCGCATGGCCTCAGAGAGCAGAAAAGAAGAAAATATTAACACCCATTTCCAACCAGGGAAAAAAATCCCCCCCAAACAACCAACCAAACAAACAAAAAAAAAACCCTCCCAAAAACAAAAAAACAAAACCCCTCCCAAACCCCTTCCCCCCCAAAAAACACCCCCCCCAAAAAAAACCCCAAAATCCCCCTTCCATGGGGTCTGGGTGAGATTGAGTCAGACTCAACCCTTCTGGTCACACAGTGCAGTGCCTTCACCTGTGCTCCTGCAGCTGACTCTGTGCTCACATCAGGTGATCCATCAGTGCTTCAGGACACCATGCAACAGTGCCCAGACACTGTAGCCCTTCAAGGGACCCCAAGAGGGACCCCAAAAAGACCTTAAGAGCGGCCCCAAAAAAGAATGGCGGCCCCAAAACCATACTGAATGTGACCCCAAAAGCGACCGCAAAACGAGTGATAGACCCTAAAGAGATCCCAAGAGCGACCCCATAAGGTACCCCAAAAGGAGTGACAGACCCCAAAAAGAGTGGCAGAACCCAAAACAGACCCCAAAAAGATCCCAAAAGCGACCCCAAATGAGACGACACCAAAAGGAAAGAGACGAATCCAAAAAGAGCAGCGACCCCAAAAGTTACCCTGAAAAGATCCTTAAAGTTACCCCAGAAAGAGTGACAGACCCCAAAAGGGACCCAAAAATGAACCTGAAAATATCCCAAGAGTGACCCCAAAAAGAGCCACAACCCCAGAAAGAGCCCAAGAGTGACCCCAAAAAAGATCCCAAGAGCGACCCCAAATGAGACCCGAAAAAGATCCCAAAAGTGACCCTAAAAAGAAAGAGGCAACCCCAAAAAGAAGCCCATAAAAGATTCCAAGGGCGACACCAGAAAGAGCAAAAGAACCCAAATGAGACCCCAAAAAGATCCCAAAAGGGACCCCAAAAGGGGAACTGAAAAAGAGCCCAAGACCGACCCCATAGAGACCCCAAAAGAGAAGTCCCCCGAAGAGAAGTCCCTTGAAGAGACTCCAAAAGTGGGACCCTCCAAGAGAGGGACCCCAAAATTGGTAATCCCAGAGACCCCAAAAGGGACCCTGAAAATATCACAAGAGTGACGACCCCAAGAGGGACCCCAAAAAGACCTTAAGAGCAGCCCCAAAAAAGAGTAGCAGCCCCAAAAGTGAACCATAAAAGACCCCAAGTTCGACCCCAAAAGGAGCAACCCCAAATAGAGTGACAACCCCAAAAAGATCCTAGAAGTGACCCCAAAAAAAGGGCCACCCGAAAAAAGAGACCCCAAAAATAGCAGCGACCCCAAAAACATATGGAATGTGACCCCAAAAGCGACCCCAAAACGGACCGGAAAAAGATCCCAAGAGTGACCCCAAAAAGAGCTGCAACCCCAAAAAGAGCCCAAGAGCGACCCCAAGTGAGTCCCAAAAAAGATCCCAAAAAGTGACGACCCCAAAAAGTGACGACCCCAAAAAATCCCAAGTACAACACCAGAAAGAGCAAGAGAACCCAAATGAGACCCCAAAAAGATCCCAAAAGTGACCCCAAAAAGGGAAGTGAAAAAGAGCCCAAGAGCGACCCCAAAAGTGACCCCAAAAGAGACCCCAAAAGAGACCCCAAGAGCAATGTCCCCTAAAGAGGGATTCTTAAAGGGACCCCAAAAGTAGGTCCCTTAAAAGGGACCACAAAAATCGACCCCAAAATTGGTAATCCCAAAGAGACCCCAAAAGGGACTCTGAAAATATCACAAGAGCGATGACCCCAAGAGGGACCCCAAAGAGGGACCCCAAGAGGGAATGACGGACCCAAAAAGAACCCAAGAGCGACCCCCAAAAAAGAGCCGAAAAAGATCCCAGAAGTAAACCAAAAAAGACACAAAAAGCGACCCCCAAAAGCGAACCCCAAAAAGCAATCGACTGAAAAAGGATCCCAAGAGCGACCCCAAAAAGAGCCGCGAAAAAGACTCCAAAATTGACCCCAAAAAACGACGACCCCAAATGAGGGTGAGACCCGTAAAATACTGGAGCTTGGGGTGACAGAACCAGGATTCAGGAGTGGAGTTTGGGGCGACCATAAAACTACAAAAAAAAAAAAAAAAAAAAAAAAAACTTAAAAAAATAACAAAAAGAAATTAAACCCCCAAAAAGACCCAAAACAAAAACCCTAAAAATACCACCACAAAAAAAAACCACAAAACCCCCCTAAAAAAAAACAAAAAAAAAATTCAGAAATGCCACAAAAATCCCTAAAAAAAACAAAAAAGACCCCCCCTAAAATTCCCCCCCCAGAAAACAGAAAAAAACCTCACAAACAAAACCCCTCAAAAAACAACCCCAAAAATACCCCCAAAAACTTAAAAACTTAACCCCCCCAAAAAAATTAGAACAAAAAACTTTAAAAACTTAGAAAAAAATAAAATAAACCCCCCCAAAAAACCAAAAAACATCCCTTAAAACACCCCTCCTAAAAAAAAAAAAAACGAAAAAACCCCAAAAAACCCAACCCCCCCCCCAAAAATCTCCCCCACAAAAAAAACAAAAAGAAAAACCCCAACCCCCCCCAAAAAACAAACAAACAACAAAAAAAGAAAACTGAAGATGAGCTGAGAAAAAGACTCTGAAAGAACGGCTTTCTTGGGGCCCTTCTGACCCTAACCCTAACCCTAACCCCCACCCAAACCCCCACCCAAAGCCCCCCACCCCAAAAAAAAACAAAAAAAATCCCTAAAAAAACCCTAAAAAAACACCAACCAAAAAAAAAAACCCAAAAAAACAAAAACAAAAAAAAAGAAAAAAACACCAGAAAAAGCCCCCCCAGAATATGAAAAAAAAAAAAAAGAAAACCAAAAAAAAAAATTCCAAAAAACCCCTAAAAAACCCCATGAAACCCCAAACCCCCCACCCAAAAAAAAAATCCAACACCCCCCGAAAAAAGAAACAAAAAGATAACAAAAATAAAAAACTAAAAAAAAAAAATCCCAAAACCCCCTTTCCCCCTCCAAACCCCCCCCCCAAAAAAAACCTCAAAAAAAATCCTCCAAAAATCCCCCCAAAAGAGCGCAGACCCCAAAAGTGACGGCGCTGGGGGAGGGGGGAGATGTGGGGTGAGAAGGAGCGCTGTGGGGCACAGAGATGTGTGGCTATGAGGCAGCGCTGTGGGGAAGAGAAGCAGCGCTATTGGGCCGCGCTTTTGAAGACCTCCCCGCTCCGCCCCTGCAATCAGCCGCAATTAATTAACGCAGCGGCGGTGAATGAATTAATTATGGCGCCAATAAAGAATTAATTAAGCCGCAATTAATTAATTAAGCCGCCCTGTAAAGGGCGCGTGCGCAGAGATACATAGCGACAAATAGAGATACAGAGACACAGTGACCCCATGGAGACATAGAGACACAGCGACACCCAGTGGTGGTATATGAATACTGCAACTCGATAGAGGTGCATAGCGACCCCATAGAGACACATAGACACAGCGACACTCAGTGGTGGTACATGGGTACTGCAACTCCATAGTGATACGTAGCGACCCCATAGAGACAAATAGGCACAGCGACACCGAGTGGTAGTATATGGGTACTGCAACTCCATAGAGATACGTAGCGACCCCATAGAGACAAATAGGCACAGCGACACCGAGTGGTAGTATATGGGTACTGCAACTCCATAGAGATACATAGCGACCCCATAGAGACAAATATGCACAGCGACATCGAGTGGTAGTATATGGGTACTGCACCTCCGTATCGCCGCCTTGTGGCCACTGCACCACCATAGAAACACATAGCGACCCCATAGAGGCACAGCGACCCCACAGAGACCTCAGGAGAAGCAGCGCGGGGTCGTCAGCTCGTGAGGGTTCAGGTGGCAGAACACCTCGAAGGAGCGGCGAAGTAGAGGAGGAAAAAAACAAAACAAAAAGAACCCAAAAAATCCCCCCCAAACCCCTCCAAATAAATCCTAAAAAAGAGCGGGGACCCCAAAAGTGACGGCGCTGTGGGGCGGGATGTAGGGTGAGGAGGAGCGCTGTGGGACGCGGAGATGTGGGGCTATGGGGCAGCGCTATGGGGCAGGGAGTGGAGATATGGGGCAGCACGCCACGCTATGGGGCAGCGCTATGGGGCAGCGCGCTATGGGGCAGGGAGCGGAGCTATGGGGCAGTGCAATAGGGCAGGGAGCAGCCGCGCTCTGTAATTACAGCGCTTAATTAAAGCGCTTAATTACATTGCAAGAGAGTGCATCATGCGCAGGGCGCACCAAAACACTGCGCATGCGCGGGCACTGTATTGGGCACATGCGCAGTGCGTACCAATGGTGCGTATGCGCAGACCTTATCTCCATAATGCGCATGTGTCAGCACAGTAGAGGACGCATGCGCAAAGCAAATCACGTTGGCGCACGCGCAGTAGGAAAAAAAAAAAAAAAAAAAAAAAAAAAAGCGCATGCGCACTCATCGTCTCCAGTAAACGCATGCGCGCTAAGCGTCTATAATTAACGCATGCGCAGTAACGTCTCTCGTTAACGCATGCGCACTAAGCGTCTCTACTTAACGCATGCCCACTAATGTCTCTCGTTAACGCATGCCCACTTAGCGCCTCTAGTAAACGCATGCGCACTAAGCGTCTCTTCTTAACTCATGCGCACTAATTAATCTCTATTTAACGCATGCGCACTTAGCATCTCTTATTGACACATGCGCAGTAACGTCTCTCGTTAACGCATGCGCACTTAGCGTCTCTCGGAAACGCATGCGCACTAATTTCTCCAGTTATCGCATGCGCACTAAAGGTATTTCGTTAACGCATGCGCACTCAGCGCCTCTAGTAAACGCATGCGCACTAAGCGTCTCTAGTTAACACATGCGCACTAAGCTTCTTCTTAACGCATGCGCACTCAGCGCCCCTCGTAAACACATGCGCACTTAGCATCTCTAATTGACACATGCGCAGTAACGTCTCTCGTAAACGCATGAGCACTAACGTCTCCGGTTATCGCATGCGCACTTTGCGTCTCTCGGAAACGCATGCGCACTCAGCGCCTCTAGTTAACGCATGCGCACTTAGTATCTGCCGTTAATGCATGCGCACTAAGCGTTTCTGGTTAACGCATGCATACTGGAGTCTGCGCTCCACTAGAGGCACGCGCCGGGTGCCTCCCGACCTCTCTTTTTACTGTCTCTTATCTCTGCATTCGTGTTTTATCTTTTTTTTTTTTCCTCTTTCTTTTTGCGGCACAAGGATCACGGGACGCCGGCTCAGCGCCGCGCCTCCTGCAGGCAGGGCTGGGGGGGAACAGCGTCAAGTGCCGCCCTCCTGTGGCCGCCGGGAGGTACTGCAGATACTGCGCTCACGGCGGCGCCGCCGATGCGCGCATGCGCCGAGCAACGCGGCCGCGCCCGGCACTGCGTGGCGAGGTGCCCGCAGGGCGTGGGAAAGCCCGTTGGAAACTCGGTGGCGTGCCACGGGAGCTCCGCGCCGCTCAGGTTGTTCCGTCGCTGCCGAGAGCTCTCGGAAACGGCCGGCGGGCGGTGTGGGGCTGGGGGGTGGGAGGGCGGGACGCCTCTCGGTCCGCGGCGGCGAGGAGCGAATCAGATGCCGCGAGGCGCTCGGGGGCGGCTGTGAGCCTGGTCGGTGCGATCCCGGTATACGAACGCGGACGGAGCGCAGAACGGCAGCGGGGCAAGAGCGGCCCCGGGACGTAAACCGCGTGCCGCATGCGTGCGGCAGCGCCTGCAGTACCGCTTTGCCACCACTAGGCGGCAGCAACGAGCACCCCTGCGCCAGCGCGGGCTGCTGACGGTCGCGTGCGGCGCTGAGCGAATCGGGGTGCCGCGACGTGCGCAGGGGCTGCTGGGAGCCCGAACGGCCAGTTCCCGGGGCGAACTGGGCAGAATAGCGCGAATGCGGGCGAGACGCGTCCTGCTTGAGAAGCGGAAATGTTGCTGAGGAGGAAGCTCCAGAGTTGACTGCTCGCCCGCACCTCATCGGTCGAGGCGTCCGGTGCCCCTTATGAGACCTCCTCGCGCATGCGCGGTAGAACTCGGAGGACCGATCACCATCGAGATTGGCGGACTTACTGTGCAGAGTGGCCGCAGTTCACGTACGCCGCTTCCGTGTTTCAGCACGCATGCGCCGTGCTGCCCGGAGGCCCAAACCGCGGCTGCTGCAGTTTCGAGCATCGGCCGCGCGGGGGCAGCACACACCGCGGAAACCGCTTCTCCCTCTGCGGTCACGAGCGGCCGCACCCTACTCCCTCATGTTCCGAGGACGCGGAAGAACACAAAATTAGGAGAAGGGAGAAAAAAAACAAAGCAAAGAAAATCAAGTTAAACTTCTCCAAACCAGGAAAGCTGTGCTAAGTGTTTAGGAATATCTGTAAAAAATGATCCAATTATGTCGTCATGCTTTTTTTTTTTTTTTTTTCCAGTGCCACCCTTTATTACATTGTTTTAAATATTCACGTACCAAAAATCTAACTATTGAGCAAATCTAGTGACAGTTAAATGAAGGAACATTAGCAGAAAGCACAGGGCCATATGACTGTTCCCTCAGTTGCTGTCTTGTCCATATTTTCATGTCTTTGTTTACAAATGCCTTTCCTGCATCCCAAGTTACATATAAATGCAATAACATGGGTGGTTTTAGCCCTTAGCAAGTACTCAGGCAAACACTGCACAAAGCTGCAGAGTTTTTTGTGGACCACTGCATTGTTTCCACAAAGATTAATGAAAGCTGCAGTTTTCCAAAACAGTTTGCAGATGGAAAAAAAAAAAATAATTCACCTGCATATAAAGAATTGATGTCTTACAGTTGCCTCCCACATGACAGTCCCAGAGTTGTGCAGGTCCATCAAGCTCACCTGCAGCTTTTCCTCCACCCTTCTCCGGTCCTGGTGCAGCTGCTGAGAGTGCACAGGGTACGCAGAACCTCACCAAGCAGCTGCAGCAGTTGCCCCTGCCAGCACTCACTTTCCCCCACTTCATTCCCATTGCTCAGGTGATAGTCCTGAGGAGAGGAGAGCTGCAATCAGAGGGATAACAGCGTACCAGGACTCTGAATGAGAGGGTAAAAACAATAAACAATAAACAAACAACAAAAAAAAATACCAGCAATATTGCAGCCCTGTACCCCTTTACCAATGGAATAAATTTACTGCACGAAGGTTGTGAAATGGAAACGTACCAAAATACGTTACAAAGATTGTTAACATAAGTACTGTGGTGAAACACTCTATCTTAAGATAAAGTTGCAGTAAGGTCTGATTTGGTGGTAAATTCAACTTTAGAGAAAAAGAGCATGTACTCTACCTGTGTCTCCTTCTCATGACACAACTGTGTCATTTTCACAAATTCATCTGGCTCATCCCATCCTCACTCTTTTGTCCACTGGTTATGATAATAACGATGGCCTCCTGTCACCCAGCGTTTCACCTATTCAGTGACATTGCCTTCTCAAAGCAGAAACTGCAGTGTCTCAAAAGCAGACACGTCTATCTTTGCCATACACAAATATTACAACAAGGAAATACATACAACCGAGGTGCTTCTCCCCAAGCAAGGGAAGGAATGGCTGAGATCCCAATGAACTGCTATGAGAAGTACCGAAGCACAACGCATTCTACAAGTGGAGAATACTTTACTGTTAACTTTTTATTTCTATAGAGAAAACAAAACAAAACAAAACTCGAGTTTAGAAGGCAGCCTCAATTTCCTGTGACACAAGATTTTAACAACAAGACATCCATAACACATAAGACTTCTCCCCAGAGACTTTTTTTTCCCCTTCAGTTTCCATTCTACATGCAATACTCATTAATTTATTGAACTAACATTTAGCTATTTGAGGTTCACCTGTTGCTATTTTCCTTGACTTCTGCCACCTTGCTGGTATGTCTCCGCACATTCTAGGATTACTCTGTACAACCCAACATCTGGTGAGCTCCAGGCACTCAGGGTATGGGCTGGTGTATCTATGATCTGCTGCTTGGGTAGTGGCTAGAATTACTAAGGAAATTTTGACAACACAAGGAGGCAGGTGACCTGGGCAGTAGGGTTTAGTGACTCACAAATGTCAGAGAGCAAGGGAGCATGGGAGTGTACACATATACTTTACTGTATCTATGTATAAAATACAGAATCCTGATTTTAAAAGTGACGTATATTGATCTTTTTAGAATGGCACATTGGCAACAGGACTGGTGCAATGAAAAGGTGTTACAAAAAGGAATGCTCACCCACCTCTGAAGACCTAGGCACACAGAAAGACTCCACAAAAGAGAGATCGCCCTGGCTGCTGAGGTGAGAGCTGCGAGCAGAGAGAAAACAGTGCTAGAACAACTCCATCCCACTTCCAAAGGTCTTCTACAGCATTTTGGATGTGGGGAGGGGACTTCAGGAGGGAAAGAAGAAAAGACGTGGCTGCAGGCAGCAGGCTCTGGGCTGGAGCAGAGCAAACAGGCACGGCTGCACAGCCCACAGTCTGTACACACAGAAGTTTGTCCAGCTGTGGCTTGGTGTCTGCACCCTTTTTACTTTTTTTCTTTTGGCTCAAAGCTCTTTCTGAGGCAGTGCTTGCAGTAAGACTCTGGCTTATCTAGGAGGCGAGTGGTGTGTGTTGCCATGTGGCATCACTTCGTGGACAGTTTTGCATTTGAAAGCATTCTTTGGAGCTGTTTGCCTTCGAAAAGGGAAGCGCTCTGGGATGTTTACTGGCAGATCTGGCCTGTGACCAAATAACTGGTAGGGGAAACTGGGGGATTATAATATTGCATTCTGTGAAGACACGATAGAATTGGCGTCTCCCTGTTCTTTCTTACCTGCCAGCGATGCCCAGAAGATGGGAACAAAGGAATTCCACAAACCAGAAGTTACCACTGTAAAGAGGGTTGACTCAACCACTTTGGACTTACAGATAAGCTTGTACTGTCATTGAGAAGTCATTGTCAATCCAACAACACAACCTCTGACTACCCATCGCTACTGAAGATCGAAGTCCGGGAGTCCACTGGGGCATATTGAGGGTTCTCTGGGTCATCCCAGAGCCTTTCCAGATAGGGTGCTCTAGGAAACTTTCCCAGAGGATTTGCCTCTCTGCCAATCAGCTGCAACACAGGAATCACCTCCCAGTTAATCAGATACCACCAAGGCACTCCACTGCTATCCTCTAGAGACCCATAAAGCCTTCCCAAGAGGTATCAAAGAGCTCCCCAGTTGACTTCTGGGCACCCCAGAGCATTCGCATGGAATCCAGTGCCCTCTAATGTGCTCTAGGAGTCCTTCAGAGACCAACAATGAGCTCTAAAGTCACCTAGAAATATCCCAGGGCTATTGAGTGTGTTCTAGAGAGCCCTAGAGACACTCCAGAGCATCCTAGAGCCCTCTTGCATCTCCTCATTACACTCTGGGGTTCTTCATTGGTTTCCCCAATGTGCCCTACCAGACTTCAAGGAGCCCCCAGTGTTTTCCAGTTGGCCCTAGCATACTCCCAGAGCCATCTAGGTCATACAAAAGGCTTCACAGTGCACCCCAGTGGCCTCCCTGGGCTACCCACTGTTTTCTCTGGCACAGCAATGGACTCCTGGAGACAGTCTGCGTTCCCTAAGATGCCCTAGAAGTTTCCTATTGTGTCCCAGAAGCTTTCCAAGTGAACTGCAGGGCACCCTACAGTACTCCCAGCGCTCTTCAGAATGCTCTAGGTTTCCCAGAGGCTTTCCAGTGTACTCCGCTGTAGTCCAAGTATATCCCAACTTACTCTAGGCCATACTGGATTGCTCCCAGAGCTCCCTGGGCCACCCTAAGGTGCACCAACAACTTCTGCGAGCACTCCGTGGTGCCACTGCACACAGTGGGTGGATATGTGAATATGTCTGTTCCTACCCTTCTGGGCACCCCGCAACCCAGCAGTTAGTCGTGTTCCGGAGCACTGTGGAAAATGTGTTTTTCCATTGTTGCATAGCATCCAAGCAAGGAAGCGCATGCAACGAAGTGGTGTTATTTCCTCCGTGGCAACAGCACGAGCAGAGCCAGCACCTGCAGTACCGCTTTCTCTTCAACAGGTGGCAGCACCGACATCACGGGCGGTTCCCCTGGCTGTGCAGGCAGCAGCGCCCCAATAGTGAGGTATTGGGAGGAGGGGTCACACCCAAACTTCTCCCAGTCTCTCCCAAATCCACCCATTCCCCATCCAGTCCCTTCTTATCAACTCATAATGCTTCCCAGTGTCCTCCAACTACCTCCCAGTCCCTACCACCCCACCCCACCATTCTCCCTCATTCCTCCCTATCCAGTTCTAGTGTCCCCATATACCACCAAGCCTGAATAGTTCCACTCAGTCAGGAGGGTCCAGGAGCACTGTGTGTAGAGCAGCCACCAGCACACCCACCCATGCACCAGAGTGGAAGAGTCTGGAAGGTGCCTTTGACCCAGTATGGGAGAAGCACTGGAAACGAGTGTCTCCTCCAGGCATAACAAGCAAGGCATGTAGCTGCCAATACCTGAGGGTTCCTCCCTGCACCCTCAGTCTCTACATGAGTCCTCCAAGCACTCTAGCCCACTTACTTTCATCTGCTGTCCCCCAAGCCAAAAGCCAAAAGCCCCTGGTCCTCCCATCTTTGTTCCAAGAAAGGAGAGCTCAGCTCACACCCACCCAGCAGCTGAGGCATGCTGGGAGGGCCAGGGTGGGGGGTCTCATCAGCTCTATGTTGGGACATCTATGGTGGCAGGAGTTACTGGCTCACCTTGGCTGGATGAAACCCTCAGGGAGCACAGGGAAGAGTCAAGTCAAGTAATGCTTAGAGGAGAGAAGAGGGGGAAAAAAAAAGAAAAAGGAAATTAGTTTATATTTTGTTCCCTTTATATGAATTAAAAACTGAAGGTTCTTGAGTATTTTAAGCATGAAACTAGAACTAAACTATAATAAAGGAACAAGGATGTCTTTTATAGGAAGAATTTAAATTATATTTTAAAAATACTCAGAACAGCACAGTTCGTTCAGCTGCAAATCTGCAGTCTCGCAAGTATCTTGCTGAATATTCCACATGATTTTTTTTTTTTTGTCTGTTTTGTGGTTTAAGAAGCTCAAAAAAAAAAAAGTTTACATTACTTTGTGAACCAGCAGGGAGGAAGATAATGAAAATCATCAGCCAAGGATCTTCAAACCATCTGTAGGATAGATACTTTCCTCCCTTTTCCCTTCCCTAATCTCTTAATGTAATGGCTTAGTTCTTTGGATTAAATGATGACCAACTGAATTGGTTTTGTCTCCTTGGCAACACTAAGTCCAGTGACAGATCTCTTTGTTCTTTTTCTGAATCCACAAGCTGATAGCCCAGCATGTTTATAGCGCCTTTGCAAACTTCCTGTATTTTCTTAATTTTCTGAAATGAAAGAACATTTCTCCAGGCCTGTGAAACATTAACTGCATCGCGAGATGTGATTCTGAAAGCTTCTTTTTTTTTTCCTGGCCCCTGTCCATGTGTGATGTTATAGACCCAGCTTTTGAGTGTGGGGGTCAAACTAAGATCCGCAAATTTGTACATTTCTGAGATTTCAGACAATGGGTCTCTTACCAGATCTTCAAAACGAATCATTAGATAGCGATCTTTAAGGAAGCTAGGTGGTTTTAGAGTAGCTGTTTCATAAATCTGAACATGACTTCTACAAATCTCTTGCATTACTTTGTACTTGCTGTCTTCCACTTTAGTGCCATTGGTACTCAGAACAATTCCATTGTCACGGGCTAATGCTTTGACTGACTGTTCTCGTGACTTTACAACTGCCCTGGGGTCACGGACCAAGTGAATTATTTTGAGGTTCAGGGATGGATCGGTGAGAAGGGGGTAGAGGACCTTCAGATCAAAGAAGCGAACCTCCTTGATTACAACATGGCTGTAGGTTTTACAGGCTTCCTCCACCTTGCTGAACGGGTACCGTCCACAAAGAGTCTTGCATGCCATTTCACTTGTTATGTCTGTACGCTGAAAGGAGTCACAAGCAGGAGCTGAACACAGAGCCCGACTCACTGCCCACTGGAAAAGATCAGACAAGTTTCTTTTCCAAGGCATGTAGGCATCAAAAACAGACATGTCACAGAGAAAGACTGACCTGACCAGGTCCCGCACCGCCATGTGCAAGACTTTGGCACTGTTCTGGTACATTGTAACCCATACATGCCATGCAGGCTCCATCAGGTAAAAGACATTGGGGTGCTGGCTGAAAAGCTGGCCAACAAAAGACGACCCTGACCGCCAAGAGGAGAGAATGAGGATGTGGACTTGAGACGATTTCTCCTCAGAACGAGGTGTGAAGCTATTGTACCGGGCATACATGAAGAGCAGGAATCCAGTCTGGACCATAACAAGAAGCGTAATTATTGTGTTAGAAATTCGAATCCTTGCCATTCTCACCGAGCAATTAAAGCTGAAAAAGAGATGGGAAACAATGTGAGCAGTTGATGCTATGGCATAATAATCACAATACACAATACAAACTCTAACATTAGTAAGATCTTTCTTTAAATATGCATGTGTATTTGGTACATCCTTAATCAACGGTACTGGGAGGAAAGCATCTGCAGATGGACTGGTGTTGAAAACAAATAAATGCATTACAGCAAGATCACAGTAGAAATAAATTCAGAGCAAAGGCTTGATGCTGAAGGAAATCTTGATGCTGCTCAACTACTCAAAATACAAAATGCTCTCTACATGCAACCTGGCAAATTAAAAAGGATGTGGTGGGAGACAGTGTCAAATGACTCACTAAAGCCAAGGTACACAACATCCACTGCTCTCCCCACACCTACCCAGCTGGTGATGACATCATAGACTATGTCATCAGGATATAAATGCTATTTTAAATGAATACAATTTTGCTACTGAACAACATAAAAGTCTGATATACAAGAAGAGAACTGAGTAGATAAACATTTTCAGTATTTAAGATTCATTTCCTATCCTTTTGCAAAAGTTGGGAAGTTTCTAAGCAAAGAGCACCCATGCAGACCGCCAAAATAAATGACTAATTACACAACAGAACACAGCACCTATGAGAATATTGTCCACGCTGTGTCCATGCGTGAGACCACATACACACTCAGTTCCAGGATTTCTCAATAACACTCCCTTTTATTTCTAAGTTTCTCAAACTAAGCACATGTAATTCTATTTGCACATAATTATCCTTTTATATTTGCAACAGTGCTCTTCAGTTTTACCATTTAACCCTGTATTAAATTTACACTGCTCTAACATACAACTTTGTAACACACCAAGCTCTTTCACAACTTTTTTTGTGTGTCTGTGAAGCTGTTGAATACCTTGAAGAATCACCTTCCCATAAAACTGTTGAATATATACATATTTACAAAACTACTAAGCAGATTACATTATATCACAGCCTTAATGACAAGGGACAGGAGCTTCTAATACAGGCTGCCCCTTCTGATTCTGTTTATTTCACAGCAGGACTCACCAGAGGGTGCTGCTAGGCAAGCTCTTCCTTTTAATACAGAAAGACAACATGCTGAAACACCATTAGTTACTAGGTGAAAAGCTGGTCTGTGCCTTGTTCTGTGCTGCCTCTCTATTTCCCTGCCCTCTCGTCCTCTACCTGCAGTTCAGCAGCGTGATCTTCCTAACCCACACTCCCCCTTAGGAGAGCAAAAGAGATCGTTTCTACTTCCCCTCTCCCTGCTTTGGTTTGCAGCAGTGCTTCCCAGGGGCTGCACCAGCCTTACTAGAGCACACCTGTTGAATGCCAAAAATAAGTCAAGTATGGAAAAGGAGAAGCAACAGAGCAGCCAGATTTCCTCCCATCTCAGTGACCAAATCAAGCTTTACAGAGATGTGAAAGGTGAAGGATCACAATATATGCTTTCATACACACAGATGCTGCTAAGCATAAATTAATTTAAAAACAGTTAGATTGTTCTTTTCAGTGACACTGTTACTCTCTTATTACAGGACTTCCTCAGGGAAAGCTCTGGCAAATAGAATAATCAAAACTCTAATTCTAGCAAACTCCTAGGTCAGAATTACATTCACAAGCCAACACAAGTGCTCAGAATGTGACCTGAAAAGCATCTGCACATACAGTTGCAGTCAGGTCACACTCTAGAGTTAAGCTCACTCACCAGGTTTGTCTGCTAACAGCTGCTACTAGAAACAGGATCCTGGATGAGGTAAATCCACGGTACACCCTAGAATGACTATTCCTATGTAATTTACAAACAAAACTAACTATTCAAATTTGATAGGAACGAGTTGGTTTTCTTCATCACTTAAGCCAGCTCTGACAGAATGCTGACCTGCAGAGCCATTAGCATCTGCCATCCAAAAGACTAGATATAATGCAGAAAGCTATCAAGTTCTAATCAGAAGGGTAAAAATGAGGAGTACCCATCCCAGTATGCTAGCTACCTAAACAGAGTACTTCTTAGACCTAACATGATATAAAAATGGAGTAAGGATTAAATAATTTGAGCTGAGGAGATTTGTTCAGCTTGTGCTTTTAGAGACGTTTATTCATTTGTAACATAAGACAATGTTGTAATCGTGAACAGAGATCTTTGGAAGTCGGAGAGCAGCATAATTGTTGAGTGAACTTCCTTTCACTACAGAATTTAACCCAAAGATACATAATATATTAACAAAAGTTAACATTAGATTTAAAAAACAAAAACAGATCCTCCTGTAACATTATACTAAAATTACTACAAAGACAGAAAGAGAGCAGTGTACATGGGCTCCCTAAGCTCAAGGCAAAAGACTGGCTTGAAAGACTGTCAGAACAGATGTTTGCTGCAGGAGACTGAAAAACTGGGCTACAATAAATCAAACTGGAAACAACTGAAGATAAATTACAAGCACCTTCCTTCTCCAAAAGTAGTTCTGAGCAACTGAATCTTAACTGCCTTTGCCAAAGTCTTATCCAGTCATTTTACATCTAAGTAGACTTCCAGCATACCTTCTTTTAAAATAGTTTGTATTTATGAATCTTTGAAGCTGAAGTCTTTATACGTTACAAATACATAACTTTAACTTCCACAAAATGCAAAAATACAGTTCTATTACTTCCAGAGAAGATTCCTTCCACTGAGAAATGAATACCTGCTGGATTACATGCTTAGGCTTTTATTAGCCAAAAACTATTTCATCCTATATGCTCATTATATTCTAAATGATAACTTACAGACCAACCAATCACTAGACTTGAATGGAAGTATCAGCTATGTACTCAAAATTCACCAAGGCATACCTCAGTACTGAATGCTGGAAAGATCATGCTAGTAAGTGTTATCATGCATTTTGTATAATTAATAGGAAAATGTTTGCACACAGTTTAATAAACAGAGCAAAGCTCACCTGAGGGTCTGTATTTCATGGAGAAGTTTACTCACTGCGTACTTCAGATATGAGACACTGCAACACTGCATATAAGAAACGATACACTGCCAGAAAGCCTTCTATGAGCTTACATTAGAAACAGACTTTCTACTCAAAGCAGTGAAAGAAAAAAAAGCAGGAACATTTCAAAGCAGGTACAAGAAAAGGGCACAATACTGCAGTAATTCTTGCAATAAATCACCCTGCTAACAATATATCACATTTCAGTGAACTTCTAGATGAACTAGAAATTGTACATCTTCACAGAGCAAAAGCTTCTTGCGCTGCCAACAATATGTGGACTGGCTGCAAAGGGATGAGTTAGTTTAGGAAAGTGCCTCCCACAACTACTGGAACTTCAAAAAGAGTGAGAAGACTTTCCAATAGTTTTGCTGAATAGTCTGTTTAATTATTTTAACACAACAGTGAAAGTAGAACAACAGAAACAACAAAGTGCAATAAATGACTATAATCAGACATTTTGAAAACTAACATTCTATTAACCTTCCTGCTGACAGAGTTCATACAGCTTTTTTGAAATATCACTTCTTTTATGATCTAGCGGAAAATCAGACTGGAGGACTCACTTCCAGGTAATGATCAACCTTAAATACTTTGTAATATAATTAAACATACCACAGTTTTCACGTGTGACCATAAAATTGTATTAGTAATTTAAAAAAAAAAAGTATTGGGGCTCAATGTTTTTGTTTGTTTCTTTCTTCAGCTAAACACTTCAGAATTAGATACTTTGATGAACAGATGACTACACCGAGGCTATTACACCTATTTTCCCACGCAAGGCTGCAGAAGGTAACAGTGTCTTCTGCTACTAGTGTTTTACTTAGAAATAGTTGATGTTCCCAGCCAAATCTGCAGCTGAGCGGATGTCATTTCCTGAAATCTTTGCTGAGAATATTAACTGTTTTCAAGGATAACAGTACGGGGATCACAGAGTCACTTGAGGTGACCAAGTGATATTCACCTAGTTTAGACTTTGCCAACACTGTTAACAACAGCATCCTGGAAGTCAATCTGAGGACGTACAGGCTGAGCTGAGTTGTGCAGCACCCCATGAAAGCACCACTAAAACTAAGAAAAAAAATCACAAATAATTTGGTTCTATGTTACTTTCACCTGGAAACAGGCTGGAACGTTATAAAAATTGAAAGGGATCTGCTAAAATGACTCAAAACGCGCCCTGCAGCATTCGACTTCACCGTCTAATTCCAACGAGCAAAAATACCTTAGCTCGGTCAGCCACGTTCTCCAGTGGGACTGGAAAAACAAAAAACAAAGCACACTCCACCAGCCCAGCCCAGCCCAGCGCCGCACTTCTGCAGCACGCACCGCCCGTGCCGCTCGGCAGCAGCACCGCGCCAGAGGCGGGAACAGGGCCGGGGCCCAGCGGGGCTCACCGCCTCAGGCGGTACTGCCAATCCCCCAGCACGAGCTGCTTTAAAACCCACCGTTCGGGCTGCCCAGTAGGAACGCGCCGCTCGATGAAGAGCCCGTCCTCGCGTAAGGACCCGAGTGCGCGCGCAGTTCGCCCACCGCAGCGCGGACCCCCGCCCGCCCGGACGTACCTCCCCGCCGCCTCTCGGTACTGCTGCGGTTCCGAGCTCCCTGCGGAGACAATGAGCCGCTTTCAGACGTGGCCGAGGTGCCGCGACAGCGGGAGGAGCCCGGGAAGGGGCCGATCCGCCCCGAGTCCTGAGCATCCCCGGCGGAGGAGAGCTGCCCGGCGGGGGCCGGCCGCCGGCCCGCCCCGCCCCGTACCGGCGAGCCGCGGCTGCGGCCCCCCACGCCGTCCGCGGCTCAGGCGTGAGCAAGGCCCGGGGGCCTCCCGCAGCTTCCTGCTGTGACGCTGACAGCCCGGAGCTGTGCGCTGCTCGAGAGCCAGCTAGGAGAACCACAAGGTCACTCCTGCAAACAGGCTGCTTGGCTCGCTAGGCAAACCTAGAGGCGTTCTGGGTTGCTTCTTTGTTTTTCCCCCCCTCCCTAATTGCCTCTTAGTGGGGAAAACAAACAAACAAAAAAAACCCTAAGGCATACTATTACATTCATGGCACCCCAAACGTTTATATTTTCACCTTATGTGCAAAATGTCTTAACCCACTACTTAATTTCTCTCATAACAACACACTTCCTAACATCCAACTCATTTCATTATACCTCTGTGCCTTCCTCACCAAACAGGCCTTAGATTGTCCTCTGGCAAGTTCATACACAGTAGTCCTGTGTAGCAGTATGGTGTTGATTTGCACAGGTATTTTTATTTACTGTTGCTTAGGAAGCCAAAGGAAGAATCCTTATAGACAGCCTTCCAAGAAAGACTTACTCTTAAAGCTCCTTCAGCACGCACCAAGCCACCTGCTTTTTTTAGTTAGTTCTCAAGTTCAGTATAGGATTTTTTTTTTTCCTCAAGTTCTCTCATTCCAAGGAAAAAACATGAAGAATGTTTTCTCAATCTCCTGAACAAGACCTATTCACCATTTCTAATTTCACATGCGGCCATAAGCTGTTGCTCTGATAAGTCTTACTCATAACTTAATATAGAAGAATATAACAGGATAGAAAAGAAGGTTAAATGTATCTCCCATTAGTGTTGTTGTATTGTCATTATCATAGAATCTTTAGGAGTTGGAAAGGACCTCTGAAGGCCATCTAGTCCAGCGCCCCTGCAATAAACAGGAACACCACACCCAGATCAGGTTGCTCAGGGACTTATATAGCCTTGACATTAAAGACTCCAGAGAAAAGGCATCAACCACATCACTGGGCAATCTGTTGCAGCGCCTCACCATCCTTCACTGTAAAATAGTTTAGGCATAAGGAAAAAGTCTGTCTCCCCTCTTTGAGCCTGAAACCATTTCCCCTTGTTCCATAACCACAGATGCTACTGAAGTCTCTGACTCCTTCCTTCCTGTAGCTCCCCTCTTTAGACACTGACAGACCACTCTAGGTCACCTCACAGGCTCCTCTTTTCCAGGCTGAAGAGCCCCAGCTCTCTCAGCCCTTGATCTCTCATCTTCTAGTTGCTAGCTTAAGCAGCCTCCTGTTCCCCTGTCTGAGTGTTATGAATTCCACTGCTGTGAGAGAACAAAAACTCAACCCTCTAAAATGGGGTTCTAGGGTCCCTTGAGATATTTCTAGTCCTTGGTCACACACACCCTAGCACTTGTGCCAACGCATACTACATTCATTCAATAACTGATAAGTCCTAAAAAGTGAGCACATCTGATATGATCTTCACCGTAATAAACTCCCTGTGCACAAGCACTAGCAAAACCACAAAGGAAAAGACCAGGGACTACAGCAGACCAGATAACATGTCAGCTTCAGATACTGCGGAAATAAGCTTCCAGGCACCAACGTTTATCTTTTTTACTGTCTAGAAACACTAAAAAGCAGTTATCAGTTGCTTCAACATTGGGCACTCTGATACAAAGTCAATTCTCTGTATTTGTAAGCTATCAGGTACAGAGCTCAGAAGCTCAAAGACCAAATTGGAGACATCAAATGAAATACACTTACCTGCAAGTACACACAGAACAACTTACAGTTCACAAGTATGTAAGCTCCAGAAGCACAAAACATGCTGGATAACCAAGACATCACTCCCCACATTAACATTTCGCTTGTGTTGAAGAATAGGCCGGGATGGAATCCATCCAGCTTGTAAAGGCTGAGAGAAATGGAAGTCACCAGAAGGCAAAGTTCCAAAGAAATTTAAACAAAACTTCAAAGGAAGCTGGCCATTCTGAGAAGGTGAAAAGGAACAGGCAAGTTTTTGAACTTCCAAGATAACGAGGGCAACAGTCAAAAGACGCACTGTACACTTGTGTGCAAGTTATACTCTCACCTTTATTGGCTACACCATGGTTCAAGATAATCTTATTAATAACCACAGTTGATAGAATCCCTCCTGCCATAACGCTGCTTTGCTAGAACTAAGTAGTAACTACAAATTCAGAAACAACAGCTCAAAAGGAAAACAAAAGACAATGCTATTTTTGTTTTATATTTCCTCTTTGTGGGCTCAAGTCATCTTTTTCAAATGCCCCCAAGAATGAGGAAGTCTTACAAGTTTTCATCAGGGATTATTAGTTTCATTTTACTCTATTCTGAATTATCATATGCATTCTGAAGTTATTCATTTGCTTCAGAATTCAGAAGTGTCTTTTGTAGCCTATAACTTTTTTGTGTGTGTATGTGAAACTCTAAGCCTCTATGTTTTAATACTCCCAATTAATAGTTTACAGTTACCATTAGTAAAGGACTGTACAAACCCTGCAGATACCATCACCTAGAACCCAGCTTCTCACATCAGCCTTAGTTTTCCCATCAAGCAATTTAATAACTAAGTCAGTGGATACTTCGATAAGTTACAGAAATGCAGAAAAAAAGGAAGTTAGAGTCACATTCCCTATATACTATATATATTTTTTCCCTCCCATAGCACACAAGTGGATATACAAGTAGCTCTTAGCTGAACTCTAACTCAGTAGCGAATTGAATGTACCGTATTTTTAATTAGCTCAAATTGTTACAGTTACATGATTTTCAATCTTCATTGTTTAACAAAATTTAGGTCATTTGAGAGCAGCTCATTGAATTCTAATGTTTTTTTGAAGTGTAATCCTGTTGGGGAAAAAAAAAAAAAACCACCACCACCACACAAGTTCTTCTTTAACTGTTCAAAATTAAACATTTCAGTCCCAAAGCAATGATCCTACAGAAATACATAAACACACACATCTTTAAAAAAAAAAAAAAAGACAACAAGAACAGGACATACTCAGAACATACTTACAAAGCTCTGATCTTCTGAAGAAAAAAAAAAATGTATAGAGAATAAAAGCAGATACTTATTTTTCAATCCACATTTCTTTAAAGTTTTCTCAGGCAATTCCTCAGGACTGATGCTGTTTGTAGGACAATACTGGAGACAATGGCAGAATTGGTGAAACTGGAGTTGTAGTTAACACCTGATTCTGGAACACATACATTTTAATCCTACCAAACACCCAAAGAAAGATGAGGAGAATGCTGACATACTGGATCCAAGCAAATTTAATCATTTCCCAAAATCCTGGCTGATATTTAAATGAAGTCAAGGAGTATTAAAGAGAAGCTTCTGACACCATCACTGCAATATCTAATGAAAATAACTTAGAGGTGGAAAGACACATTAGTTTGTGCAACAGCTACAAATCCTTTGAGTCATGGAAGGCTCAAAAAGCCTTTGACCACAGAACAGCTAGAAGAACACATATCCTAGATGTTCAAAGCAACTCTGTGGAAAGTGTTTACGCTGCCTCTACTTCAAAAGGAAATAGGTATTGGTGTAAAGGCAAAGGGACCAGCACAAACGTTACATAAGGAAGGAAAAATATGAATGCTCACCTGTCTTCAAGGATCTAGGCTCACAGGAAGAAAACGCCAAAAGGACAGATCTCCAACTAGAGATCCTTCCTCAGCAGCAGTCAGCCCTTAAATGAGGTCAAGAAGGGTGCAGCCTGGCTCCACCCCTTCATTTGCACAGGTCAATTGCCTTAACCTGTGTTCCCATGGCTGACTGGATCTTTCCTTCAGGTGCTCACTCAGTGGTTCAGACCATGACTCGCAGTCCCCACATAATTAGTAATTCTTATCCAGGTGGAAAAAAAAAAAAACCAAAAACTTGAAAACTTACAGAGCACATCTCTTGCTTCTAAATACAGGCCTGTTCTTGTCTGAGAAACAAACCAAAGAACGTAAGGAATGACTAATTAATTTGACAAAAAAGGGTTTTTTTGTTTGTTTGCTCATGCAACAGATTTGCCCATCCACTGCAGGGTTATCTTTTGCTGAGCCTACACTGCATACCTGTTTCTGATTTGCTTTAGGTCATAAAATGCAGTAACATAATTTGCCGGTAACAGCTACACCAGACTCAGATTGCAGAACTAAACCAAAACTTAGTAAGGAGGTTCAGACTGAATTGCTAAGAAACTGCCTTAAAATGTCATTTTAGTAAGGTGGAAAAGCAACAGAGGTTCCACAGAGAGAACGACAGAAAACAATTACAAGCAAAAATTTCTTGAGGGTGTGGCATGCAGGGATGGGCAAACACAAATACAGCGTATGCTTAATAGAAAAAGAAAAAAAAAATGACAAGTCTAAAAGAAAGTTCATTTGGCCTGTATGTGAAAGCTCAATTAATACTATCCAGTTATTTTACCATTAATGCAGTTTTCTAAGGATATAAGATAACTTCCACTGGGTAATGAATAGTGGCATTAACAATAAATGGGGTATCTGCTGCTCTTCCAGTCCTCCAAATGGGGTTAGGATCTGAAAATACTGTTGTCACTAAAATAGGGAAGGAAAACATCCAAGTGAATGGTCTTTTCAGTCTTAATAGATAACTCAAATCCTTAAAGAACAACTACTAATATGCTAACTGTAGCTGTCCTGCAATTAACAGCTATACACTCAGGCTTACCATTTCTATCTCGATATGCTGCAATGATGTTCTTTAGATCATAGTCACTTGCAAAAGGACTCGTGCCATTGACCACAGACACCTGTTACCACAAGGAGATATCTGCATTATTTGTCCACTCTTCAGGATAGTAGTTCTACTGAGTCTCTTAGGCAAAGTAACCATGCCTTGAAAGGAAATCACAAACACTAGACTATCTCAGTAAAAGAACCTTTTCTACCCTCCAGTGCAACAAATAACAGTTCAAAAGTTGTAGGATCCACTCTATGTATTTGCACAAATAATTAAGGGCTCACTCAAGGTAGCAGGAAAATAACGAGGGAGAACTTTATAGAGGAAAAAAAAAAAAAGTGCTCTCACATTGTATCTGGTATCTAGCCCACAATGGTTAAGTAATTGCCTCTGGTTCAGTTTCAGGTCTCCATTCACATAGAGCTGAGACCCAGGTACAGGAGAAAAAAACTGAAGAAAAGCCATACTCTGCATCACAAACGTTGACATTCTCTGAAACAGTGAACACATGAACAGAATATTTAGAAAAAAAATCACTCACAAATTGGTAGAAAATTGTATCTCTAGAATTTCTTCATAGATAATTTGAAACATTAATGTCAACAAAATCCTCTCTCATTATTCTAAAGCAGGGAGCATCGAACAATAAATATGATTTTTTTTTAACACATGAACCAGCTTTATCATTAGTTGTGTAACTAACTTTGTTAACTGAACTTCCAGACATGATTCAGTGCAGTCCAACAGTTTGAAGCTAATGACAAAAAATAAGAACAAAAAAAGTGACTTTGCCATAGCATGTTAAAAGCAGTGAGATAATTAAGCACTTTCACTGGAAAAAAACTTTGAAATACTCAGCCCCTAAAGCAGATAAGGACTCGCTGACTTTATTAAAGGCCAAACGAGGAAGTTTCCCTGCCCTCATCAATCACTCAGTCTGAAGGAAAGCTTACGCATCTGCTGTAAAACAACAGCACTGTGAATATTGGAACTCCTCACATGCTATTGATCACTAGCTTAATACTTCAGCACATAAACTCAGGACTGTGAGGCTTTCACCTTGTAATTCAGAGTAAACACAGCACAGCTGTGCTTGCTAAGTTTGCCACCTGCACTCAGCAAGTCTCTTTGATAAACTAAACCTAATCTTGGTAATAAATTTTATCTGTCTCTTCCTTCAATTCTATAACACATTTTATTGTTCTGTACTATTGCTACTTCCAAATACTTCCATATACTCTCTGCACTAATGTGTCATCCAATCCTTTATGAACAAAACTGTCACCCACCCCTCCACTTCAGAAAACTTTATGTCAAGACACAGCAGTATATGAACACAAGGACTTCTGCCTACTGTAACTCCCGCTTTCTGATGCCACCAACTCCAACAACTATTACTGCACATCTCTGTCCTACATGCTGCACTAGAGATCAAGAGAATATACAGAAGCAAACCAACCCCTGTTCCTCCAAAAAAAAAAAAAAACCCTCCAATCCCCACAGCAATGAAATATACCACAACATAGAGAAACTAGGAATGACCTGGTGAAGGGGAAAAAAAAAAAAATCAGATGTTACTAAAATCTTTCAGATAGAAATTTCAAATGAACAAAGGCTCTTTGCATAACTACTACTGAAATACTACGCTGGGTCTGCATGCTGCAACAAATAAAAAAATGCTCACATAAAGGTGGTAGGAAAAGATCAGAATCAGCTGAACACCAACGACATGCTCTGTAGATTGTAGTGGAAGCTCCAATTTAAAATGCAACTGATCCACTTTGCCATCTTGATTTTTGTCTTCTTCTCTAGTCTAAAAGGAGTAATCAGATTTTTATTTATTTTATTAGAGGAATTCCTGTTAAGAAGAAATACAACAGAAGTTAAACTACAGATTTACAAAACCTCAACATGCACACATAAAAAAAGCAAGTAAACTGTGCAATTAGAAATATAAGAAGCTGTTTGATTTTAAAGAGATTAGAGAGAAGCCTTAATTTTGTCTGTTACACAATACTCCATGTACTACCCATGAAGGGATAAGTCTCTCCAAGAGCTCTTCTGTCCCACGCCATTCCCATCATCTTCCCTATATGCTACAAAAATCTTAACGCCGGATCTGCTAGATCCTGTGAACGTTCAACTTCTGCCTCCAGCCACAGCAGCTCGCCTCTCCGTGGCTTCTTTGCACCATACACAGTTCCCCGTGGTAAGCCAAGGCTCACTGTGTTTCTGTGCCACTGCTGCCCAGTTCCTCAGTCATTCACAACCGTACTGATGAAGAACAACGGAGCTTTCACAGTTAAATAACTACCACTGCTAGATCCCAGAAGGAACAGTAACTGCAGGGGAGAGACTATATGCTTTGAAAGAATGTAACTGCATTCAAAAGAAAGGGGCTACCCGCAAGCTTCAGAGTGTAGTAAGCTTTAAAGAAGAAGGGAGAAAAAGCCAGCAACGAGTTTTGGGAAAATAAACAACGTTCTCGTGCAAGCCAAACACCGAGAGGAAGCCAGGGTGACTAAAACCTGACCGACCGAGGCCAACGGCACCGCGCAGCACGGGGCTGAGGCGGCAGCGCACGGCCGCCCTTCCCCCACCGGCACCGCCAACGTCTGCCCCGAGCACCGCCGAGCCGCCTACCGACAGGAGCGGGACGCGCAGCCGGTCCTCCTGGAGCCGATTGAATGCTGGGAACGTACTCCATGCCAGGAAACTATCCGGGCCGGGCCCGGTGGTGGCCACGAAAAGCAGCTCGTACCGGAACCGGACCGTGGGCTGCTCTCGGTACGCGCTCTGCTTCAGCCAGAAACCTGCGGGCAGAGACAACGCGAGACCTCAGCCTGGCCCGGGGCAGGGCTCCGCAGGGCTGGGAGTTGCTCACCGTGGCTCCTGTAGGCCACCAGCAGCGGCGGCACGTAGGTGAGCGCGGCGATGAGCAGTAGCGCCAGCGCAGCAGCGGAGCAGAGCCCGGCTCGGTAGCGCGTGTGAAGAGCGGGGTGCGAGAACAGCTCTACGGCCGGCATGGCGCGCCCACGGCAACGGCGAGCGCTGACCGGCACAACGAATGGCCGGCCGACACCGGGCTTCTCCACGCGCCGGAGCGACGCGCAGGAACGGGCGCGTCAGTCGGTGAGCACTGGGTCGTGCTCCGGAACGGACGGCCGCGATGAAGCGAGGAGCACCGGGGACGGCAGCAGTAAGGAAGCGAGGCCAGTCCCTACGGCGTCAGGACCCGCGACGCGACTGCCGGCAGCGCCGCGGAACGGGCCGCCTCGCGCCCCACGTGACCCAGCTCCGCCCGCGAGCCGGAACCGCCGCGCTCCGGGCGGTTGCTATGGAACGGCCGAGCCGGAAGTCCCGCCTGCCGAGCCGTGGCTGATTTTGTTGTGA
Source organism: Oreortyx pictus (assembly GCA_036925125.1). NCBI lineage: Eukaryota > Metazoa > Chordata > Aves > Galliformes > Odontophoridae > Oreortyx > Oreortyx pictus. Next base: position 19,726,778 of record JAUPFR010000014.1, read on the forward strand.
CAGGGTCCGTGACAGCCGCGGGCCGCGCCGCTCGGCTCGAGTCCCTTCTCGCCCCGACCCGGGCCTCGCCGCCGGCTCCGCTTCCCGCCCGGCCCGCGCCATGAAGTGGATGTTCAAAGAGGACCATGCGCTGGGTAAGGGCGGGCCCTGGCCCGGCCCCGGGCCCGGAGCTCCCCGCCGGCGGCCTCCTGTCTCCTGTGCCGCCATCCGCAGTGGTGCGCGCTGCGGCGGGCTCCGTGTGCCGGCCGTCATGCTGCGCGGGCAGCCCCCGCGGCTCTCGGCGGAAGGCGGCGCGGCAGCAGAGAACGAGCTCGGTAGCTGGGCCGCGTCACGGGAGGCTCGACGGCTGCGGTCCCCGCTGGCTCTCGTGCCTGCGGGGCTGCTCATTCTGCGCGGGGCTCTGACGGTACCGTTACTGTACAATGGCTAACCGCGAGTTTTGTTCACAGAGCACAGGTGTGTCGAGTCGGCAAAGATCCGCGCCAAATACCCTGACCGCGTCCCGGTGAGTAACCAGGCCAGCTTTGATGCAGAACTTAGAGGCAGAGGTGGATAAGCTGTTTGCATTGACCAGATCCCACCAAGTAAATTTATTTTTCCTTTTGTGTCCTTTGATGCAGACACGTAACTAACCCAGTATTCCGTCCTCTACCTTAATGTGCACTGTCAAGTAAACGAGAGCACCTGACTTTCTGAACACTTATCATGCACACCTATGGTTTATCAGTGTCCTGGTTTCTCTTAAGAACAATTATATCCCCAGCAAAGACCCTGTACTTTCAGTGTCTTGAAGATACATTGCATGCATGATTCCAGGAAAGCGACTAAATTCTTTACTCCTTGACAGTCTTCCTTCAGTCTGTAATCCCTTTTACCATGTTTCAGTCAGTGAAATGACCATATTTAGCACCCTAGTAATACTCTAAGTAACAGCTAGCAACATGTCCACACTCTCAACCTGCCTACTTAGGGGTAACATTTTCCACATCCGATCTGATCACATTAGTTCCCATTAGTACCATTCCTATCTGACCTCTTGGTAACTTGCTAGTAGACAGCACAACTCCGAGGAGAAACCTCTAACCATGTTACTTTTCTCTACTGCTGAATAAAACCTGCTCACAACATCTCCAGGTGTAGCCTGGCAGGCTGATCCAATCCTCGCTGTTCTCCACTTGGCTAACTACGTAAGATACTCTATAGCATGCTAATAATAGTGTACCTTCACAAGTATACATTTGTCCATTTCCATAACCCAAGGTGAAAAAAAGATAGACATTGCTAAAATGTCTGGTAAATTATTGCAATCTGTTAATTTTTAAGTTATCAGTTGTTAAAGCTCAGACATTCCACTTAGACTGTCCTTTGGTGTTCTTTACAGTTCCCACATACTGCAAGGGCCAGCTAGAGTACCCTCCTGTTTCTGTAGGCCCAGTGTAAGAAAATAAGAACTTTCTCCAGATCATTGTATACTTTGTACATTTATTTGAATGCTACCTATATGGTGTAGCAATGGGGAATGCAGAGATAAGCAGCATCTTCATCTGACCAGTCTGTAATATCATCTACTGTATCAGATACATATACCACTAGATTATCTGGTGATGTAAGTTTGGTATGTTGAAGGCACACAGATAAATATCCCATGACAGCACTTTCCTGGTGCTCTGGTAGAGCGCTCAGCTGACAGGCCTGCTTCATTTTGGTGCCCTGGCTTGGAGCCTGGCTGAAATACTCACTGCCTAACTGTGGAAGGTCTGTATTGCCAGACGGATTATACAAACCTGGACAGAATGAATGTCAGTTCAAAAGCAATGGAGCAAAACACCATGGAAATATCAACATGGGGTCTGTGGCATGCTGGCAGCTCAGATTGTTCCATTTACAACGCAGATCTAAGAATTCTGACTGTATCCAGATAGAGCATGGCTTCCTCAGCTCTTTGCTGCTCCCTAGAGTATACCTCTACCTCTGCTTAGCTTGACAGTTTCTGTCATAGTGGTACACATGTACATATCAGTACACATTGTGTTCATTGTGTTACAATACATTACACTGCACAAATTAATACAAAAAATTAAAAAACAAAAACAAAAAAAAAACCTTAGACAGTACTTTAATCTTCTAAACAGAAGCCCAAGCATCCAGGGCTTGCACACAGCAGGCAAAGTGACAGATTAGATTCTAGACTATGCTGGTGGTTTTTCCTCTCATTCATCTTTATTTTTTATTTTGTTTTTAGATCTTTTGGCATACTCCATATCAAGGCAGTTTGCTCTGTCATGTATTAGGAATGATTTGGGACACTGTTCAGAGAAGACAGTTGTTAGAAGAGTAGAGGTGATGCGCACATTAAACCTCTCTTTCATGGCGTTATGAAACCTCTCTTTCTTGGTATTCATGGGCCTGCTCGATGCAGACTAGAATTCTGTAACAAAAGATGGAAATTTTTACAGTGAGATGGTGACAAAGTAAGCAACGTCTGTACAAGGGGAAGGAAATTTTGAGCCACTGTATATATGAGTGAATGTTATGTTTCAATGCAGCTGTAAAGTCAGGTTTTTCAGTACTGAGTCCTATCTCACTGTCAGAGCTGTCTGTTAATAGCAGCCCCAAAAAACCTTACGTTCACACGTACTTTACAGGTCATAGTGGAGAAGGTATCAGGATCTCAGATTGTTGATATTGATAAAAGGAAATACTTAGTTCCATCTGACATCACTGTGGCTCAATTTATGTGGATCATCAGGAAGAGGATTCAGCTGCCATCTGAGAAAGCAATATTCCTCTTTGTAGACAAGACTGTCCCACAGTCCAGGTAAGAGGCTGCTTACTTGGTATTCAGAACCATTTTAGCATGGCTGTACATATCAGAGGAACAAAAAACTGCTCCTGAGGATTAGCTGGCAATTTTAGAAAGCATTTGGTCACATTTTCATCTTGTTTGGGATTTTTTTTGGTTGCACATATTGATAAATACCTTATTTCTCAAGCTCAGCTGAAAGGTGAATGTAAAATGCATTTAGATTATTTCCATTGCAAGAAGGTAAACTGGAGTTACGACATCAGAAATACCAGATAACTTCTCAGTGTAGCAAAAAGTTGCAGGTTAAATGCTCAAAAGCAAACACTATAAATTATTCCTAACAAATCATTAACCTAATTCTGTCAGCTCACAAAGAAACAATGTTTTTTGTTTTTAATAACTTCTTTCCTATAAATACTAAACGCAAAACGGCTACAGAGCAATTTTTCACATTACTTTTCTAGTGGAGTAAGCATCAGTGGTTGTCTGCTACATACAGAACAAAATATAGCATTAGCAGCCACTGCAGCAGCTTACTGTAGAACCTATTTTAATAGTATTTGAGGAAATAGAATGTGGTGTTACTTGGTTTAGAGGCAGTATTATTCTTGTTAACACTTAGCTGCATGACAGCACCTCCCAGTAACCTGTCCAGATTCAGAAGTATTTTTAATTCATGATACCTGTGAGAATCACATGACCTGTGAGGACCAGTTTTTCCTACTTACTTTCTTCTAGGAGTATTAGGAATGCCTTAGTCCCATCTTCTCAGTACTGCAGAACTGCTAGGAATAAACAGGAAAGGAAAAAGAAAGGGAGCACATTGTATCACCTCACACAATGATGGTATTTCACATCCCTTCTGGAAATAAGGCATTAGACCTTCAAGCTGATGCAGAAATAGTAACTTTTATTAGGAGGTAAAAATGGAATTGGCTGACAATTCCACCCCTGCCAAAGTTATTACACAGATGGCTAACTCTTAACAACCTTCTCATGCAGAAGGTTATCAGCTATTTATCAATTTCAGGTACTCCCTGCAGCTCTCCCTAGCTCCTTTCCTCCTGCCCTACCCCTTTCTCACAGGGAAAAAGACATGACTGTTTCCCTGTCAGCCACATTCAGTCTCTTTCATTTCATCAGCCTTTACTCAAACATTCTTGGGAAGCTAGAACAGGTGATCTGAAGAAGCATCTTTATGCAGCTGACTCATGTTGGCCACCTATTTTGTCTGTCATTTGCGGACAGCTGAAGGAGTTGTGCTGACCAAGTAATTGCTTGGGTTTGATTTTGTTTTCACAATACAGTCATCCCACTGAAGACTACTTAGATTGTGAAGGACCACATGTCTATCCTGTTAAAATAAGTAATTAAGTTGCCCAAATGTTCAAATGATGAAGTACTGGTTTCTAGCAGGCTTAGAATTTTGGTAGCAGCACTGCTTAATAGTCATCACTTCTTAGCAGTATAGACAACAAAGCTTTTACTCCCTGCAAACAACCTGGACCTGAAAGAAACAATCCAAAAAGCATCCTTGATGAATTTGAGACCATCTGCACCGTCAAGACTACAGCACACAGAGGGAGCAATTAAGATTGTTTACTCAAGAAGCAAGGGTTCAATGTGGCTGCATTCAAAGAAGGTGCTGTCAAGCTCTTAATCTTGCTGTTAGTCATGGCCTCAATAATATATGATTCGGAAACTGAAATACGTCCAATGACTCATTTCCAATAAAATAAGGAAGCACTTTGATAAATGCATGTGTTGTACAAAAGTAACAGAAACGTAACAGAAATGCCCCAGAGAAAACACTAGACCATTTTGAGAGCACAGATGTTAAATGCTTTTCATATATTCTTATTTTTATATTCTAATTTACACACAAACTTAATGTCAGCTTTTATGAAGCCTTGTTTATGTGAGGTTGAATTACCATTTGCAATGGTCATCTCGCAAGAAAGCTGTTTCTTTTTTCCCCCCTCAAGCTTAACTATGGGACAACTTTACGAGAAGGAGAAAGATGAAGATGGATTCTTATATGTTGCCTACAGTGGAGAGAACACATTTGGTTTCTGAATGGTGGATCTTGGCTACTATATCATCTTCCTGTAAATAGCTGGTCGTTTTCTGTTCTGACATCCACAGAAGTTCCTTCTATACACATGCATTTGTAACTGGATTTATTTCCTAATATAGATAGGTCTTGTTTTATTAGACTGTTAAATTATGTAAAAAAAAAAAAAAAAAAAAAGGTTTTTTTTTGTGTGTTTTTTCTCATGGCTATGAATTCCTAGAGTCTCATTCCTTTGGGAGATGCATCTAGACACTGATTAAATAATAAAGCTAAGTAGTTGGGCTTCTAAAACATGGAAAGAAGAATACACATTTGTTTTGAAGTGTTATGTTTATGAAAAATAAAAGCATTACATTAGTATTGGGAACACTGGATTTGCTTATCCTAAGCAGTAACAAGATGCTGACCATGTTAAAACTGCAGTAGTATGTACCTCTTTCACAACTAACAAACAATAAAAATTCCTACCACAAACAGACAGTTCTGTCATTTCTCCACCTTGGCCAGAAAGTTGGATATCATATTTACTTGATGCTATACAACTGCTTACATTATTTAGTAGACACTGTGCAGCTTTCAGCATTTAGGATGCAGATAATGATGGAAGGAAGGAACAAGGAATTATCTTTGGACCTTAAAAGTAATTGATTCAGAGCTATTAGATCTAATCAGAAGAAAAGCCAGGCTTGTACACAAGTTACCACAAGGAGTAAATATCATGGGCTTTGGGAAGCTGGACCTATGTGACAGAAACATAGCATATAAAGAAAGGACAGAACAAGGTAGGAAAAGCAGCATTGCTTTGAACTTCATGAGTCAAAAAACACTAACTGCAGTTTAGATTCTGAATGTTTTCATGCCGAATGGTGTAGAACTATTTTATTTTTTTAAATGTTTCCATACACAGGATATGTATTGGTTTCCAAGTTAAATCATATTCACGCTAGACTCAAGTTCCCATGAGGCCACCTTATGCTTTGAATTATGTTTGGCTCCACAGGTCCAAGAGCTGCTGCATAAAGACCATCATGAGGAGATAGGAGCTTGGGAAATGCTGAAAGTACAGTGTTACCAGTGCTTGTTAGAATAACAGTGCTGCATGTGCTTACTGCATCTAAGAATGTACTTTTGAATGTGGTAAATCTTTCATTTTTTGAAACAGCACTCAAAGTATAGCAGTACCTTAGTAAACATTCTGTCACTGTTTCTTCCACGAGTCCATTCTGTCCCCGCTTTCAATGCATTTTGTATTCCGTTTTCTCTAAACTGAATTTCTGATTCAGAATTAAATGGCTGCAGCTATAATCTGTAGTACTCATTTCTACTGAAGAAAAAAAAAAAAAAAGTTTTCTTCAAGCTGAAACTTCTCAGCTTGTCTGTGGTAATAGGTAATAGTTTACTTGCTAGCTGTTAACATGAGTAAAAATGTACCTTAGCCCTGACTACTTGTGAGCATGCAAACACAGCTAGCCAAAGCAAGAAAAGATGAAGTCTTATTCCCAGTGTTACATCTTAAATAACTTTTGACATACTTTTCATAACCCTTTAAAAAGCAAATAATTACTCTCAACTTTTCTGTGGGACCCCAGGTAATAATTCCAGCTAATGCAGCAATAAAGCTTCTACAGCAGCAACTTTACTTTGCTGCTGCAGATAAGCTGCAATAAAACATTTTAATTTTGATCTGCTACCTCCCCTATGAAGAGCAGTCTCTTACAAACTGATTAAAAGCAACTTATGTAGTACATTTGGGTCCATACATATGATCTTGCCTTTCTGTTAATCATTAAGGACTGAGAAGATGTTTAATCAACTTCATTTGATAAGTGTATAAATATAAACATTTTACTATTCTTCTAGGTTTTCTTCTTCCCCTATTTTTAACATCACATAAAATGTCATCTTTGGTATAAAGGAACCATCTAAATTCATCTAGTATTAATCCTCAAAATTTAGTTTGCTTTCCATCTGTGAACCATGAATGCTGCAATGCCCTTGTTATGATATTATTTTCAGGATTGTTATGCTCTGAGAAATAACAGACTGTTCAACTGCATTTGGTAACAATTTTCTTTCCTCCTTATAAATAGTAGCTTTTCAACACTTTGTTTTCATACTTATTCCTCAAGCATTCCCTCCAGGTGTGGTTTCATAACCAGCTGATAGTTTGCAGTCAACAAAAGGAAGCATAGCTCTTGTGCTTACTGGCTTAATTGCAAAGCTGGCAATTCCAAGCAAAAAGCAATTTTCCTCAGTTTGTTTCTCCACTAAGACAGTAATTTCCATCATTTTTCCATTTACTTTGAATGTATTCAAAACAGTAAGCACTCGAGCCACTGTTAGGTGAGCAACAAAAGCAAACCTTGAAGATAAGAACTCTGCTTTTTCAAGGTAGAGGGATGTTACCACAGTTTCATAGAATTGCAGCCTCAAACTCAAATGGATGACAGACTACCTTAGACCTGGCCAAACACCTGTCCACATTCTGCTCCTGACTTCCTTGAAAATGAGTGAGCTGCCCACACAGCCTTCTTACAATTTCTCCTACAGTGAACCTGTTTATAGGCATCCCACACAAATTAAGAATTACAGTTTACAGTTTCTTGCTTCTGGAAAACAGGGATGATCGGTCCCCATACTGATGTGGAAAAGCCACGCATTTAACTAGGTAATACAAAAACATCCCATAGAACACTTTACACATCCCTTGGGACTCTGCCCTCGCAAGTTCTGCTGTTCCCAATTAGCAGCTGTTTGTTTTTCCTCATTAACCACGAGCTGTGAGCATTCTTCTCCCTCCAACCTTTTCATCTCCAGCAGTCTCTGCATTATCCTGTCCTCCATACGCCTTAACTATCTGTTTTTCAGTGCATCAGCTATTGCAACGTGCAGAAGTGATAAAAGCTTGAAACACGTCAACTGCTATGTTCCAAGAGCAATTTTTTCAGATTCAAGCAATGCTGGAAGTTTAGTACACTACCTCTTCCAAAAGCAGAGCTTGTGATATCTGTGCAATTTTGTCTTCTAATTTTTAGAGCTGTTTCTCAGTTCTAACTATAAACTATAGAGCTTCCTGTCATTTTCTAATTAATCAGCTGCAGCATTTCAGCACCTATTTTCAATCCCAGAAATGCCATCAAGTGGAGTAGAAGATCCTGTAGACTTAGCCCAAGCCTTTTAAATGCTGCCTTGTCTTAGTTCTTTCCCTTCCTGAGTATTCACTGACTCTAAGCTTAAGTTAACTTCAATCAAAAGTCAAGGTTGCTATTAGCATTCAGCACCTCTAAAACTGCTTTTAAATCTCACAAGTATTAGAAAGCAGCAGCCTACAGTTGATAAGTATTTTACAAATGCACAGGAAAACCTTACTTGGAACAATTCTTTCTAACTGCCACGCTTAGATTTTAGGAAAGAGTTAAAAGCACTCGCGTCATGTAACTGCTCATCTGAAAACTACTCTGATGCCAAGAATACAGAACAACTAACTTTATATAACTCATTTCAATATTGCAGCTGGGTAAGAAACGGAAACATTCCAGTCCAGACAGCAGGTTCACTAGGGACCCTGCTGATGATTAACTAAGGGAAACTAGGTATGCTAAGGAATAGTTTCTTGCAAGACTTCAGGGAAGGACAGAAGTAGATTTCAGGAGCCTAGGAATTTCACGGTTACTTCTTTAGTTACACTGCAGGACTCTGCCACGGGATTGCTATTTGGTCAATTGTGATAACTGCTACCACTTCTCAGCGGTTCATCCAGTGCCCAATCTGCAATGGCACCTGGCCACCTTCCAGCCTCTAATGACTAATACAAATCAACCATTCTGCACAAACTCCTGCCCTCCACAAATACATAACAGCTCTCCTTTCACCAATTCAACCGGTCTTTCTGGATGTCAGTGCTGGACTTGAAAGGACAGGTTTGTACACACATAATTCAAGTTTTAGTCCTTCAACAATTAGGTAACTTTTCTTATTTGAAAAGTCAACCAAAGCGTGAAGCAAAACAACATGCTGTAATCAATTCTCATCCTGCAATTAAGTTGTAAATTAACTACTACTTTCATCCTGCCATTGCATTGTCCAAATATTTTAGGAATAGTAAGTTACAACAGAAAAAGCACAGAAAGGAAGTAAGCTCAGCAGCAGTTACGCAGTCCTAAACTTGCTCACAAAAGGCAGTAACTCAGACAAAGTTTGAGGATTACCCATTGTTTCTCCCCCAGACAAGCAATGTGGATTGTTTTGCCCTTCAGATGTTAGTTGTTAATAAAGCATAAAGGACAAGATTGCCAGATACTTCTTGCCATTCCCACCCTTGTGGAGCTTTTAACAAACACTGACATAAATCACTAAGGCATTTCTGCTTTTAATGAATTACATATCACTGGAGGAAGAAAAACAAACAAGCAAAAAAGAAAAAAGAAAATCAAACAAACAAACAAACAAAAAAAAAACCCATGCTTGAAACACTGAAGTGTATGCAAATGTTTCCCTGGAATTGCACAGGATTAAACCCAAGTACTTCAGGAAGTTTTTTTCCTGTCCACAGAAACAAATGAAGGGTATGTGGTAAAGTACTGAAATTGTGAGACATGCACAGAATACCAAAAACAGTATTATCTGACAGTCTTCTCCCCAGTACCCTTCTGCTCTGGCACCTTGTCCTAACAGTAGCCTATACGAAGGACTTACAGAGAAAGACCCTTGAAAAGAACTACTTCCAGTTAGGAGCAACGGGGCTGGAAGGAGACAGAAAATTCTTCCACACAAGGAAAGCCAAGAGTTACAAAAAAACCCACTCGCTAAACATTAGGGTTGTCACAGCAACACAAAAACAACTGCAACATTATCAAGAGTAGAAGGAAAACAAGCACTGAAGTTTTCATAGAATCACAGGATCACCAAGGTTGGAAAAGACCAACAAGATCATCCAGTCCAACCACCCACCTATCACCAACCGTTCTCACTAAGCCACATTCCTCAACACAACATCTAAACATTCCTTGAATACCTCCAGGGTGGGTGACTTCCAGCCCATTCCAGTGCCTGACCACTCTTTTGGTCGTAGTATTTCCTAACATCTTGTCTGAATCTCCCCTGGCACAGCTTGAAGCCATTCCCTCTCATCCTATTACCCTCTTCCCCGGGGCGTGGCCCCCCTGCCTCAATCATCATAGTACAGGGTCTCCAGCCAGTTCCGTACCCAACAAAGAGTGTACCTGTTCAAGCCATGGGCTGCCAGCTTCTGCAGGAGAATATTGTGGCAAAGACAGTGGCAAAGGCTTTGGTAAAGCCTAGGTAGTCTACACCAACAGCCTTTCTCTCATCCACCAGATGGGTCACTAGATCATAGAAGGAGAACAGGTTGGTCAAGCAAGACCTTGCCCCTCATGAACCCATGCTGGCTGGGGCTGATCCACCAGCTGTCCCACACATGCCGTGTGATCTCCCTCATGACAATCTGCTCCCATAACCTTCCCTGGCACCAAGGCCAGCCTAACAGGCCTGTAGTTCCCCAAATCCCTCCTTACAACCCTTCTTTTAGATGAGAGTCTCATCGACAAGGCTCCAGTCCTCTGGGACCTCACCAGTCAACCAGGAGCGCTGACAGATGACTAAGTGGCTCAGCTATCACTTCTCCCAGTTCCCTCACCACTCTCGGGCGAAACTCATCCAGCCCCATGGACTTGCAGCAGCCCAGTTGGAACAGTAGGTCTCTGTTTTCTCCTGAATCATTTCACAGCAAAAGCCTTTCTTCCATAGCACTGCTTCAGTTTTAGTTTATGTTACTTCCATTACAGGGGACTATATCTGATAGATTATTACATCAAGAAACAGAGGATAGCACATCACTGCTTCCTTTGTTTTGGATCGTTTCATGCACCTCATTATTAAGTATGCAACAATCCTTTTCTATATTTAAACAAAAAGGAGACTTCAATCAAAATAATGAGTTCTCTAAACTGCTTTCCTTTTCAGTTCTGTCGCCTTATGGCATAGGAACCAGAGGGCATTTCTGCATTCCTTGAGCAGCAGAGGTGGCTCCTGTGTTCCACAGCTTATTGCTGGATTTACACAGCTGCTTTTATTTTCATGTGAAGAGCAGATACTCCCGGGCATTCTTGATCCAGCCCAGCAGTGCCTGGCTACGGAGTGCCTTCCAGGCTTCTTGATAATTTAATGCTGCTTCCTTGTAGTCCCAGTAGGTTTCCAGAGTCTTCATCCTAACAGAAAACACACACCAATGACGATTCTTCTACTGTTCTTTTAGATGTACTATCACAAAATGAAGAAAGCAACCAAACATGTAAGAATACAATAATGTCCTATGAGCCTTTCCATGCTACTAAACAAAATTCTCTTGTCCTTCTACGGAGACCTGAAGAGGCCCAGGCCTTTAAGAAAGCAGTGTTTTTAGACAATGTCAGGATTCCTATACAAGAAAAAAATAACTAGTCTGCCATGCTTCATACACACTCTTCAGCAACAGAAGTGTCAGTGCCTTTGTGACAATGTGTTACAGAGAACTTGCATGATATTAAAAAATGCTGATGCAAAGTAGAAAGGGTGGATAGAGATGGGCGCTTTTCATTGGATAGAGGTAGATTTATTTTGCTAGAATGGCTGTGATTACTGGCTGGAGGAGAAGGGGATAGGGAAGAAGAGTCTTTCAACACAAAATAACAGAGAAGAGTGAGATTAAAGTGAAAAAATACAAATATATACATATATTAAAACTTCTTAAAGCATAAGAGACTCAGATTTGATGCTCTGCTACCCTTCGTCACGTAGCCTCCGCCCCCTGCAATTTCAGCAGAACTGCTGGTTACTCTGTGGAATGCACCGATTTTCAAGAGAGAATTTCAAGTTCATGGTATCTGAGCATAAAAGGAACATAAACACCTCTAAACCAATTTCACCAAGGCTTCTTTCATTTCCTTGCATTTCTTTCCCAGCCACTTCTCCCCCTTCATTGAATGGTATTAGCCACACGAGACAAAAATGTTTATAAATTCAACCCAATATCAAGGGAATATCATGGGCAACATTACCTTTCTCAAGAAAGGAAGGATCCAAACTTCTATAAGGGAGACTAATATAAGAAGTCTGTGAACCACTGCACTAGGTTCCATACAAAACTTTTATGCTTAAAGGCACGACAATCACCACCACTACCCCACAAAATACCAGAACAGCAGACCAATCAGAAATTATAATTCAGCCTTCTGCTATAAGTGCAACATGCACAGCAAACCATGATACATTATTTATCCTAAAGACCTTAGGTTTGTAAAATGCAAGGCTGTGAACCTGCTTATATGCCACGGCTGAATATGGGAGATGTACAGAATCAAAGAACAATTTAGGTTAGATGGGCCCACCTAGTTAGAGCCCCCCTCCACCTAGACCAGGCTGCCCAGGGCTCCATCCAGCCAGGCCTTGAACACCTCTCCAGGGATGGGGCATGCACAACTTCTATGCATTCTGACAAATCTGCCTGCACTCTTGTAATAGCCAGTTCATTTTGCTTTCTTTATCCCTTTCACATTATTCCAACTCTGTAAATCTAACCACTGAGCTTTTTTTGGAAAGATCTGTGAAAGTGCCCACTGCAACTCTCCTCCACCTACTCAATGTAACAGTCACAGAACCCCAGAACCAATTTAACTACAACACATATGGAAATTTTCCGACTTAATTATTCCAACTGACCTCTTTTATGGAAACGTTACAGGAGAAAGTAAGGGAAAAACTGAGCTGCTCCTCATAGCACATTCTGCTACATTTTTTCACACTCATTATCAAAGGGATGATAACATGAAATTGATGCAGCAAGTGAGATGCAACCACTAAGAGAACTGAATGAGGCAGCACACTGGATGCAGTAGTTAAAAAAAAAAAAAAAAAAAAAAAAGAAATGGATTTATGTCCCAGCAATTTCAAATATTCTGCCTCAAGCAGACTCTCAACTTGCTGCAATTTAACACTGCCCATGCTGATCCTCTGAAGGGATGTGAAGAATCAAAAAGAAAGGAAGGGACAAGAAAGCAGGAGAAGCAGATTTACATATAGGAAAAAGGAAAACAAGAAAATTATAATTACTGCATTAGTTCAATGTAAAGTTTTAGCTGCCCGAGTATCTTAGGTCTAAGTCAACAACAGTAGGATTAGAGAAGAGTTAAAGGCTGGAAAAAGAAAGCAACTGGACAAGCTGGCTGGTGAGCTAGCACCTCCGCTGTATACACTGAGTCTGTGCAGCATAAAAATGATAACACATCTGCAAGTCAGCTGGACTTTGTCAGAAGACAAGACAGAAAAATAATAAAGGACAAAAATGTCAAAGGAAATTACAAAGCCACTGAAGTCTAGAAGAGGCCTGAGGTGAAGTGACTTTATGTAAGGAGCACATGATCAGCACAAGGAGTCAACTACTCAGTGCATCAGTTCATGCTATATCCTGCAGAAAATTGCAACTCAACAACCCACAAGCAACTCCTCCTCAAAAGAGAGTGATGATTCTGAACTGAATTAAGAAGAAAGCACACCTCTCCATACAGTGCCAATTAAAACCATTTCAACAAAAGGCTCATGTTGACATCAGAGCTTTTAAGTGAAGATGCAGAAGAGAACTGCAATATTTAATTCACGAAACTTAAAAACAAGTAAAACCTAATTATTAAAGATTCAGGGTGTAATTACTATGGCTGAGTTAATTTTACCTAATGTCTTAGTGCCAATGAAAAGACAGAGATGGCCTACCTGCCCTGCTTCCAACCACATGTACCTTCTATTTATTTTGCATGGGTTCTTTTATTTGTTCCATCTTTATTTCATCTCACTGGCTCCTCCTCCATTACATGCTTTGATGAAAGAAGATTTTAGTATACACTTGACTAAAAAAAATTTATTCAAACTCTTCCTTATTATGAAGGAGAAAGAGGTGGCATTTCATGCAATTGCTGAACACCAGTGAGATATCAATAAACAGAACCATGTGAGGACAGAGGTTTTGAATCCCATCAAGTGCTGCAGGTAGGCAGCAGCAGCTCACCTTTTCAGAAAATTCTACTTCCTTCCTCTCACCTCCCTCTTTACTCTCCCTCTCCCAGTTGCTCACCATCATTGGTGCTTTTGGACAAGACTGCTTCAACTCACGCAAAAAGAAGATTTACAGAGGAGTCCAGAAGACCCCATCTAGAGAAGGACAAGGGTCTGTGATCAGAAAAATAATTTATCCTTTCAAAAACAGTAAGCCTTCACAGCAAAACAACCTGCAATTTCTGTTCTCTCATTAATACACGAGCTATTAATCCAACAAGATAATAAATAAATAAAATGCTTCCTAACCCATCAAGGATATGACACATCATTCAAGTCTCAAACTTTATCTCAAGTGACACTGATTGGCAGTCTGTTATCAGCAGTGTTTCTGAGCTTCATGAAAATAACTTTTCACTCTTAAAGATACTACGGGAATGTATTTACCGGAGAGTGTCTGGTAAATTCTCCTTTGAAATGCTTGTCACCAGCTTTTGGAATTCATGGAACAGTTCCACTTTACAAATCTTTGATCTGATGGGAAAAAACAACAGGAAGATAATGAGAAATAGCACAAGATAATATGAAATGCACTTTCACTTATTAGTTCCTGACAGTGTCAGCCCTGTCAGGGCAGCATGTTCCTGCCTGGTGCTGTAACGAGCAGCGGATACCAGAACTGAAACTTGTTTTACCACCCCCTCCACAATTTAACTTTTCATACCCCATATCCTATCTGAGCCTGCCCACATTCTTTTAAAACTCTTGTTTTAAATGTTATATGGACAAAAGCTGAATTACCCCACTGGCCCAACTAGCACTCTGATAATCTGCAGAGAACATTTTAACAGCCCCACATTATCTATGCACCATCATAGGCTCATAGCTACGGCACAGGCTGAGCCAGAAGAATTAGTCCTAGAACTGATCACATAACCACAAATGGACTGCAAGGGCTTGTTCAGACCCCCCAGAAAATAATAATTTAGAACAAATAAAAGAATCAGAAAAAACAACAGCAACAATGGTGCCCTTTTCACAACACTGACAAGGACACAGTCAGCAACAGATTGAGAGCAGTTAAATACAAAGAGATTCATCAAGAAGCAAAGTGAGTTTAAGTCTGAAAGATTTTTAAAGATACCACACGCATCTTTGCCAGCTTTAAGCCCTTCTCCTTCCCCCAGAAGACAGGCAAACAGAGAAACTGTTCATGAAACATGGCTGGGGCTTTTAAAACCAACCATTTTCTCTACTGAATTCTTTTTATATACTTGTATTTATTATGACTGATTCAATCTTCCAATAGACACAAACACATATCACACATTCACAAATTCCTTTCAGTCAGTCAGCTTTATCTTCCCTGATATTTAGCATTATCTAACATCTCGCACAGAGGAAAACAAACAAACGACAGTTCCCAACAATCACTCTGAGACTACTTGAAGAAAAAAAATGAGGACAGAAATACAAGACTTGTTTAGTATTAAGCAACCCCCTCCAATAAGTCTACGAATTCCTCATTTGGACCTTTTATCATAAAAGCTCCTACAGAAATAGAAATCTGAAAAAAGTTAAAAAAAAAAAAAAAAAAAAAATGTCCTGCAACACGCTCATTTCCTTCAGTCTCCAGACCAAAAGGTACAAAGCAAAAACTCTGCTAACTTGGGCAATAAATAAGCTGTCTTTTAATAAAAAAAATTACCATAGTTCCACACTACCATTACTGACAGCATCCTTCTTTGTTAAGTGGCAGACAAAAATAGGAAAGTTCTCAGCCCCCACTGAGCTTCTCTCACTTTCTCTCCCTTAAACAATGACTACTTCGTTACCCGAGTCCTTACATTTCTACTCTGACAACGCATCACACACCACAGTGATCTAAGGGAGAGGCTAAAAGGCAAGACGTGCATCCAGATATCACAGTATTCTCAAACCTGCTCTGAGGGCTTCCAATCCCTTTCTTTGTAGTTCCTTGTCGAAAGCCACCTGAGGTAACATCTAGAGGTTGCTCTGGAACTGCACTCCAACTGATAGCTGGGGAAGAAAGGATTATGAATGAGGGAGACACCCTCAGCATGAAACAGAACTTGATCATTCCCTCCATCTTCTCAGTTCACATGATACTATGCTACTTTCCAAAATTAGTTAAGACAAACTAGGAAGAGGATTGCGATTCTCTTGGGCACACAGACTTAAAAAATAAAAAAATAAAAAAAAAGATTGAAAAAATGCTCACACACACACTTCGTCTTCAAATGCCAACTACTTCATGCTTTTCCCCCATCCTGACATCTAATTACCATTTTAGACTGTACTGTTCTTCATGCTGAAACTCAGCAAGTCCTGGCTCACAGAGTTATAAATAACTAGAAAACCATCCAAAGAAGCACATTCACAGAAACAGAACTGACATATCCAGTCTGCCCTTCTATAACCTAACAGTAGTATCTTTAACATCTACTGCCTTGAGATAATTTCTGCCCTCTAAATTCTCTCATTCCTCTTTCTTTCTAAAGGATGAAAGAGCTGCACATACACTAAGCGTAAAGAGAATTTTCAGAGCTTTTCTTACAATACCATCTTGCCACTCAAGATACTCACAAAGGACATATTATAAAGCATATTGTGCAGATCAGTAATGTACTGTGATTCAGCTATAAGCTGCAATTGCTATGCTCTGCTTGGTGTAAACTGTACTTACAGTGTGATTTAGGTACAACAATGCAGTACTCCACTAAAACGAAATCCTATGTGATGCCAAATGACATCAAATACATAAACATTAAACAATCCCTGAGCAGAATACCTACGAGATAGCTGCTTAGAGGATATTAAACTCAGGAAAGTAGATAAAAACTGACTTGAAATTCAAAACATTTTCTATTTTTTCATTTCTTTCTAGATACTGCAGACTTCAAAACATTAAATTGAATACATTCGTTTTAGAAATACTAGCTGCAATGTACCTGCTCAGGACATTTCAACACCCAGAGTAAGAACCATGAATTCAGATTTAATTCTAATTTTCATCCCCACATGAAAAACTCAATCCAGCAGATTTCATACATGCGAAACTGTTTAATATTCACCAACTCCCTGTTGGTGAATATTAAGTGACCTGAGTAACTGTACAAAAATATAGACAACTTTTTTAAAATGTAGTACATTTAGACACAGGTTAGCCACAGACTATTTCTGCTTAGTGAATTCACAGCACTTTTCAATGATGGATTTTGTTTCCCAAGTCCCAGTACAAAAATCTTTTCCTTACCAGCACCTGCAAGTAACTTCAAATTAAGCATCTGTGAATTCACTAGGGAGCTCTTCATTTCTTTGCTGTTTTATCATCAGGTTTATCCTACTACATAGGATATCTTCCAATACAACAGTAGTTTTGAAAAAGTGCTAACCACACAAATACATTATCAGTTCCTTCCGCTCTCTTTCCCTCACCAAATAGGAAACCACAATGCTAAATGACAACATGATTTGCGTATTAATTCATTACCATGACCTACTGATCAAGAAGGAGAATATAAAACCATAACAAGAAGTCTTTTGATATTTTCCTTCTCACCTTCAAATTTTTTTGTCTTGGCTAGTTATGTTCTGCCTTTGTTGTGATTATAAATTCTTATCAATTCTTAGTTAATGCTCTGTCTCAAGTTTCTTGTAATTATTTACAATATTCTGGAAAATGCTTAAGTTCTGTCTTCAAACTAGTTCACTGCTTCAAATCACACTTCGCTTCTAGCACTGGCAATGAATGATGTCACGTTTTACAAAACATCACCAAAGCCACATAATCTGTATTTGGACTTTTGCAATACCATTACACAACTAGTCCAAGTTAACGCACCTGCGCTACAGGGAACAAGTTTTCTTTTGCTGATAGTTTGAACTTCTTGGATTGCCTGACGGCTGTGTTCAAACTGAAGATCTGACTGCAGCAACTGAACCTCCTGAGTGAGAAAACCATCTGGTAACAATGAGACGTGTTGACACCTGAAGTAAACATGGAGAAATGCAAGTGATTTAAAGTCATGTATTCCAGGACAGATTCTGCACAGTTGAGTTTCACAATCCAAAATGTGTTACATTTTAAAACAGAACTGAATGCAAGCTGCAAAATAGAGGTAAGAAGATCTAGGGACACTTTCCCCTTCTAAACACTATCTGTTCTGGCTATATAAAACACAAAACCACGAAGTTTAATAAGACCTTGTCCATCCTACATAACTACAACGAACCAATTTTATTGCAGGTATAGTTAAAAGCTAGTACAAATTCATAGAAGATAGGCAGAATAAAAACTGCAATATAGTTCTGCAATCAGAATGAAAAATTTGGAAGTATTTACATAGTCAACCATACACCTTAATACTTTTACAAACCTGAAGGCTCTTAATCAAAGACTAGAAAGATAGAAAATACACTTAGTCCCTAAGTTCCATATATGACCTCACCTTTGTTACCTTCAAGTACTCTCTAAATGTTATTAGAATTTGGGGTTGGACTCAATCTCTAGAAGTCCCTTCCGACCCCTGCAATTCTGTGAATCACTTGAGGAGGAAAAAATACTGTATGTTTAATCACCCTAATATTTACATAAAGCAGAAATTAATTAAAACCGAGGCTCATATTGTAATAGTCTGAAGACTGACTTTGCAAATATTTACTGAAGACTTTCTTGATGTTTAATGTGCCTACCATGGGTTAATTAAAGCAAAAGCAGCTAGCCAGACACTATTTTCGTAACCCTTAAACATCTGATCTCTTAAAAACCAATAGCACACTCACAAAAACTAAATTAATTACATGGTGAGTAGCCTTGTGGCAAAGTCATAGTATTTTCTACTTCCAGGACTAAATAATGAAACGGTCAAAACAGAAACCAACAGAAATAATCCTAATAATGTTATTTTAAATTCACCAATCTAAAATTTGGAAAGCTACACAAAACCAGTACCTTCCCAGACCACCCTACTTAAGAAAATGTGCAAATAGTTTACCAAGGTTAATTTGGTGCACTTTTAGTCAGACTGCCTTCCGGACAGACATACGTGGGAGCTTAATTTAATTCAAGGAAATGTATTATTCATCCATTCACAACTTTAGGAATGTATCAGGACTCTACTACTCAGTTACACGCAAGAAACAAAAGCTGCCTTTGCTCACCAACTCATTTCTATAAAAGATGACTTGAAGGTTGTTCAGAATATCCTGAGTATAGGTAACTGAATAAATTACAAGCTCTCCTTGACCACATTTGGGAAAAAAATATATATATACACAGGGCTACTTCCTTCAGATGTGAATTTGCGAAGTCCACAACTTCTGCAAATATCCAAACTGAGCACCAGAGTCGTTTGCAGAAGTTGTCTTCCATAATTCAATTTCTATACTTCCAAAGTAGGGCACTTACCTTTCAATAACTGCTCTCTGCATTGCTTCTTGGCTATATGGACACTTCCCCACTATAACTGCTGACAGATACACTGGATACTGCAGAAAATGCATCAGAAGGGCTCCTTGACACCCCAACACGTTCCAGCGAGCCAGTTTATCACTGCAGGACATAGAGCACGTTCTATCCCCACGACCAGGCTTCACCCGTAATAACCCTACACAGTGATACTCCATGCCAGGTATCAGGGTATCGCTCAGCTCTCCAGGTACGCATTTTGCTCCAGTTCTATGAACATCTACTACCGTCAGTTTGCCTGAGTTAGTCTCCCTGTTAGCTGCCTGCATCTCTTCAGAATGTTCACTGCACTTGGGATTCATACTGCCTTCTTTTTCCACAAATACTTGCTGAACTGACAGGCCTTCAGTGATCGTGGGAAAAAAACCACCATCAGCGTTCTTCATTCTCTTGATCATATGACCACCTGCCACCTTCTCCAATATCGTTTTTTCTTCTGGGCCCCTACGATCACAGTCACTACTGCAGAGTGCTGACTGTCCAGCTACATCATGTCCACCCACTGGCTTAGAAAGATAGTTTTCTGTTCCCCTAATTGGAATAATAGAAGCATCACCACCTAGAGAAGAAATAACATCAAAGTTAGCCAAAAAGGTGCCTTGTATGACTATAACAGATCAAAGTAATATTATGGCTACTACTGGCTTTCACAGATTTGTACTCAGAAAAACTGTGGAAAACGTGCAGAAAAACCAAATGATACAAACATCCCCCAAATAACAGTTAATAGTTAAAGAAAACACTATCAAATTAGAATGGAAAGAAACCACAATCTGTGTCACTAAAACAAGCTCAAAACCAAAATTCCAGGTATGCGTTTAAAGCAAACAAAATCTGAGAAGCATGTGAGGAAAGGAAGTCAGGAAGTTACTCTCACTATCAAACTGAAGATGGTAGATTCTGTTTTTAACTTGCGTTAATGAAGAAAATAATTACAGCTTATTGCAGCAAGGCCATCAAAATTATGAGAATGCACATGTCTGTGCTAAGTCACTGTTAAATACTGATGGCACAGTACTCTGGTTTGGTAACAGACTAATAGCAGAAAGAACACACAAGGAATCCGAAAAGCTGAGACATGACACTGCCAACAGGCCTTCATCCCTGTGGTTATGGTAAGCTGGTGTTTGTCTCTTTTTGTCTGTTTTGTTTTTTTCCAAACACTCAGAGTTTTTTGTAACAAAAGGTAGTCGTCTGTTCCATAAGATGGGTGGAGGGGGCTAGGGAGACAGGAGTATTTATTTATTTATTTATAGGAACTGTAGCAAATGTCCATGTTCTTTTTTTTCCATAGGAACCTGAGTCCAGGAAGACAACAATTTATGTAAAGCTGTCAAGAAAAATGACAGAACATCTAACATTATCATTACTACTGGAAGCCAAGCATCCCACTATACAGCGAGTAGTTGATTGGGTTTAATGAGCTCTCATGGATCACATCCAGTGAAACAAAATGCCAAGTGTATCTGTAGAAGCCCAGTCAAGTACATCTCAGGGCACATACTGATGACATGAGCTACCTACCACCTTACTCCGGAAAGACTGAAGAAAAGGTATAATCTTTTATGTTCCTTGCAAGTTGGAATCATGAAATTGGTTCACTCCTACATACTCACACGGGGTATGACTACAGAAGAAAATAAATGTGATATTTGGTTTGAGTTTCCATTTCCCAGTTTTCGATCCTGGAATGAAGATGCTGCCTTGTTGGTAGGAAGATGCCAGACGCATCTGATGGAGAAGATACCTGTTAGACAGAAAGTTTCCAAGAAGCATTTACTTCACTTTTGATGCATGGTGAAAATGACAAAACTTAGACGTCCACTACTGCTTGCTAATTCCTGATGATGTATTTGAGGAGCCAGCCAGTTACACTCCTGTAGTCAGACAGCACCCAACATACTCTATAAATACAAGCACACCACTAGAACCTTAATAGGAGAGCTCAAAGAGTTAAATTCACACACAGAGGCCACTTCTTCCACTCGACTTATTACCAGACCTGATGCTCATGTGATTATGAAAGCTAGTTTAGCAGGGAAAAAAAAAAAAAAAGGCAGAAAATTAAACCTTTGACTCTGCCACCTTAGTTCACTGAACTAGCCTACCCCACTCTTCCCATGGGGAACCTCATTGACCAGATTCTCCTACAAACTATACAAACGCATGTGGAAGGAAGGGAGATGACACAAACCTTGTCACTTTTTATGATGGTGTAACTGCATTAATAGACAAGGAAAGAGCCACTGAAGTCATCAACCTGGGCTTCAATACAGCATTTGATGTAGTCCCCTGTAACATCCTTCTCTCCAAACTGGAAAGATATGGATTTGATGGGTGGACTGTTCGGTTGACAAGGAACGTGTTGACAGAACAAGAGATCACGCCCAGAGAGTGGTGGTCAACGGCTCAATGTCCAAATGGAGACTAGTGACAAGTAGTGTGAATGCTCTTTAAACTAAAACCTTCATCAATGACACTGACAGCAGGACTGAGTACACCCTCAGCAAGTCTGCAAATAACACCAAACTGTATGGTGCAGTCAACACAACCAAAGAAAGGGATGTCATTCAGAGGGACCTAGACAGGCTTGAGCAATGGGCCCAGGTGAACCTCATGAGGTTCAATGAATCCAAGTACAAGGATTTGAACATGGGTCATGGCAAACCCAGCTATCAGTACGAGTCAGGAGATGTAAGGATGGAGCACTGCCCTGACAAAAAGAAGCTGAGGGTACTGGTGAATGGCAAGCTGGACATGAGCCAGCAATGTGCCCTTACAGCCCAGAAAGCCAACCTTACCTGGGCTGCATCAAAAATGTGGCCAGCAAGGCAAATGAGGTGATCCTGCCCCTCTACTCTATGCTGACAGGACCTCACCTGGAGTTGTGTATCCAGATGTGGAGTCCTCAGTGCAGGAGAGACCTAGACCTGCTAGAGCGCATGCAGAGGGATGAAACACCTGTTTGAGGACAGGCTGAGAGAGCTGGGACTGTTCAGCCTAGAGAAGAATCTCTGGATAAGACATGATTCCACCCTTTCAGTATCTGAAGGGGGACTGTAAGAAGGGACAGGCTCTTCAGCAGACTCTGCTGCAAGAGAAGGAAAAACGGTTTCAAACTAAAAGAGAGGAAATTTAGATTGGAATAAGGATTTTTTATTTTATTTTATTTTTTAAACAATAAGGGTGGTAAGGCCATCAGATTGCCCAGAGGTAGTAGAAGCCCCATTCTTGGAGACACTGAAGGCCAGGCTGGACAAGGCTCTGAGCAACATGACCTAGCTGTGGATGTCCCTGTCCACTGCAGGGGAGTTGGACTAGATGTCCTTTAAAGGTCCCTTCCAACTCCAAAAATTCTGTGATTCTAAGCAAACAGAAGGATGTATGTGGACACCTTTGACACCTAGTCACAATGCCAACATTGGAATCACGTAAAATAACATCCTACTTCTTTGTAAAAGGTTACTACAGTAATAAGAAAGAAAGAAATGCTCTTATCCCTGAAGCTGCCAATTCTGGCTATTTCAGACATAGGTTAGAAGCATTTCTGGATCATGACAAACAACCTCAAGTGGCACTGGGTAAGAGCACACGGAGTTCACGTCTCACCTCTGGAAGCTCCTCTTGGCTATGATTTCAGCATGACTGTCATTCAGAATGTCTCCTAATGCAAGAACCAAATGAGAATATGCATCATTAACAAACAGGAGAGAGTAAATGCTACAGCTGTAACAGAATTTCACAGATCACATGGTTCAGCAGATTTGCTAGCATATGAAGAGTTTAATATTGGTATTAGGTTATTTCAACCCATTTTAAACATCACTACAAAAAGAGGTCAGAACACCCTAAAAATGACTTCTGTACAAAGTCAAGGACCCATAAAAAACAAATTTTTAATCCTGAAATCCTCTAATACTGTATTTCTTCAAATCCTTACTGATGTCTGCTCTTAATAATAAATCATTCAGAATATGCCTAACATCTAATAAGCCTCAAGTATTTATGTTTTGGTCGAAGTTTCCTGTTGCACTATGCCCTCTGATCTAAATTACATTTCCCTGTAACTAATTCTGATATCTATCAGGTTTACACAGCATACCTTGAAACATCCTGGAGTGCCTGCCTACTGCTGTATTTGAAGGAACAGGACCAGTAAATCAGCTGTTATCTCAGGAATAAAATGTCATGTGGTAAAAGACCTCATTAAACAATGTTGCAGAACTTGTGAAGGCTTTTCAAAAAGTTTTTCCATGATCACAATCATTGCCACAGTCCTCCTTCAACTCCTTACCAGCTCAATAAGAACTCTAAGAGAGAAGATTAAAATAGCACTCTGTATCTGTGAAAACATGGCAATACAAACACACTTTTTTACTCACCGATCCTACAATTAAGAAGGCTTCTTTTAAACCTCAATTACCTGCAGAAGTAATATTCTGACAGCGTATCATAGAATGATTTGGGTTGGAAGAGACCTTAATGATCATCTAATTCCAGCCTCTACTAGAATGGCTAAAGCACAAGAAACACCAATAAAAAGCTAAGACACAGAGTTTAGCTTCTTGCCTTATTCCACTAATCCATTTCAAAATGAAGTACATTCTAGACAGCACAAAACAGTCTGACAATAATGTGTTAAACCAATTCTGCCATCTTACTCTACTCTTTCTACATCTAACAAATATAGAAAACAACACAAATATATTCACTGACATTTCACCCCCAGCTACTTTTTGTCATCAACTACTATGCCTTCCTCCTCTCTTTCCCAAAAGAGGAAATAAATACATTCTGAATAAAAAATGGAAATGTAGAGGTGTTCAATCGGAAATTGTAGCTACTGGATGCCACCTGCCTCATACAGTTACTGCACAGTCACAGAATATACAGTGTGCAAGAAAGAGCCATCTAGTACCTTTCGTGTCACGCCTTCCTCAACACTGGAAGTATCTTTAGCACTGGACAACGATAAAACTAGACTGTACCAGGTGAATGAAGCACAATTACTTTGGTTATGTTTTGTTCTGTTTTTAGCTATCAACAGTTGGGTGAGTAGGCTTGGGACATAAACTGCACTTTTCCACATATAAAGTTTATTCACCTTCAAGGCAGAGAGTGCAGCCAATGTTTAAGGCAGCCATTTTGTCTGTTAAACTCCTGACTTCTTGCTACGGATGAAGACTGCATTATATTGCCTAATACTTCTGGCTTCAATCCAGAAGACTGAGCTCAATGCTTTGAACATTATTTATTGACTCTATGACATCAACAAGAAGGAAGTTAGCACAGGCAGTCTGTTGTTGGATTTTACACCATACTTACCAGTTTTTCTCATTTTGTTTAGTCCAATACATTTTGTTCCAGTTCCCAGAGCAACAACTTCCTTGGCTAGTGAAAAAGAAAACACTTAACTGGATAAACTATCACAATAAGCATTGCTCTTACATAGGTATCTTGTTAAGACGGTATACAGAACACTGAGTAGGTGGCAATGTACAGGGAGGCAGGCAGTGAGATGTTCCAGCTGTAGAGCTGAATGCAGTAGATATAACCACCACTGCCATGGAAAGTATTTGAGCACAGAGTAAAGGCACTAACACTGGTATGATATGCTAGGCAACAAGCAGTGAGCAGCAGCAAGACTCCTCACACATTTAAGAAAGAACTATGAGTTACAGTCTGCATTACAACAGTCTGGAAGTGTCAATTAAGGAAATGAAAGTGATGGCGAACAAAAAACAAAAACAAAAAACAAAACAAAAAAAAATCCCACAATGCAAGAACACAATCTGTTAAAGGAGAGTGAACTTCCCAGGAGCCTTATAAATACACAAATACACTTCTGCAGGCCTTTACTCCAGGCATTCAGGACCTGCCCAGACTTTCATCACTTACTGAATAGCTGAATGCAGACTTTCACCTTCTTAGTTACAGTCTGGAAAGAACAGTATTTCACTGCCACTCTTTTTTTCAGACAGAAGCTGCATAAGCTCTTACCAGAAGAATTTCACAACAGAAAGAAACAAAACAGGAAAGGCTGCATTTGTTTGTTTTTAAAGAAAAGGGTATCCTGAAGGTTAAAAAAAAAAAAAAAAAAAAAAAGGAAGAATTATCACAAAGCTCCACCACCACCCCTCAGCTCACAAAACACGACCCCATCCTCACCCTGCAGGCTCCCCAGGCTGCCACAACTCTCTCTGCTCTCTGCTGATTCCACTTTGACCACAGCTGCCAGTGAAGTCCATTCTCTGCTTGGATCTGGTTTCCCCTGCTTGGGGAGTCTGATCCTATAATGCTCGTAACATAACTCAGCAATTTCATCTGCTGACCACATGACTGCTGCTGCAAGTAAAGCTTATGCACTGGGTTCAGTCACACTGACATCCCCCATCCCCTATCCCCTCAATCCTACTGCTCAGTTGTACAATACCTTCCCGGGCCAGATTCTAATGTGCAAGGCCCGCTTGCACCACCCCTTTCCAGACTGCTGAGAACTGTCACACGAGACAGAAGTTTTCCAGTTCTTGTTGTTTTCCCCACCTCTCTAGGAATATAACAATAACGGAAAGCCACGCCGGGCGCGAGCAGCAATCCCGCCGGTTCCCAGCACACAGCGCCGCCCCCGCGGTTCCCGGCACGGCTGAGGCGCAGCGCTCCTCCGCGGCCTCCGAGCTTCCGCCCCTCCTCAGCGAACGGGGCCGCCCAGCACTCGCGCGCCCGTGAAGGCAGCTTGGAAACCCCCACCCGCGAATCAACGGCTCCCACACCCCGCGGGGGACCCGGGCCGCGCAACGCACGGCACCATGAGGACACCTCCCGCCGAAAGCGCCTGAGGCCGCGCCGCACCCCTCAGCCCCGCCCCCTCCGGCGGGAGAAACAACTCTCGCGCAGGCGCACAAAGAAAAACGCGAGACGTTCGGCGGACCCCGCCGCTTTTATTCACGGCCCGCCCCGGGTTTCACACAGAGGTGCCTTCGGCAGAGTGCTCGGGATGCGCCTCCTTCTTCTTGTCCTCCGGTTTCATCGCTGGGAACAGCAGCACCTCCTGCGAAAACGGGCACGATCAGCGGACACCAAAGTCGGCCCGCCGCCCCCAGCAGAGCGCGGCCGTGCACGAGTCTCGGGAGATGGGTGCTCGGCCCCGCGCAGCGCCGGGCGCGGCACAGAGGCGGCCGGCCCTGCAGAGGAGCTTTTCTGCCCTGCAGCACTACGTACGGCTGTAGGCCGTGCTACTTTGCTTTGTGACGGAACCTCACTCCTATTCTCTGATGCAGCCGCCAGCGGGCGCTGCCACTTCTAATACTTACCTTGATGTTACTGGAATCGGTAAGGAACATGGTGAAGCGATCGATTCCCATGCCCCAGCCAGCTGTAGGGGGAAGGCCATACTCCAGTGCAGTGCAGAAGTTTTCATCAATAAACATGGCTTCATCATCACCCGCAGCTTTCGCCTAAATGAGAAAATAAGCAGTAAGGGGTGTTTGCACAGAGCTACGTAGTACCCATGCTATTAATCCCTACCAGAAGGGACAAATACATTTGTAGCAGCAGTGATGGTACTACGTCTCTCTACAGCCACACAAGTCAGTGACAGATGAAGGAATTTCATGCCTGCAAAGTTGTGGAGATGCCCTGTAGAGGTGCTTCCAAAGCAACTCTTAGGCTATATGAGGAAGAGATATGAGGAAGACAGATAAAACACCCTGTACGTCTGCTTTTTTTCAGATCAGTATTGCAGGTACAAAAGAAAGGGGAATATATTCCAAAACCTACAAGTACTGCTCAGCAGCAGAGTTTAGACTTGTTTACCTTACAGTAAAGTTCCTTTACAAGAAAGTAAATTTTAAGAACAAGCTTTCACTTGAGTAACACTCTCTCTGTCTAATCATAACCCTTTTCACCAGTAGGGACTAGCAATGGATTTGGAATTAGACACAGAAAATACTCTTACATGTATCATTGATTCCCTACCAGCAAAACACCCTACCTTGGCCTGGTCTTCAAAAAGCTGCCGCTGCTGGAAAGGATCATTCAGTTCTGTGTATGCATTACACACTTCTTTCTTCATCACAAAGAGTTCAAAGCGTTCTGTTAGTCCCTGACGAGTACGATGCCTATGTGAAAATGACAAACCAACCAGACCTTAAAAGAAATGGCTGTACAAAACTAAAAGGGCACGTACACTACTTCAGGTGGATTACCCATATTTGCCAGCAACAGCTGTCTAAACTACTCAGCATGAACACACCTCTCCTCTGGATCCTGGGCTTCACCGCTCAGGAACCAAGACCTACGTGGCTTGTGTCAGAATAGTATTTAACTAGCATATAACATCAGTACCTCCTGTTTTGTTGTTTGTTTTAAATAAAGTAGTAGTGAAGGACTTAGAAGAGTTACATTATAACTGTGCATCATACCCTTACCATTTGGCTAGAGGACTCATGATCTGTGGATGATCACAGATGAAAGTTGGGTTGATACACGTGACTTCGAGAAATTCACCGACTAACTGAGAAAATAAAAGCAAAACACATGTAGAGTACAGTACTGCTTCCCAGCACCGCCTTCCCCAAGTATCTTATTTCCTTCTTCAGTACAGAAGAGGGTATCATGAGAGCGAACTGCTTTACTAATTACAGTAATGACCTGTTTAACAGAGAACACGTGTCCTAGCCAAATAAGAAAAACAGCATAGCAGAACCTGATAAAAACAAATAGTAACATAATTTTATTTGGCTATCGTAACACAGGACAATGAGAAAAGCAGCAGAAAAAGAAGTAGCTAACGCCACTGACGAAAAGAAAACCGAAAACAGTACTACATGGGAAATCTACCAGTTCAGTAAGATACATACAAATGCACAGACCACTTGAACAAAGCAGGCAGAAGATAAAGCAGACCTGGTTTGGGCTTAAAAGATCGCTTTTCACACCACAATTTTTTAGAGCTCATACTAAGCATGCATCAGTCAACTACGTTTCAGTGAACACAACAGGTTTTTGACACAGCAAGGTTTCTCACTATCATGCAGAAATAGCTTCAGTTTTCTCACCTTGAACTGAACTTGCTGTTAAGACATTTCTATCGAATACTGAATCATAGAATCATTTGAGTTGTAAAGGTCTTATTCAAATCATGTGTCCAACCCTCCCTCAAGCCAGATCAAGCTGCTCAGAGCCTGGCCCAGGTATTGCTACAGACAGATCCCCAAAGATTATAGGAATACCAAAAAAAATCACCTTAACTTACTTTGTCAAGAAGCCTGGCTGTTGTTCTAGGTGGTGGACACTCCACATTTCTCACTGTACAAAGGTCATCAAAGAACCTTCGAGTTTCTGAAATTGGAGACAAAAATTTTAAGTCACCCAGGTAGTCACATCTTTTCTTCCTGCAAGCTTCAACATGCCTCAGAGGGATTCTCAAGATCTTAATAGTGAAAACATTAATAGCAGAAATCTACTGGAAAACAGCAGCTTTAATGTCAGTTTCAAACACTACAAAAGTGGTATTTGTTTCTCATCAGTTTGCATTAAAACAAATTATTTTGCATTTTAGAAACCTGGACAAGTTATATGCAATCCAATGTTATTATCAACTGATACTAGAAATATTACTAAAAAGTGTGCTGACATATTTCCTTAATTCTGAATTCCAAGAATAAAGTAGCAGATACAAACATCTTGTAGAAAGCCAAAAATAATCTTATTCCTAACCTATTGTCACAGACATGGAGACTCAACTGCAAAAAATACAGAATAAACAAGAAATAAAAAGTTGTGTCTCTTCAACAGATCAAAAACTTTTAGGTCATGCCTCCTGAATATATAGTGTTAAATAATACTCCACAGAGAAAGAGGCAAAACAGTCAGATCTTGCACAGGACTGCATGGCAAGGCTTCACTTCTTTCTGGACTTTTTTGTAACAGACAAAGCCAGAGAAAGGCAATTCCATGTACCGATGCCACCACGAGAAAGTAGCTGGTGGACTGCAGGCTGAGGATTTCAGATCTTTACTCCCTCTTTCTCAAGGAAGAATTACAAGACATTCATAACCAGCATCTAACCTTCAGTTTCAAAAGACTCAGTTGATGGAAATTTTACTCCTAAAGTCTTTTCCAGTTCATCCACCATACTAATGCGTCGGAAGGGAGGGGTAAAATCTATCTCATAGGCCTGTCCATCTTGACCATCTGGATGGTAGGTGATCTTGTAACTTCCAGTAATGTGCTTCACCATCCCTACCAGAAGAAAATGAAGTTAAGAAGAGAGCATAAAACATAATATGCAATTCTTACTCTTTAATTAATATTGCACATGTAACCTGAAAGCAACTTCTCTGTGATTTCCATCAAATCATGGTAGTCTGCATAAGCCATATAGAATTCACAGGTTGTGAATTCAGGGTTGTGGGTCAAATCAATTCCTTCATTCCGGAACTGACGTCCAATTTCATATACTCTGTCCAGGCCTCCAACCACCAACATCTAAACAGAAGGATATTCAAGTAAATACTAACACTGTCAAAAGGGCGGGAAAGAGTTCATAACTGCTACATGATCTGACAAGTCTGGTCCAAGTTTCATCCTGCTAATGTCATTCCAATGAGGCCACTACTGTGCATTAGGAGTCCTCTCTTCAGTTACACTTTTTTTTAAAAAGAGATGTGCCCTTGCTGCTAAGAAGACCAATGGCACTATTGTCTGCATTAGGCAAAATATTGCCAGCAAGTCAAAGGAGGTCATTCTCCTCCTCTCGGCGCTGGTGGGGTAATGTCAAGGGGTATCATAATCATTCTGGACTCCTCAGAAAAAGAGAGACATCATCACACTGGAGACGGATCAGTGCCACAAAGATGAATAAGTGACTACAATGCTCCCCCAGTGAGAAAAAGATGAGAGAGATGGGACTGTATAGACTAGAGAACACTCCAGAGGAAATCTTAAAAATGTATATAAATACCTGAAGAAAGAGCATGAAGATTGAATCAAGCTCATTTCGGTGATGTCTAGTGACAGGAAAAGACAGTGGGCACAAACTGGAACATAGCAGACTTAATTTGAACATCAGAAACTATTTTCTACTGTGTGGGTGACTAAAGAGTGGCACAGGTTGCCAAGAGAGGTTGTGAAGTCTCCTTCTGTGGAAATATTCAGAAACAAATTTGAATAGAGTCCTCGGTAACCTGCTGCAGGGGTCCCTGCTTGAAATACAGTGTTTGGACCAGATAACCTCCAGAAGTCCCCTCTAACCTCAACCATTCTGTGATCACACAAGACCACAACAACGTGGAGAATATAGGCTTAACAAAAGAAGCTTGTATTTTACCTTATGGTAAAGCTCTGGAGCAATTCTCATATACAACTTCATATCCAGCTCATTGTGGTATGTGATAAAAGGTTTTGCCATAGCTCCACCTGGAATTATATTCATCATAGGAGTTTCAATCTGTAAAATAACAACAAAATAAAGAAATTTCACATTAGCATCAATATTTCCAGACTTCCCCCTTAATACATGCCCTGCTTTCATCCTTAGGGCATTTCCGTTTCCAAAGTAGAACCAAACAACCAACGACAGCTAACTTTAATGAAAATTTTCTGCATTTCATTTATTTTTTGACATATTAGTATATGAGAACAAGTCTGAAGGCCACTTCTCCCATGCAGCCAACAAAGACAAGGCACATAAACTATTTAGAATTGTAGAATATTGAAAGATGGAAAAGAACCTGGAGGATCACTGAGTCCAAAACCTAACTCCACACACAGCAATCTAAGAGTTAAACCATATATCTAAAAATACCATTCAAAGCATTGTTTCTTGAACACAAGCAAGCTTCAAAACATGACTGCTTCCCTGGGGTGCCTGTTCCACTGCCTGACCTATCTCATAGCAAATAATTTTTTCCTAATAGCCAACTTGAACCTGCCTCAACACAGCCTTAAGCTCACTCTGTAAGCTGCTCCACTCTCAAGGGAAACGACTGAGTACTTAACTCCTGTGTCCAGGTCACTGATAAAAATATTGGTGAGAACTGGCCCTAAAATTGAGCCCTTGGGAATACCACTAGTGACTGGCTGCCAACTTGATAATCTACCATTTACTACACCTCCCTGAGCCCAACCCTTCAGACAGCTATTCACTCATCATACTGTGTACGTGCATGATAGACATTTTGCCTAGAAGGATACAGAGAGAAACAGTATAGGAATTTTTGTTAAATATAAAAGTGGAAAAAAACCAAAAACATTGCTTTCATTTTGTCCAGTAGGCAACGTCATGAAAGGGTATTAAATTAGTATGGTATAACCATCCATTCACAAACCCATTCTCATTCTGACTGCATCATCAGTCAAATGTTATTCAGTAACTTGCAAAATATCCTTCACCATAATTTTATCAGGCACCGAAGTGAGACTGACAGGCCTATAATTACCAGGGTCTACATTCTTGCCCTTCTTGAAATTCAGAATAACATTTACTAATTTCCAGTCAACTGGCACCTCTTCAGATTCCAAGCACCACTGATAAATAACTGGGAGAGATCTCACAACATTGGCCAACTCTTTCAATACTCTGAGCCTAGGAAACTACAATTGCAAAAGCAAAGCCCATCACAAATCAACGTCAGCTAGAAGCTTATCACTTCACCAGACGCAGTCTTCCAACCCTGCACGCCAGGGCTCACAGGGACCATCACTGATGTTTAGAGACAGGGATAAACAAACAAGATACTTAATATCTCTGCTTTATCAAATCCCTATTTGTGAGGTAGCCAGCCTCTGCAAGAAATAAGCCGCTCTTTTCTTGAAAACTTCTCTTGCTGCTAACACTTGAAAATGCTGCCTTTGTTATTCAGCACAATACTGGCCAGCATCCATTCCAGTTATCTGTGGTCATACAAATTTTCCCCCTGCAATAGTGAACCACATTCCTGGAGTCCTCCTGGGTAGTCTGACCTTGCTTCCAAAGTTCATACTTTCTTTTTCTGCCTAAGTTCTCTAAGAATCTCCAAATACCTCTGGTATGCAGACAGAAATAACAATGAAGCCTTACCTCAAGGAAGCCCAATTCATCTAGAAAGCTCCGAATATATGTCACAATTTTTGCACGGGTTATAAATTTCTGCCTTACATAATCATTAAGAATTAAATCCAAATATCTCTGTCGATACCTAGTTTCCTGAAAGAAGAAATAACTTTAGAACAAGCAAGACAAAACAGACTGCCAAAAAAAAAACCAGAAAGAAGAGTACCCAAAACAAAACAAGAGAATAGTTCTTTGCTCACTGATATCATTAGCAAATACAAAAGGATCACGCAATCAAAACTATCTGTCAAATCACCTCCGAAAGTGGCAAGTACAACAGGTACCTTATCTTTGAGGCCAAAGTGAAGATGAGGCAACATGTGTAGACATGGAGATAAAAGAGTTATTTCATAAGGAATAATACTCAATTCTCCTTTCTTTGTTTTCCCAGGATTCCCCACTACACCAATAATGTCCCCACGACGCAGTTTGTTGTTAATACGAAAATATTCTTCCTCAGACTTGTAAAGCCTGTAATTACAAAATTCAGTATAAGCAGTTTTGCTTAAAATTAAACATTCCAGTTGTCCTGTGTGTCTCTACTCAGGCTGAATTATTAATAAAGGTATTATCCTAAAAGGGAAGCCAATGACTGACAACATCTAAAACAAAACGTTACCTGTCCAAGCCAAACCCTACCGGAACAGAGATGAAAAAACAGATCTCTAAGTCCCAGAATGCAGTTCCGTTTAGAATACTAAGAGGAATAATTTATTTACCTGGAGTTTGCCATGACCTGCAACTTGACGCCTTCACCACGAAGATCATAGAAAATCAGCTTCCCTCCAGAGGCACGCTTTGCATGGATTCGACCTAAGCAGCAAAGAATGCGGGAAATTGGGAAACATCCCTAGAAGAAGGACACAGCTGCTGGAGTGAGCCCAGAAGAGGGTCACAAAGATGATCAGAGGGCAGGAGCACCTCCCCTATGAGGACAGGCTGAGAGAGCTGGGGCTCTTCCACCTGATGAGAAGGCTCCAGGGGGATCTTATAGTGGCCTTCCAGTACCTGAAGGGGTCCTACAGGAAAGCTGGTGATGGACTTCTGATCAGGACTTCTGATCAGCAACAGGACAAAGGGAAATGGTTTTAAACTGGAAGAGGGTAGGTTTAGACTAGACAGTAAGAAGAAATTAATTACTGTTAGAGTGATGAGACACCGGAACAGGCTGCCCAGTGAGTTTGTGGATGCCCCCCTTCCAGGAAGCATTCAAGTCAAGGATGGACGTGGCTGAGAGCAACCTGGTCTAGTGGAAGGTGTCCCTGCCTACAGCAGGGGGGTTGGAACAAGGCAATCTTAAAAAGTCCCTTCCAACTCAAACCATCCTATGTTTAATTCTATGATTCTATGACACAGGGGCAAATGCCAAACTACCACTTGGATAAAAAAAATCATCAGCTCTGCACTGACCACTAAGTGTGAAAGAGAAGCAGTTAAAATCTCAAACTACTAAGACTGCAAAAGAGTTCATATAAGCTTTGATAGTCCTGGAGCCCAAATCACTATCAGACCTTCTGCTCAGTCTGAAAGGTTCTGTCTTGAATAGTCCAAAACTGCTTCAGTCTTAACTTCAAAACTGAGAGGATCAACAAAACCATCAAAATTTGGAGACCATCCTATCTCTAAAATCAGCTAGAACTTGGCTTTGCAAAGCAACGGGCCATCTTTCTGAAGCCCGGATCATGTTTTACCTGCCACTCTCACTGTAATGTCTGTCAGGTGATCTCCTGGCTGTAAGTGACTGTACCTCTCTATAAAATCTGAGAGAGATAAGTCTACATGAAACTTGTGAGGATAAGGATCTTCGTTGGTGCCCTTCAGTTGCTGGACTGCATGACTACGGATCTTGTAGTATTGCTGTCACAAGAAACAAACAAAACAAAATGATTTTGTTAGAATCTCAAAAGTATTTTACAGATTATCAATTAAAACTCAACTGCTCTGATTAGGAATATTTAGATCTTTTGGCAGGGGAGTTGGACTAGATGATCTTCAGAGGTCCCTTCCAACCCCTACAATTCTGTGATCTCTCTCTCTATTTCAACTACTTAGTTCAATCTGAATTAAAATCACATGTAAATCAGTAACATTTATTTTTCAGCACAGCATTAAGCATGTGGCCACACACTCACATTTGGATCCAGGCTCTCCTCCTCAGCACCAATGTTATTCTCCGAATCAGAAGCCAACAGAGGCTTATTTGAATGCTTTTCACTTTGTTCTTTATGCTTTGCCTCTTTTTCAGCAATCTTTCTCTCAGCCTTCAGACGTCTCTTCAGTTCACTGTCAAACAAAAAGAAATCGGATGCAGCACATGCACCAATACTTTTACGGGGAAGCACGAAGCAAGAATTCACAAAGAACTGACTGTAAAACAACCACGTCACCCCCCACTCTGCACAAAAACCAAAGCATCAGTTAAACATATTAAAAAGTTATCTTCTTTGAGTTCTCTTAGCCCATCATACATCCAGAGAAGACTAAAACCTGGTTAAACATCGCGCAAACAGACCCGGAGGAAGCGCTCCGGATGCCCGCGGGCCCCTCCCCTCCTGTGAGGCGTTACGGAGCTCAGCTCCCCGCGCAAGGCCGCACCCTCACCCCGCAGGAAGCCGGGCGCCGCCGGGACGCACGAAGCCGCCTTCGCAGCGCGGTCCGGCCCGCCCCACGGCCCGCAGGCACCCACGGCCCCGGCTCCGCCGCTCGGCGCTTCACGAGGAAAGGGGCGGGTGCAGCCGGTCCGCCAAGCACCGACCTGCTTCGGTCATGAGGTACCTGGCACCAGCGGAGCGCGGGCGCGGCGCTCCGGGCCCGGCCGAGGAGCCGCGCGGCAGCGGGGCTCAGCATGGCGCGCTCCGACGGACGGCTGAGCGGACTCGCACCCCGGTCAGACAGACGTACGCTTCGCCTCGCCTGCCCTGCCTCGCCCTTTCGCTCTCCCCTAGCCCCGCCGGCCCGCCCACCCTCACTTTTTACTGAGGCGCGACTCGACGTCCGCCGGATCGAGCTCCCGCTCCGCTGCGGCCGCCATCTTCCCGGCTCTACCCCGCGCTTCCGGTACCGGAGCGCGTGCGCAGCGAGCGCGGAGATGGCGGCGCCCCCGCGGAAGGTGTTCGTGTGGGAGGACGGCACCCCCATGCGCTTCTACATACGGCCCGGCACGGCCAAGCTGCGCCTGGCGCCGCTGCTGCTGGCAGGTGGCGCGGGGCTGTGCCGCGTGCAGGAGCCGGGAGCCGTGCACCTGGTGCAGCCCGGGGAGCCGGCGCCCGACGGGGCCGTCTCCACCGAGTACGTGGCGGCGTGCGTGGAGAGCCAGCGGAGGCTGCCGCTGGAGCTCTACCGGCAGAGCGGCCCCGCGCCGCTCGCCGCCTCTCCGCGCGGCCGCCTCCCCTTCACCGAGGCGGAGGACGCGGCGCTGCTGAGGGCCGTGCGCGAGCGGAGCGGGGCGCGGGTGAGTGGCACGACGCTGTGGAAGGAGCTGGAGTGCGCCGGGCTGACGCGGCACAGCTGGCAGGCCATGCGCGACCGCTACCTGCGGCACCTACGGCCGCTGCATCGGGGTGAGCTGCGGGCGGGGGGCCGGGCCGGGCCGGGCGGCGGGTGAGGTCCCTTGCCCCGCTGCTGTTCGACGCTGTGCGCGCCTCTTCCCGCAGAGCCCCAGCAGACGGAGGCGGGCGCGGCACCGATGGGCATTTTCGAGGCAGCGAATCGGGAGTTCGAGAGCTCCGAGGTACGCGCGCGGACGCCGGTGTGGAGCAGCTCCGCCGTAGCTGCCGAGCGGCATGGGCACGGAGGTCCTAACTGGTTACCACGGAATAACTTTCCTACGTATCAGTTCATAGTTAACTTCTGAATTATTTTGTCCTATGGTTGCCTTTCTGCTACACTGAAGTGCAAGCTTCGCATGAGCTGTGAAATGCGTGGTATGTGATGGTCAGTGTCTCACTGCAGCGTGTGGAGGAGGATGCATTTGCTTGGCTTAGTTCTCTGCTCAAAGGTAGTTGAGGAAATTAACCTGATGTGCTGCCTCACGTTAAAAGCTGTATTGGCCTTGAGTGTAAAATGCTTGTGTATTTTATTTTTCCTTTTGTACTTAAGCTGATCAGATACTGCTTTATATTTGATGTTTTCATGTGCTCTTGCAGAACTTTGTTAACGCATTGCTTCACCTCAGTCATTGAATTTTGATGTGCCACGTAATTACCTTATGCATTGTAGAAAGTCATGGTAGAAGTTGGCATTTGCAGTAAAGCTGCAATAAAAGAAGCTTGCCAAAAGCTAACTTGCCTAACTGATGTCTCTTCTTATTTGTAGTCAGGAAGTGATGCCTCAGACACTCCAGACGAACTTCCTATGCAAAATGGAGGAATGTTTCCAGGTGAAGCAGTGTCTGGCCTGAAAACTGGACTGGAGGACAGTGCTCTCCCTGCTTCTCAAGGAGAAAATAAACAAACAAACACTTGCCCTGATTCCAGCAAGGTTGAAGAAGCAGCACAAACTATTCAGAACTTCATGGAGGAGTTCCACATGGACCTGCTTTCTGTTACACAGGCCTTACTGAAAAACAGTGGTGAAGTGGAGGCTACTTCATACTATCTGCATGCAGGGCAGCGCTCGGATGGGTACCCTGTGTGGAGCAGAGAGGATGACTTAGAATTGCAAAAGGATGATGAGGATGCCAGAAATAAATTGATAGCAAAATTTGGAGTTGAAAATGTAGCAAGGCGAGTAGCATTTAGGAAAAGTTAAAATAGCAAAGCAGAGCAAAATGACTGATCTAGGACAGTGGCAAGTTTTTTTGTTGTTTTTTTTTTTAAGTCACTTCAGAATAGTACTTTAGAATTTCTAAGAGTTTCAGAGGTGTTTTAAAATAATGTTTATAAAAGGTTGTTGTACTGTGTTCAGAATTTACTGAAGTAAAAATGATACTGGATAGTACCTCTCCACCAAGTTTTCTCACTGCACATTTGATTTTAAACTGTATATCTGCTACGTACTTCTGACAGTCTGACCTGTACTTTGTTGTATGCAAATAACTTTGGAGTTGGCTAAAGCATTGTGAGTATGCTGTTACATGTGTCATTTCAGAATGCTGCAGGCAATCATCTAAGAGAAGCTGCTCTGCTGGCTGTTTTCGTTATCTTTTTGTTGTTTTTAGATAATAGACATTGATTAGTAGCTGACACGTGGAGAAGATATCAGTGAAAGTTCAGTGGTCCAAAAAGAAGGTCAAGAACATTTGTGCAAGAAGGCTTATTTGAAGCACTTGGTTTAATGAATTAATGCTAAAATCTGGGAATGGTCAGAAATGTTCTCTGGGACATCGTAATAATTGGTCTCATATTAAAGTGATCTCCCAAGCCAGCAGGCAGTCACTGGAATTTTTATTACCGCTTCAGTATGTGTTCTCCAGTGCTAATATTGCAGGATTTGTTTAATAATATTAAATGTATCATCTGGCTTTATGATTTCAAAAACAGCAATTAGCTGTCCCCTAGCTACAAGAGTCCCTAACTCCTCACTCTAGGTGGAGTAACCTAGTATCCACTTCAGACTTGAAGTAAAAAAATGAGCTCAAGAGTATCAACTGTGTAATGTTTGAAAGAGTAAGAAAATGATTTCTAATATATGGTCACAATCTAAAAAATTCAGTTATTTCAACCTGAAATTGTGCTCTGGACTCTTGAGTTATTTGAACACTTGGTCAAAGCAGCAGCTTGGCACTAGTTATCTATAACTCCTGGAAACCTGGAATTCAGTCATCCTTTTGGTGAAGTAAAATGGACTTGTAAAAGCAGAGTGATATTTTTCTACTATTACTGTTATATATTTGTAACAGTTATATTTATTATTTTTGCTTATTGTATAGTATACTTAGTAAGATTAATCTGAACTAAGAAATTGCTAAGTCTGAGCTGAATTCATTTTACCTTGAAAGTCACTGGTAACATCGTACACTGAAACTTCTGCTTCAGAAAACTGATGTCTTGAAACACAAACTGACTGCCACTGTTCACCAGTGTTAAGAAAATAAATGCCAGAGCTTTAACGCTGTGGTGTTTTATTGGATAGCTCATTTCTACTGAAACAGTGTGAATGATATGGTACATTCCTGTTGTTCAGACTAGTTCTTGGGCTTTGTGTGGAAGACCAGACAGGCACGTAACAAGACCCTGCAATATACCATAGCCAATAATAAGTATTGTTTGCTAGATCTTTTACAGCTGTAATCAAAACCCAAGGACTGCTGATGGCCAGGTTCAATAGCAGGAGACCCTTGACCAGAGACACCTGTTCCAGCTTACAAGATGTATTTCAGCAACACCATTACCTCACAATTCAGTGATAAAATCTTATGGAACCAAAATTGTTCTAGAACTTAAGATGTAGAACACCTTA
This sequence comes from Oreortyx pictus, assembly GCA_036925125.1. Taxonomy (NCBI): domain Eukaryota; kingdom Metazoa; phylum Chordata; class Aves; order Galliformes; family Odontophoridae; genus Oreortyx; species Oreortyx pictus. The sequence continues at coordinate 19,765,683 of JAUPFR010000014.1, forward strand.
AATGACCACAGCACACACACACACACACAAAAAAGGGGCATAAGGCTTACCGTATTTGTCATAGTTACCTATCTTAAGTGACATTTCCTGTAAGAACAGGCTTGTCTTTTTCAGTGCAATTAATCATACCTGCATTGCCAACTTCCAAGTCTACATAAGGTGCCTCTACCTTTGCAAAACTCTGTGAAGACATTGTCTAACACTGTTAACCTTTTAATGTATGCTTGGTGAATTCTTATATGGTAACTGGGTAAAAAAACAAAAAGAGCAGGGCTAATAAAAGGTGTCCCTCTTTCATCTGTTCTGAACTCCTGAAAGGCAGTTCTAGTCCACAAATATACTTTTGCTCATGTGAGCGTGAGGGGACAGATCTCTTTGTTTCACTTTTCCATTAATCGAACCTGGAGGTGTGGCTCTCATTCAAAGCATTCTGGCTCTGCCTTCTCCCGTGACAGAAACCCCTTCTTCATTCAAGGACACAGCTATATTCCTTCAGGCATGAGAGCTTATTTTTGCGAGGTGGTATCAAGGCCCTGTATTGTTCATATCAGGAACACTTTGTAACCCAAGGCAATACACGCCCATCTTCCTTGTTTAACTGGAACAGCTATGTTTATAAAGCTTGGAGGATGAGTTACATTAGCAATGCAAGCGCCATAACTTTGAGGTAAAGACACTGCTGGAGCAGACAGTGTTAGCTCTGTTTGGATATCTCCCATTTGCTTCAAAAATTACTCCAAAATTAGTCAGTGTTCATCATTATCAATGAATTCCAGTCTTTCATAACTAAAATTACGAATGAAAAACTGATAGCGTATTCACTAAGTTGAAGAGCAACACGCAGGAACACCAAGAAGGTTGTTTTGAAATGCCCACTTGATTATGGTTTTTCTATCTTAATTTACTGGTATAAAAGCAGTTTGCTCTTCTAAGCTTGCACAACAGAAACTTGACATTTGTTTCTAAACAGACTGCAACATATAGCCATGATTTTATCAGTCATGCTCACTGTCTTGAAATTTGTTTTCTTAATCCAAAATTATTTTTAGTCATCTTTGCTTGCACTAATACAACTTCAAAATTTCAGATGACCACCCTGTATATTTTGGTGCTTCCAGGAAAAAAAAAAATACATTATTGCCAATAGTCACAGTGAGGAAATGTAGCAGAAGCGCAATGATGAGGCACTGAAATCCATGGTCCTGGTTTTGTTTTTCCAACTAGGTTTAGGAAGCAGACATGAAAACAAATTTCTAAACAGCACATTAAGAAAATGCAAAAATGCATCATATGTCATTTAATATTATTTGCTTACCACAGACTGGAAACACAGAAGCTATTTCATTTTGGTTTTTCTTTCCAGCTAAATATTTGATACAAAGAACTGAGTCTATCAGAAACAAATATCCACAGTAAAACTTAAGCTACTCCAGCCAACATTGGTTAATGTATAAACGTAATTAGCAGTGTACTGACGAGAGTCTACTTATCTGACAAATGAATGCAGACATTTTGCCAACATTGCCATCCATGACGGAGGCTCAGGCGCAGGAATAGAGAGGGGAAAAAAAAAAAAAAATCCCACCTCACCTTGAAAACAGCCATTCTGAAAAAATAAAAAAAGAAAAAAAAGATCTATCCAGAAAACACTGTATGGTTATCTTTGTGTCTCTTCTGGCATACGTCCCCAGGTGGCAGCATGACAAAATGTTCTTTTCATTCGGCTCCCACCTATATTTCTTTTCCCCTGCAGTGCAGCCATTCCGCACGGTTCCATCTGTATTTCGCTGTGGATTGAGGAGGGGTTTGAGCTCTGATACCTGATCCCACTCTTCCGGCAGTCTGTTTGCTTCCACCTACACATACTTCCTCTTTCCCATACACCCTGAACTCAGTTTGGAGAACAGATTTGCATGACTCCAGCCTGTGTTGTAGCTTTGGAGAGAGACCCTGTGCTGCTGCCGGTAAAGCCCTCAGCAGCGCAGCCAGCATTCCTGTGTTACTCATTCTGACCTAGCACACCCGTACACACACGCAAATGTATCTATACCCTCTTCAGCACTAGGAAGTAGTTCTCCACCATGCAGCCTTCAGTGAGGAGGTACACAGAGCGGCTTTTCTGCCTTCAGAAGTTGTTTTGGACAAACAGAAGATCCAGTGATGTGTCTTTCTGTTCTTCTTCTGACTGAACTAGCCGGTACCCCAGTAAGTCCATCGCATCCTTGCACACGTTTTGCACTTTTTCTATTTTCTTGAAGGGAAACGTGTCCCTCCAGGCCTCAGATGTGCTCAGTGCATCTCTGGATCCAATATCAAATGCTTGTCCACCTTTTCCCTTCCCGTGGGTAACGTTGTGCACCCACTTCTGAAGCTCTGGTGTGAAACGGAGTCCTGCAAACTCATACATCTGAGCAGCCTTTCCTAGTGGGTCTCTGACAATGTCCTCATAACGAACTAGCAGGTAGCGGTCCTTCAGAAAGCTGGGAATAGCCCGGCTGCCTGCCTTGTAAATCTCAACATGGCTTTTGCAGATTTCTTGCATTGTGTTGTAAGGTCCCATTTCTCCCTTCATTTTCTGGGACCCCACAACAATGTTGCTATCACGTTTCAGATCTGCCATTGTATTCTCTCGGGACCTGAACACAGCCCGAGGATCACGGACCAAGTGAATTATTTTGAGGTTCAGGGATGGATCAGTGAGAAGGGGGTAGAGGACCTTCAGATCAAAGAAGCGAACCTCCTTGATTACAACGTGGCTGTAGGTTTTACAGGCTTCCTCCACCTTGCTGAATGAGTATTTGCCACAGACAGTTCTGCAGTGTCCTGCAGTGATTATGTCATTGCGACTGAAGAAGTCACAGGCAGGGGGGGAGCACAAGGCTCGGCTTGTCTCCCACTGAAACAAATCAGACTTTTTCTTCTGGCTAGACATGTAGGCATCAAAAACAGACATGTCACAGAGAAAGACTGACCTGACCAGGTCCCGCACCGCCATGTGCAAGACTTTGGCACTGTTCTGGTACATTGTAACCCATACATGCCATGCAGGCTCCATCAGGTAAAAGACATTGGGGTGCTGGCTGAAAAGCTGTCCAGTGAAGGATGATCCTGACCGCCAAGAGGAGAGAATGAGGATGTGAACTGGAGAAGATTTTAATTCCAGTGAGGTAGTGTTGCTGCAGGTTGGGAAGTGGAAGCGGATCAGAAGGAAGGACAGAACTGCCAGAATCAGAAGCATCTGCACCCTTCTAGATTTCATCATGGTTGCAAGGGACCTGCAGAGACAGATAGAGGAAGTTAAGTATCACGGGGTCATGACGAAGGCAATTGTGGTGAATTAGACTTCTGCTAACACTGCTGCAGGCTCAGGATTTTGGAAACCTGCCATGCTACTATGACACTGGGAAAATCACAGCACACATTATCCTTCTACAGCCAGATGGAGAGAGAGGCCTTGGCTGCAGGGCAAGCTGAAGACCAGCCAGAACAAAGTAGTGCTACAGCCCAGCTTCTCACGGCAGCATACATCACTTTTGTACAGCCCACGGTTGCACTGAACTCAGGCAGCCACACCCTTGAAGATTAGCTTCCTCCCTGCTAAAGCAACAGAGGTATAAGGTGCAACCTAGCTGTCCATGATGCAGACACTGCTTATCATCTTGTCTTCAAGGTTAATTACAAAGCTTGAGTGTTCCCAGTTAAAATGTCTTTAACCTCCAACTTCCTACTTACAAACTGCCTCAATTTCCCTCCACATGGAAGCCTTCAAAATAATTTGCTCGGAGGCGGGGAGCTGCATCCTCCCACAGCTTCAGTTACTGTGGCACTGTACACATTTCCAAGTGCAGTCACTGCTGTTAATCAACTAGGAACCAAACTTCTCTCTGTCCAGCATATATGCATACATTTTCTTATCTATTCTCTCATCCCTATTCTGTGCTCTCTTGTTGAGTTTAGGGTTCATAGGACACCAATTACAATTTCTCAAACCAGGATAGAAAACAGGGTTGCACGTTTAGGTTGTGTACTGCCACTATGCTCTACCAAGTAAATTTTATTTTTATAACATCTTGCAAGAATGAGGCTGTGCAGTTAGAGAGGGACCACATTCTTCTAATGTCCTGGACAAGAAGCTCATTGATTTTTTTGGTCATATAAATCATAGATTCACAGAATGTTTCGGGTTGGAAGGGCCTTTCAAGATCACTTATTTCCAACACCCTGCTATAGGCAGGGATATCCACTAGACCAGGTTGCTCACAGACATATCCAGCCTGGCCTGGAAAGCTTCCAGGGAGGGAATATCCACAACCCCTTTGAGCAACCTGTCCCAGTGTCTCACCACCCCCGTAGTAAAAAATTTCTTCTTACTATCTAGAAGAAGTCTGCTCACTTCCAGTTTAAAACCATTTCCCTTTGTCCTGTCACTACCTGCCCTGATAAGAAGTCTCTCCCCAGCTTTCCTGTAGGCCCTCTTTAGGTACTGGAAGGCCACTCTAAGAGCCCCCTGGAGCCTTCTCTTCTTCAGGCTGAAGAGCCCCAGCTCTCTCAGCCTGTCCTCACAGGGAAGGTGCTCCTGCCCTCTGATCATCTTTGTGATCCTCCTCTGGACCCGCTCCAACAACACCATGTCCTTCTTGTGTTGGGGTCTCTGGAACTGGACACAGTACTCAAGGTGGGGTCTCATGAGAGCTGAGTAGAGGGTCAGAATCACCTCCCTCAACCTGCTGATCACTCTTCCCTTGATGCAACCCAGGACACAGTTGGCCGCCTGGGCTGCAAGTGCACATTGCCAGCTCATGTTGAATCTCTCATCAATCAGCACTCCCAAATCCTTCTCCTCAGAGCAGCTCTCAATCCCTACTCTGCCAAACCTGTATCTGTGCTTGGGATTGCCCTGATCCAGATGCAGGCCTCACACCTGGCTTTTCTGAACTTTGTGAGGTTGGCATGGGCCCATCTCTAGTCTGTTCGGGTCCCTGTGGATGGCATCCCTCTGCATAGATCAGTAAAGTTCAGTTCTGACAAGAAACTGATTTGCATAGTTATTCGGACCAAGCCTAGCATCAGCTACAAACAAAGACCATTGTAAAAATAAGTCATGTCTCAGCTTCCTCCTTGCAAATGAATACACCAGTGTTTATCAAAAGTCCTGGCTTCTAAATGTACTTTGATGCTATCACTTCCATCTTGCACCACTAATATCTTCATTCTAATTCCCAACAGAGTTCCTGGACTATAGCCAGACACAATATATATATATATATTTAAAAAAATTATCTGAGAGCAGGTTTCAGAAAGGGAAAGACTGCTGTACACAGCATGGTGGAGTTTTGCTAGTAGCAAGCATGAAATCACCACAGCTTTTATGGAAACACACAGAGATCCAGAGAGAGCCTGATTCTGACAAAGAAAGAGCATTACAGAAGACAGCAAGCAGTCCCAAGTACATATATTCACTGCGACCACGGCTGGCACATCTCACAAGAGATGCATCTGAAAGGAGTGATCTTACAGCCTGAAACACCTTGTACCATCTGAACTGTGGCTTGGTATTCTACTACACAAATATGGGGAAGATCTCCAGAACTGCGCTGCTGTACTGGGACTGGTGAAGCAATGAGTACCTCGTGCAGGGAAAGCCCCAGACATGGACCTTTGATGGCAGTGATGGTTGCTCATATTTTTGTCATTTCCTTCTTCAGTTTGACCTTGTTAGCTTCTGCAGAATTAGAATTGGCATCTGCCATTTCAGAGAAGAACATGGCATGGCTGGCACTAGTGCAAAATACTGAGAAGATGGTCTAGAGAAGCAAGAAGTACCCTCTATGACAGCCTCACAGCCTCCATCTACACAAGGAACCATACAGCACTTCACTGACATCCAAACATCTATAGTGCTTTACAGAAATGATCTCCCAGTTCAGGCTGCTGAGCACAAGCAGCAAAAACAGTTCTGAGCACTAGGGCATTCACACCAGTTACTAAGAAATATTTGAAAATCTCACCTTAGTGTGTCTTCTTGAAGCACTACCAGACTTGATTCAAGCAAGGCTTCCCTTCTGTATGTACACCTCAGCAGTATACACTCCTTCAGGTAGCCTTAGCAACACCTGCACATTTACATACAGGCACTCAGCGTTCATGCTAGGCTCTCACATATGTACTCAGCTCTTATCTATACCTGCATGCTACCTTCTCTACCTTTCCTTTATGCCTGAGCTCTGACTGCTGTGCCTGCCTACTTCTACTTGCCATAAATTAGAAAACTCCACCCTCCTCCACTAACAGCAAAGCATGGGAATGGAAGTTTCTTGCAGGAGCACAGATGACCATAAGCTATTAGCAAATAAGAATGGCCATGAAATTCACGAAGGCAACAGAGAGTTGATTTTGTTGAGATCTATTGCAGGTCCCAAAAGTCCCTGATGTCCTTGAAACATGGAACAGGGACGCGACCTGCTTGAGCTGAATTTTTGGGAGCTGAAAACTGTCTGAAAGAAGAAGCAGTAAAAGGAGCAGTTGGACTTGTTAATAATTCAGAAAGATGCTGGAGCTGCAGTGGGGCTATGCCAGGTAAGGTGGTAAAGAAGAGCAGAGCTGGACTTGAGGGAAATGCATTATATCCTGCAACTGTGAGAGAAAAAGTCACTTCGGGTAATCCCTATTCCAAGTGTCATCTTTTCTGTTACACTTTCTGGTGAGGTACTGACCTCTTGATGGTGCCCTCTGTTCCTGCGCTGCTCTGAGGACTACTAGAGTAGAACTGGTAGGGGCAAAAAATACAGACTCTTCCAGCAGGAGGGACAGCTTGAACAAGGAAGGGAAGTCCGTGTTCCCTTTCACTTAGTTCATTATAAACACAGATGATCAAGCCCTAGTATATTTAAGTCAGGAAACCAGGTTAGAAGCTGAAGTGGGACAGATATGGCCCTGCAGAGAGAAGCAAGCAATGTTCCATGCAGCCTGGATTACAGTTATATGTTCCTAGGCCCTCACAGACAGCATCTGTAGGATGGATTTATATGTATGTCTATAAAAGTTACCAAACTGATATCTAAGGTCACACCACTGAGTAGCTCCTCCTGAAGCCTAATTTCTCCCTACCAACGCTTGCATGAACAGAGACATATGAAACTCCTGCTCCACCTCTATGTAGTTTGTCCAGGACATGCTGGTCTGTTGGTGCCAGTATTCAGGCTCCAAAACAGCACTGAACACTGCTGCGCAGTGCTCCAGTCACAGAGCTCAATGGACTTTTTCATTTGAACGGATCACAAGTATGAGCTGCTTGGCTGAGCTTTCCAGAAGGCAGCCTCTGTGGCATAAGCAGTTGTACATAGGGGAAGAATGTACCTTTCTTTGGAGACAAGGCTTGGGAAGGCACATAGTTCTGGCACCCTGCCCTCCTAGAAACCTGCACACTGTGGAAAGTGAAGAATACCGTGGCTCTTGAACAAAGGGCCTGCTTCTCCCTGTATGTCGGACTGATAAGCTTTAAGTGACTGATGAAACAAAGCACAAACATACTTTGTACCAAAAGAGACCCTGAGCAATTTTTCCCTATTCACAATATTTATGGCTATCCAGGATTTTAGCAACTGCCCTCACGTGTCCCAAAGAATATAACTTACCTTTCACTGTATTTACATATAAAGCAGTTTTTCTCTTATCCTCTTGGCAGAAAGGCAGATTTAGAAGACTTCAAGCAAGTCTCACTATCGTGTGTTTGTTAATATTTATTTAGAAAGATCAGTTAGTTCTTGACTCATGCTTCCTGCATCCCAGATGTATGAAATCCGGAGGTGCCACGTGAATCAATGTGGTGACAATGAACTTGCGAATGCTTACCACAGAAAGAGACTCTCTGACTCAAGAGAGAGGCAAGAGGGAAATTTAGGCGTTTTCTAGCTGACATGACTAAGGCTGTAGAGGACAGAGAAAGTTTTGTATCTGCTAGATCTGTGACAGCTACAATGTGGCTGCTCACATAAAGGCCTGCAAACCCTGCTGTTGACCACTGGACTCTGAATACTGCTGGATTTTAACATTCATAGGGAAAGCCTGGCTCTCTGCAGAAAATAAACACATCAGTAGTCTAAAAAAAAAAAAAAAAACTGTACTTCAATTGCTTGTTACTTTCCTAGGTCAAAGGCAGCAGAGCAGAACAGAATTCTTCAGCTTTTGGAAAGACCTTTTTGGCAGGGGTGCTTTGTACATTCACTCTAGTTGCATAAGAATTGGTTGTTCATGGGAGATGAAAAGGAAAATCTACAGTCAGGCAAGTGCCAAAATGCATAGGTGCAAAATCCATGCTAAATGCCAGTTAGAGCTTGTTCCTCCCGAGCCAGAGCAGAACTCACCCCATATGATTTCCAGAATGAGGAACGACAAGAAAGATGAATTTAGCAATGTCCTACATGAAACACCTCTCCATAGCAATTATTGGGCACAGTTTGCTGTGATACTGGAGTTCTGTTGCTACAGCCTTTCCCTTGAGCTTGAGATAAATTGTAAAGTTATAATGTGAATTATGAACACTTTAAGGTAAATAGACAAGCCTGAATTGACACAGCTTAGTCCCAGAAGATAAACTTGATCTTCAGACTTTGCTCCTGTTTCGCTTATTTGCCTAAAATGCCAAACAGTTTAGGGAATGACTTACAGCTTACTCATGGAACACTGATAACGGCTGGGAGCAGAGTTTTCAGATAATAGGTACATGTAAGTACAGCAAGCATACAGAAAAAGATTACCTAGAGTTGCAGTAGGCAGAGTAAAGATGATGACTGACTCTTCCTCTCTCCCTGCTTCAACCCACCCACAGGTGTGTGAACCCCTGTGCTGGGTCCCCAGACTGAAGGCTGATACACAAGACATAACCCCAACCTTGTTCTGAACAGTTGGTAAGCTTAGCTAGCCAGCTTTTAAGTGACAGTACCCCTGTTGACAATGCATCTTGTGTGCTGTCCTGTTAATAGCAAGACTTGGCTCATACTGAGCCTTCCTTCTCCACCAGAGCTACTCTACTTTCTCATAGTCTGATTTCAAAATTGCTCCTAGTCACCTCAAGAAAATGCTGCCCCCCAGCCTCCTGCTGCCACCTCCTCTTACATCCATTGTCTTTACCACAGCCCTGGACACTTCTTTCTGTGGAATCCTGTCCATGTCTCCCTTTGATGCGTACTAAGTATGTCCTTCCTCTAGGACTCCTGAGTAGTAGTGCTGAAGCAGGTCAGCTCATCCGGGGTCAGGTTCTGACAGGGCCTGCTGCTGGAGCACCTCTCCTATGAGGAAAGGTTCAGGGAACTGGGCTTGTTCAGCTTAGAGAGGAGACGGCTCCAGGGAGACCTCATTACAGTCTTCCAGGACTTGAAGGGAGCATAAAAACAGGAGGGGGAACACCTGTTTATGAGGGTGGATAGTGATAGGACCAGGGGGAATGGTTTTAATCTGAGACAGGGGAGGTTTAGGTCAGAAATTAGGAGGAAGTTTTTCACACAGAGGATGGTGGCACACTGGAACAGCTTGCCCGGGGAGGTCATGGATGCCCCATTCCTGGAGGCATTCAAGGCCAGGCTGGATGTGGCTCTGAGCAGCCTGCTCTAGTGGTTGGCAGCCCTGCACACGGCAGGGGGATTGAAACTAGATGATCATTCTGGTCCTTTTCAACACAGGCCATTCTATGATTCTATATATCTTGCATAAATTAGGCTGTGTGCCTCCTTTCATGCATAAACAAGTTTTGCATGATCACTTTCCCCTAGCACCATGTTCCCCATTCCACTCCTGAGCAATGCCAGAAGCTCCTTGACCATACCTTGATTGCTTCCATGCGATTGCCCAGGCTCCAACCCAGGACAAACCCTGATGGATCCAGGTGCGTTCTAGTGAAGAGAGGGATATGTCTAGGCAGTCTCCCATGGTTCAGGGCCACAGCTCCATGGTGGGAGGCATTCAGTAACTGCTTCAGACAGCAACCCAATGGAGGGGACACTCAGAGCTCTTGGAGGAGATACTGGATGAGGAAAGGACCAGGGAAGTGGCTGAATCCACATTCTTAAGGTATCTAGATGAATTGATGGCCTAACTGCTGGCAGGTGTGATTAAGCCCAGCCTGGCAAAACATGGCACTGCAGGTAGGTGAGTCCACTACCAGTTCCTTTGGAAGCTGAGAACATTTAATTTAACTTTTTCATCTGCCCAGGAGCTGAGAAGTTCCTTCATTACTATAGCAAAGCAGAAGTGTAGCCCAGGTGCGAGGTTGCCTCACCACCTAGGTCTCTGCATATAAGGTAGATCACCCTCCTCCTAAATGTGGCCAGCCCAGACAGAGCAGAAAATAGGATAAGCATGCTGCAGGCCTGCCCCAGGGAATACAGCTTGTGCTCCCCAGCTAAGACATAGAGGGTGGGTGTGGATCAGCTATTTAGAGCACTGAAAAATTCTACCAAAGCACTGCCAGCACACAGCGTTATGTTTACAATAGATGATGCCAATAGAGGAAGTAGCCTTGAAGAAGTCTAAGTATAGCGAGATTTATAAGGCAGTAATAAAAAGGTATATGCCTCTGGCTGCTGGTCAGATGTTTGCTGGACTAAGAGGAATCAAAATTACATTAATCACTAAAGAGTAGCTGCTTGTTAACAGTCCCCTCTATGACTCTGGAGGAAAAGGGTCTCACAAAGGGAGAGGGATCTCAAAGGAGCACATAACGGCAACAGGACCAATGCAATGAGCAGGTGTTACAAAGAAAGAAGAAAATGGAATGCTCACCCATCTCCAAGGACCTAGGCTTACAGGAAAAACTCCACAGAGAAGGGATCTCCAATTAATGAACCTTCCACAGTGGCAGTCAGCCCTTAAATGAGGTCTAACTGCCTTCACCTGTGCTCCCAGGACTGATTGGCTCCAGCTGCTCAATCAGTGGTTCAGGCTGTGACTCAGCAGTTACCATACAGAGCAGCTTTGTTTAAAAATGGGAAAACTATTCATTATTAATGGAAATTAAAGCCTGAGAACCCAAGATACCTGGGGAAGAGTTCAAGAAGACAAACTTGACAACTGCAGTAGATGCAACACAGTACAACAATGCAGCAGCGTCATCCTGTAAAGTCCCCTGCCCCTATGGACTCCTCACACATCATTTGTCAATCTTTGTCTCAAGCAACCTGTGTTATCTGTTTCTATTTTGAGGTCTAGTGGCCTCATATCTCAGAAGTTCCTCTCATTCCCTCACAGCCTGGCTTCTCTCTTTTTTTCTGAGATTGCTTTGTTTGAAAGGAAAGGATGTAGCTCTGGATGGTCAGCTGATGTGTACCTTTTCATACACTGCTATTTTTTTCACATAACATCCTCCAGTGTCCCAGTACTCAGACTTTGTGCTGGACAGAAGAGGCATCCACTGAACCTGGCAGAAGGTCTGGTAGCATGTAATTTAGTGCCAGCCCATTCTTCAAGGGAAGTCAAAGTCAGCCTATGAGCCTCACATCTCAGTAAGAGATGAATAGAACTGCAGGTGACAGCATGAAGCACACTCCTCTGTGTCGAGAATTTGTTCTTTGAGCCCCTGACTACAGCAATCAGCCTGATGGGCCCATCTTTCCATTAGGTGTCAGGCCATCAGTTCTTACTTTATGGGGCTTATGCATTCAGCCATCAGCAACCTGGGCATGGTGGCACGTCATGAACACTCGCACAGTGAAAGTGTTTCAGAGAAGTACCTTTACTGCTGGAGTGGGAAACACCCAGCCACCTCGACCTTGGACACCTGGAGGTTGGTGCCAGGTACCGCCCACCCAGGCACCAGCGCACATCACTCTGCTGGGAGCCTGGGAGAGGCTGTAAGGATCAACAAGCAGAGGAAGAGGGAGTGAGCTGTGGAGGGGCTGAGCCACTGCAGGGGGCTTCTAGTCTCACTGGAATGCAGTCAGCTGGCTCTTGCCTGTGCCAGGTTTGCAGGGCCTGTCCTATCCTGCCCCATCCAGGCAGCTGCAGGGACAGAGGCGAGCACGGGGCACCACAGGCTGAAAAAGCGACCCACTGGGCACGGGCCCTTACTGACACACTAAGGGGACTGCCATGTCAGAAGATTTATTAATAAAAAAATTCACAATAACTTACTCCCTTTGCTGGACAAAGGGCTTGGTATAAAGCGCTCTGGCCTCCTGAAGTAAAGACAGGTGAGAGGTGGGTGAGTGTCTCTTGTCCTCTGAGATCGTGGCCATCTCCCGCCCCAGAGGGGGAGTGCAGGCAGTGCAGGAGCTACTGGTCACTCAGGGTCAATGCCTGGTGCAGGAGCAGCCAGGTACCCCTGCCTGTGGCTGGTTTGTGGCCAGCACAGAGACCACTACGGGGTGCAGATGCAGAGTATATGGAGACCACAGGCACCAGATGCCAAAGGATGCGAGAGGTGCAGTGGAAAAGGAGAGAAGATCTGCTTCTTTCTATGGTGCTGAGGGGTTTGTGGAGCAAAATAGTCGAAGCAGCAGGACAGCACCTGCCTACAGGCAAGGGGACGTGGTGCTGGCTGGAAGCAGCACTGCCTGCCACCTCACACAAGATCCAGCCTGGCAGACACAGGAGGTTAGCTGTGGCTACTTGTCACACTCAAGATCCTGAGCCCCCTCAGCACCCTGGTAGTGCATCTCGCAGAACTCCTGGATGCGACTGCAGGCCTCCAAGATCATCTCCTCAGGTACAGTGATCACCACACGGAAGAAGTTTGGGTACTCAAAACACTGAAATGATAAAGAATGAGACTGGCTGAATATTTGGGATACCATTTGTGTATCACAGCCCTGCTCTGGGGCCATATTCTGTACCAGCAAATGAAAATGGTCAGCATAGAACATAAAGTGAGAGTGGAACGGCTGGACTCTCACTCCATTAGGCTGATTATTCCATTCCAAGCATATCTCCCAGCTCCCTCTCTAAAACTTCTCAGTGGAGACAATGCTGTGCAGGCCACAGACCAACACACTGTATGGACTGTCTAGGAACCAGGGAACAGTCCTTAAGGAGCTAGTGCTCCCTTCTCCTCAAAGGTTTAGAGGGAGTCAGAGCTGGAGAATGGCGGAGGCCTTAGGACTCAGTGCAGGCAGTGGAGTAGCATAGGGACATAGGCACAGACATGATTCTAAAGTCTGTAGTCTCTTCCTACAAGTGTGGGGGACTGGAAATGGAGCATGTGAAGGGGCACAGGTGGGAACAGTTCCAAGACCTCTGAGAGAGTGACTTCTGCAAGGAGGTATGGGGGTACATACAGTTCAGGTATACAACTACCAGCATGAAATAAAGAGCAAGTTTGAAGCTGGGACAATCCTGGCAACGTGACCAAGGACTGTTAGTGAGCTAGAGCTTGCCAGTCACCATCTTTACACTGCACTTGGGCCTCACAGGCAATACATAGACACCATTACAGACCATGGACATTGCATACTAGATTCCCAGACTGTTCCCAGTTCAAGGCTGCAAAGCTCAATTTGCCTCTCTCCCAGTGCTTAGACATCCCTGGGGCTCCCAGTGTCAGACTCACCGTAGCTGGCAGGCAAAACACAGACTGTTCCGAGATGAGCCGCTCAGTGAACTCCACATCATTTTCAAACTCAGGAAAATGCTCCATTTCAATTTCAACCTGCAACAAAGGAATGAAGCATGGCAACCAATACTATATACCATGTTGCTGCTCACCCACACTGCTCAACAACTGCCCAGCAAAGTGCAACTATCTGTCCTCAGAAAATTTGCTCATCATTTGGGCTGAGTAGAATGTGAGAGACAAACAGAAAGATATAAGCAAAAACTGGACATTTTTTAAGAAGTAAACGTAATGTAAAACTAACTGCCAAAAGCTGGAATTTCAGTTTAGGACAACTTTAGTCAAATGCTGGTAGCAGAGATGTTGGAACCAATTAGAAATTAGAAAGGATAAATAACATAAGAAAAAAAAATGTGTGAGAGAACTCTGCCTAATATCTATTAGTAATTCCATCATGCAAGAAATGCATAAGGTAAGAAAAAGAGATGGAAAATAAATTAATGAGTTGGGCTGGGTTTTTTTTTTTTTTTTTTTTTTTAAGATAGTGAGGTCCAGAGTACAATGGAGAAAAGAATTCTTTGTGGCTCAATAAGTGTGGATGATGTGGATTGTTAAAAAGACAAAAAAAATAAGAAATGTTCAATCAGTATTTCTGCTTTATATTTGGAAAGAAGAAGACTGTCCCATTATCACATAACCAAAGACATCTCATGAAAATATTCATAAATAAAGGCTGTGAGAGAGAATTTGCATACAGAAAGTCTGAAAAGCCAGTGGAAAAAAATTTTATCAGCTGATTTAATATGGAATGTGTGTTCAGATGCTATGGAAATACTAGAGGGTGAACGAGCCTTGAAGCTATCTCTCTACGTAAGCAATATAGGAATGACTACGTAACTCTGGACAAGACTGGCTACAAGTAAACTGATAAGGATTTATCTATGGAATATGAGTGAGACTGATGTTGCAGTATATTTCCACTTCTGAGTCCACTATTTTTAAAGCTGATTAAAAAAAAAAAAGACATTATGAGATCAAAAATAAAAGATAAAAACATACTGAACTTGGGGCTTAAACATTTCAGTGTTGCTTGTTGAGAAAGGATATTTCACTATGCTATAAAAAGTTACAGAAAAAACAAAAAGCAACTCAAAACCAAACCTAACAGATACCGGAAAAGGCAGAAAAAGAGGCAACAGCATAGGCAGAAGACAGCTGTGTAGAAGGAAGGTTATGCTTAAAGAAGCAGGTGCGATAATCTGGCGTGGTAAAGGAGCTTACTATGGCACTGTCATCTTGTTTCAAATCCAGGTAAAACACTATTCTTTTGCAAAGTACAAGTCCTTGAGTTCTTTGCAGGTGCAAGAAGATGAAATTTACCATCTTCTGCTCAGTGAGAAGTAAGCAACATATCCTGGCCTTCAAAAACAACCAAGAGATGATTCCACTGTGCTGGGCAATGTGAAGATGCATGAAGTAGAGAGATGGTGTCAGGCACTACCCCTGAAGCCATTGGTAACCACTAGTACAGAGTCCTAGGGTAACCACTAGTGACTGGAAATGACATTTTGCTCTCCTCACTTACCATGAGGTACATGGCTCCAGCAGGCCGAACAGGCTGGAGGCCTGGGATAGCTGATAGCGCAGCGTAACAAAGGTCAGCATTGGACTGAAAAGTAGAAAGGAGAAAGTTCAGCAACAGGAGAAATTCTAGGAAGCTGATTAGCAAATGGAAGCCAAGCTCTGGACCAGGACTATGAACAAGTTTGCGCACTGCAAACAAAGGGGCAAGGAATGCAAACAATATGGGTGATTATGGCCTTGAGTAAGGCAGACATCACTGAGGTGAACTCAGCAAGTCAGGGCTTAATGCTCCACTACCTGGGTCACCAGCTCCAGCTACAAGGCTAGGCTACCTGTCATGGCGAATACTCCTGCCATGACAATGAGCTAGAGAGATACTGATTCCCCCACTTCAAATAACACACGACCAGACTACTGACCTGATTACAGCTTGATTACCTTGAGGATGCTGAGGGTGTTGTGGTAGAAGTCAGGGGGTGTTCTGTGCAAAATACGTTCCAGTGCTCCTTGGACAATTGTACAGGGTCCTAGGATCCTTTGGCTCAATCTCAGAAGGCCATCCCTGATCTGAAAGAAACAGGTAGTATTTGCAGGCTGTGCTCAGACTGCTTTTCTGAAGGGCCAGCTCCAAGGCCTACTACCTGCACTTCTGCAGACTTCTACAGCTGTTCACGTTACTCTCTTCAGTAAGCATATGGAGTCCTTCAGAACATTTACTTGTCTACATGCCAGGTGCCTGCAGACTATTTACAGTGTCATTCTCTGTTCTGCAGTTGAGGACTGTAATGCCAGCAGAAATACCCTTTTGAGCTTCCTGATCTGACTCAAAACAGCTAATATTCTGACTAAATGAAACCAGAGCTCATCCAAATACCACTTCACATGTTCATTAGGTTTGGGCCCACAATCCACACTTTCAAAGTCAGATAGAACCAACATTAGATTTTCTGCTCACTCAATTGCCTTCTCTCACTTTCCATGCAGAAATCCCGCCGGGTAGAAAGGTCACTGCAGTAGTTACGCTGTTTGCCCTCATCACATGTATGAATAGCCAGACAAAACACCAACTACATAGCTTGGAATTTTAGTCCCACTTTTAAGAGAAAACTTATGAGAACACACAGACCCTGCCGTCTGCTGGTAAACCATGCAGTACCATTAATGCACACTGGAGCTATTTGAGAAGAGAAGAAACTAGAAGCACACAAACAAGACAAGAGTAAAAGGCAATGTATGGGTGCGGATGAAGTAAAGAAGACACATGAAAAGCCAGCATGTGAAGAAAAGCAAGTAAGCAAATGGGTGACACCCACATGAAAGCAAAAGAGCAGAGCAGTACATGCCTCTGCCAGTCAAAGCCCTGCCAATCCACACGCTAAAGACACTGCAGATCTTTTGCATGACAGTGACACTTGGCAGTTCTCACCTCATTACCAAAGATGTCTCTCCTATCGTGGATTAAGATCCAGCCCATCCGCCAGCCAGGAACTAGCCACCGCTTTGCCAAGCCACCACAGGACAAGACTGGCACGTTAGTGCTGAGTGTTGCAATGGGTTCATACTTGCAGTCAGCAAACACCTGTGATGGGTAGCAGTGTTAGGACTGTCTCTGTGAAAACTGGGGGGACTGTGTGCGAGACACAAGAATTGAAGCAGGACATGAAAATTACACCCAGGACTGCATGTCACAGGCACAGGCTCAGGCACAGTACGGGACAGAGAAGCTATTTCTCATCTCTGAAGAGCTCGCTGCCATGGCCAAAGGGCAAGTGCAGCAGAAAGGGCAGGTAGCACAAGGGTGCAAAGGACCGTGATGGACACTCACCATGTCTCCATAGATCTCATCAGCAAGGATGGGCACGCACTGTCTTGATGCCACTGTGGGAGAGAGGGCATTCAGCCTAGACATCCTGCATCCTCCACAGGAGCAGACTTGCCTTTTTCTACAGGGCTGGGAAGACTGAGGGAAATTCTGCCCCAGGACAGAGGGTCCCTCTTTTCTCCTACAAAGTGATCACTTGGAGAGCCTTGCCCTGGCAAAGCCTACTTCTGCTCAAAGCTATAGATACAGGTAGCACAGCTCCTGGATTGGTAGACCTGTAGCTCAGGAGCCATAGGGCTCCCTGTGAACACACTCCTGTAGAGCCAGAGTGGATAAATAAATGATCCAAGGTACACTGGCCATCTTAGAAACACCAAGACACGCATTCTACATGTTCTTGTCCAGAAAATGCAAAATCTTCATATGGAGTGTGTGGCCCAAGGCTGCAGTCAGTCATGAGTTAAGAGTCAAACCCCAGGACCACAGCACTGCTTCACACAGTACTGCTGTTACATTGCAGAACAACAGCCTCAGCCTTGCAGAAACGCAGTGATCAAGGCACTGACAGTTTGGTCAAACACTACACTGCAGCTGAAGCCCAGCTATGTACATGTGGTCTCACCTGCCAGGATCTTCTGGAGGTGGCTCTTGCTGAATACAGAGCCACAAGGGTTTGAAGGGTTGTTCACAATTACACAAGCTGTTTTTTCATCCACCAGGGACTCCAAGTGCTTCAGATCAATTTCCCAGGACTTTTCTGGCTGATGGAAGAAGAAAAGGGGAAGTACAGTGGGGGAATTGCACTTACTACACAGAGTGAGGTTTGACAAGGTGCTTGAGGGTGCTCAGATCATATTTACCCATTTCCCAGGCAGTGTCAAGATTTTTATTTATTTATTTATTTTTAAGAGGCAGAGGTGTTAGGACTGCCCTTTCCAAGCTTGCCACCACTTACCAAGAGATTGTAAAGTTTAACTTCAATTCCCATGGACAGTGCCAGAGTCTTGTAGAGAGAGAAGCCAGGCCGTGGCACCAGGATGTTCTGGCCTGGGTTAGCCAAAACTGCCAAGGCAAGTTCTATGGCCTGGCTGCAGCCACTCGTTAAGATGACATCCTGCAAAGAGCACACAGGAGTGAGTGGAAAGTGCAACCACTCTGAGGATCCCCAGTCACATGGAATGAGTGTAGAGCCTAACTGAAGGCAGGGAACCTCCAACAGCTAGAGAACTCAACCTCCTTCCAAGAAAGGTGGAAGAGAATGGTCCAGGGCAGGGAAAGGGAGCAGCACGCTGGTGCAAAATAAGGCCATGAGCTACCCACGGGTCCTGTGGCTGGACAGGGAAGAGCTGGGGCAGGGTCCCCATGCCACATGGGCTAGGCATGGGCAGCAGCACCCTGCCTGTGCTGTGGTGGCAGTACCTTGGCTGCACACCAGTACCTGGGCCTCCAATGGCGCCTCTGGGCAGCTGTAATATGCAGCCACTGCTTGTCGACAGGACTGGTAGCCTGTGGAGAGAAGAACCACACGTCTGATAGGTTTTTACAGAACATCTCATTTTTCTTGCCAGGACAAGGTTCACAGGTGCCTGCCCAGACAGGGTAAGCCCATTTGTTAATGACACAGTCCCAGGACAGAGGAGACCATTCTTCCTCAGGCCAGGTAGCATGCACCCCAAGACCGGGATAGGTATGACAAGAGAGGAGACACAGCCCTGGACAGAGGGGTGGTTTTTGCCCAGCATGTGCTGAACATGGAATTCAAACAAGCTGGGTAGAGTGTAGCCAGGGAAATAATTTCACCCAGTAGGAAGCCAAGTCTTGCTGCATAACCTTCACTGTTTAGTGGTGGCACAAGGGCAGCCCTCCCTGCACTGGTTCTTCATTGTTACAATACAGACAGAATTCTGTGAGGCAGGTGTGATCGACGCTCTGCATATGCTGTTAGCACTAATGGCAAACAAGGTTAGTTCTCTGTAAAGGTGGGGAATGCAAGAGGAGTCCTGGTCAAAGTGTACGTGGAGGAACTTGGCTGCGATCCATGGCCAGGAGATACAGTCCCAAGGCCTTCTGGGTCCCTGAAGCCCTGCCTGCTCTAAGGGATCAGGAAGCAAACACAGCTGTTGTGGGAGAATCTGAACCTTGGTAGTATCTCAGGGAAAACACCTATGTGATGCCTTCTCAACCTGATCATGCAGGGAAGGGCACTCGTGGCATCTGGAAGATATACATTTGTGAGCTCATGGGACTACTTACAAGGGCAGCTGCAGAGTGCTACTGGAAAGTTATTTGAAGGTTCCATATACCTGCTGCAGGGAAGGACCTGCCATATATCTAAACTATGTCAGCTTACCAACAGATGGAGCATAGCCATTGTAACGTCCTGAGTCCAAAGCCTCCTTCATAGCTCGTGTGACCTCATCATTTGTGGGAAGGTTTCCAAAGACCGTTGGGTCCCCTTTTAAAAGATTGAAAAACAACAAAAAAACAGAAAAAAAAAAAAACCAAAAAAAAACAGTTTTTGCTGCTCTGTGGCAGGCACAGAGCTGTGTGACATTCTGGCACATTCTGTTGTTTCCCACAAGCTTTGTGGTTCGAAGCCCTGCAATCTGGCAGCCTCAGTGGCCACTTCACTGCTCAGAGGCTTCCGTGCTCACCTAAGGACAAGGAGATCATGGCTTTCCTTGGGTTGGGCTCCACCTTCATGCTGTCTACAATGGCTCTGACAGGATTGAAAGTCTTCTTTGACATTTCAGAAGCCCTGACAGCCCATCTTGGCTTCCGTCCCTTCACCTTCCCCAGTGGCATGCTGTTTCCATTGGTCTTGAGATGAATATCCAACAGGGGGACACGATCTCCTTGGCCATTCACTTGGATCAGGTATGAGTCCATCCTGAAAGTTAGTGGTAGATGGATTTCCTGAGCTTAATTAATACATGCCAGATGAAGGCTCTGCCTATCTGGGAGGCACTGACTATGACTCTCCAAAACCAAAACATCTGAAAGCTGCAGAACTACCTACTGCCTATGTGCAAGTCAGTCACTAGCAGCGAGCAGAGGTATACTTTGGTCCAAGAAGGAATGAATCTCCACACATAAATGAGGTAACAATGGAGCAGGAAAGACAAAGGCATCTCCCTGTGTTAGTCCTATTGCTTCTTAGTATGGGGGCAATTGCTGTGCTGGAGAGGAGCAGCCCCACTAAATCATAAATTCATTATCTAGTAGTTAGCAGCATATTGTAGTCATTGCATGGCTGCAGATTCACTGTTCCACTGCCAGAAGGGCCAGGACATGTACTACTTCTTTCACCTGCCAGCTATTAACTTGCAGAACACCCAGAAACTTGCATAATACTCAGAAAGTCCCTTCAGTCTGCAAATAGAAATACTGTAGTGTTAAAATTAAACCTTCCATCTTATCAGGATACAGTTAACAGTGTTAGGGTGTAGGCTATGGACACTTGTCTCCGTCAGCACAGAGCAGCACTCCAGTCCAAACCAAAGACTCCCAACCAAAAGTGCTTAAAAACAATGAAGAAATGCTGTCGGGGTCATGAGAGAAATCAAGGTGATGACACCATCCCCAGCAAAGTGCCTGTAGTCCTCCCTGATGTTGGGAAACAAACAAGGCACAGCAGAGGAACATCTGCCTTCTAGACCTCCAAAAGTAGGAAGAAAAGTGGCTTACACACGTGAGCACATACAACCAAATTACCACCTAGCCCCAGCCAGCAAAAGCTTAAGAGCTGCTGCTAACTTAGGAGGAGGTTAGGGCCAGAGCTGGCAGAGACATCCTTAGCCACCAAGCCTATTCTCAGCGACACCAGCATTGTGTCCTCGTAATCCTTTCACCTACTGCCAATACTCTGTGTCTGCATAGCTCTTTTTCTCTGCTCCACTGAAAGATAATTCACTGAACTGTGACCCATTCCTGTTGGCAGTTACATAGCCCCATCAACTGTTAGATGCCATCTTCACAGGTACTCCAGACACAAAAAACAAGGGAGCTAGCTGACCCTCCCAACATTGAAAGAGTTGTTGTATTACCTGGTTCAGGCAGAATCTGCTACATGAACAAGTATCTCACTGATTCAGTGAGGTTTGCTCACAGAGATGCCTCATGCTGCTGAAGTTACTGTGCCAGCAGTGCTTCCTTATTGTCTTTAAAGCAAAGATAGATCTAACAGGTGGTAGTGATGAAAGAAGACTGAATGCTCCCTGCTTCTAATGCCTTCTGGGTCTCCTTTGTACCAGAAGAACCACATAGATTCTTCATAACTGCATAAAAAACTGAGCAAATAAATGAGCCATGAGTCTCTGTTCAACAACAGAGATGAGTCCCAGTGTACAACGCAAACCTCAGCAGAGCCTTCATAACACCTTGCAAAATGCAAAGGGAAGCTGCATGTGCAGACAGAATAGATGCCTTCAGTATAAGTACACAGGGAAACACTCCCCACGCACCAGTGTCACCAAAGAAGGTACCAGAGGACTGCACCTTACCTTCTAACAGCAGAGAGAGGGGGCCACCAACAAGCGTGGAGGTCCAGTGCCTACTTTTCATCCAGGACAAATCTTGAGAAGGAATTCCTGCAAATTCTTCCCCATGAAATAAGCCCTCAGACTGGGCGTTGGGACAGAATCCTTTAGCCATTGGCTCACAGAGAGGGCTGCTCTCTCCACCCAAAAACGCCCTCTACTCTGTAACCGCATCCACTTCAAATACTTGGAATGTGCCTGCACATTAACTCTTTCTGAGTTAGCCTACAGTGGGCCACAGCTCTGGAGGCCCTAGGCCACCACCCTTCTGAATCACTTCCCTCTGAAGTCAAAAGCTTCCTGTTGGGGGAAGAGAAAGAACCCCATACAGCAAAGCCCAGAATTCCAGCCCTAGCATCTTGTAACGAGTCAAGAGTAGGGTGGTGCACTCTAAAACGAGCAAATAGTATTGGTATGTCCTTCCCACTTCAGAGGCTTTGAGCTCTTAATGCTGAGAAAGGACATCATGGCATTGTTACACAGAGGGGATATCTTTGCCTGCAAGATGAAGGGAGAGAAGCACTTCCCTAGCAGGCACCAGGAGCTGAAGCGTTAAAGGAAGCTCAGGCCGCCTTTTTTGTTGTTGTTTGGTTTTGTTGTTGTCGCAATGCTCAAGCAAACTCTCATCATTTTGGCAGATAACAGAGATGATGAAATTCCCTCCCCTCTGATAATGCTGCAGAGCACAAACGATGTCATCACCTGAAGGCTTTTAAGTGATGTAAAATCTATGCCTTCTTGTCCTTTGCCTGCTACAGACCAGGGATAAATAAGAAAGCCATCTGCACCCTTCCTGTCTTGCAAGTGCTGCTACAAGTCTTCCCCTACTGCCCTGGCAGCAAATAGCTGGAGATCAAAGAGTTGCTTAGAAGCAAGAAGCATCCTACTATCTCCTGGCAAACCTCCATGGCAGAGGTCAGCAGTAACTGATTTATTTATTTATTTATTTTCTGCTCATGCCTATTCTGCTCTTGTGTGGGAGGAAGGAGGATCATCTGAGCTTAGCACATACCCACTGCATTACCAGTAACAAAGCTGCACCTCCCCAGGTGCAATGGCATTTCCCCTCAGCCCTGGTCATGGGGCTGGGGTAATGCTGCAGGGGAGCTGTGGCCTGCTGTTGGCTGCAGTACTGTTCTTGGTGCTGCTGAGGGCACAGCAGGTGCTGGTGATGTGGGTGCTGGAGACAGGCTGTGACCTGGTGGGTTGCAGCCGGTGGGACTGGAGAGACGCTCCTGTCCCAGCTTGACTGGCAGGACTCCCACAGCAGCCACCCCTGGGGACTTTGGGCAAGGAATAAAGCTTTTCAAAAACATCTAACATAGAAATATCTTGTTTTGAAGCTGTTTATATTCTCTTCTGTTGAGAGCTGCACAGCTCTAGATTTTCTCTCTTCTTTTCTGAAGCCTGAAATGGATAACCTTCAGGAGCTCAGGTGTGTCCTCTCCAAGCACCTGTTGGTATTTTTCTCTCTTCTCCTAGCTGGTCTCATCACTTGCCATGCTGCAGCTCTGACAGGGTTAAAGGTGCTGCTGGACGCTCAAGGACGCTACAGCATGTTCTGCCTAACAACAACCCTGAATGTGATGCAACCAGAGCTCTTCCCATAATCCTACACACTGCAGTGGGGTTCAGGGCAGGGCATGGTGGGGTGGCCTGCTGCCAAGAGCAGAAAAATGTGGCTCTGGAGGCACAGGTAGACTCAGTTACATAAGGATGAGAGCCTGTCCAGACAAGGGAAGGACACAGTGCAATGGGGTCAGTGGGTTTATCCTGCAATTGCTATGCCCTTCTCCTCTCCCTGCCTAACTCCAGTCCTTATCTGTACAACCCCATGTCATTCAGTCCCCCCCATCACCTTGTGCCCATGGAGCCTCCCAGGATGAAAGCATGAGCACACCGCTCAGCAATTCAATTTCTCCAAATACAGTGAAGCCAATCCGTGCATAGGGCAGCAACAGAGGTGTCCATACTCTGCGGCACATGTTTCTGCCAGTAAGGCACCTTGTGGTTCTCTGTCCCCACCAGCTCTCACACCACCTTCTCTTTCTCAGCAGCTCCTCCCTATGGGTTTCTTGTTTTGTACCTCTTCAGCTCCCTTCTTCTTCTCAGCAACTGACCTTTGTCTTACTGGAAGAAGAAACTGAAGATGGTTTTGATGTTCCCTCAGTACTGCCTTGCTCTTGTACCACAACTGCTCCAAAGACTGTTTCTGTGAACAGTTTAAACCTACAAAAACAAGCAGTTCCTGCTTCAAAGGTGAGCCACAGTTATGAAGAAGGACTGACAAATGGCTACTGGAGTGGAGCATGGATGCAAGCGTTGCTACCCTGGCAAATCTATGCCTTCAGTTAGGCTGCAGGCAGGCTGTGCTCCAGTAGAGTTTTGCACATATGCTGATCCGGGGACAGACAATCAGCTGCTCTGCACAAAAATCTAGCAGGATCAATTGCAAATCACTCCAGTAATTACCTCTTCACATTCTGCTTATCTTTCCAGCAATGTCTGCTTCTTTCTGCAGTTGGCACGGCCCTAACAGGGTCAGGGGTGCTTCGCTAAATGTCTGTCGCCTAATTGCTGTTTAGACCTTTCTAGTAGTATCGGCCTCTAATAACCAAATAGGTGATTTTCCCCATTACTTTTTATTCTTGATTGATTTCTTGTTGATTACTCCTTTAGATGTACAAACAGCTGTGAAGACTCCCTAGCTCCAGTGAATTCTGTGACTGATTACTGGCTCCCAAGACATTTCTAACACTGTGGCTGGTCTCTGGAAATTCAGGAGACAAAAACACCAAATGCTTTCATGACCAGGGACTTCTGTGAGCCTCCCGAATGTCAGTGTGGCAGTGCCATGGCCTAATGCTGGCAGTGTGAGGTAAGCCAAATGACTCTGCATGCAGACCACTGCAGCACTGCAGAAGGAAAGGAATCCAGCACATACATGGTGTCTCGCACTGCTCAGCCTTGGCCTAAGTTCGCGTGCAGGATGCTTGCAGAACGCTGAGCAAAGCAGTGAGAACCTCAGGTTCATGGAGTGTCAGCAGCACTGGTGACTACAGGCACAGCAGACAGTGAAGGATTAACTGGCTCTCATGGAGTGCTGCAAAGAATGCTCCACAGAAGTGGCCCTCTGAGTGGTTCCTGGGTGCAGGCACTGGGAAGACGAGTGCCATGACAAGCCTTGTTCTTTGCCTACATCCAGACAAGCATTGCATAAGTGTGTACCTCATGTTTGAGGTATGACTTCAGATATTCGTGATGTTGCATCGTTTGTTGAGCCAACTGCCCCTTGGATGGCCTTGAAGCCATGTGACCAGCCAACGGGGATGGGATGGAAGGGAACGTGATGGCTCTGCAGGACAAGGGAACAGCATGAACTCATGGTGAGTGGCGTAGGTAGCCTGAGACACTTTTCTTCTGGAGCGCAGAGAGGTCAACTACTCCCATTATTGAATATGAGCTCCAGTGATGGAGAACTACCACATGCCCTGCTAAGCTGCTCCAACAACAACTGCCTTCCAACTTAGGAAGTGATGCAGGTGCATGTCTTTTCTTTTTCTTTGAGGGTGCCTAAATCACATCTCTTTTGTTTCAAATTAAGATCACTGCTTCCTGATCATGCCAGTGGCAGCTAGGGAGAAATATTCCCCTTCTCTTGTCAGTAGTTTTTTAAAAGTTTGCAGGTTGTTAAAGTGCCTCCTTATCAACCAGCTTGCAAGTTGTTAACAGGCACTTGTTCAAGACGAGGAGAGGACTGGGCTAAGTCTTTTTTCATAGGTTATATTTCCAGAGCTTTCTTTTGCTGTAGAAAAGATCAAAAAGCGGGGGGAGGAGGGAGCATAAGAATTTCTTCACATGTCCTACATGTGACATTTATGTTTATACACCCTAGTGATGTTAGCTTTTTTCGCAACAAGATGACACTGTGGACTTGAGTTCAGTTTGTGATTCACAAAGACCTCCCATTCTTTCCTGCAGCACAGCTGCTTTGTCATTGTGCTGCACAATGTTTCCATGACTATTTATTTGTGTGAGAGGGTAAACCCTTTTGTGATGTTCAGAAAGGATTGTGCTGCAGCTCCGAGCTGTCTCATGCTGGTGAAGTATGAAGCAGTTTACGACTTGCTCTTCCTACCTCACCCTGTGAGTTCCCAGGGAGGGCACTGAACCAGGTCAGAGCTGCTGGCCCATGGCAGCCAGGCCCAGCCCTTTCCTCCCTGTGGAGAGGCAATGACATCAGGAGCAGCCAGAAACAGAAGAGGAGAAAAAAAAAGAGAAAGAAGCCAAAGCAAATGAGAACAGCTTGTTGCTCTCTTCTCCTGACTGCTGTTCCTTGTCGCACTGAGAATAGGAACTCAACAGGCGGTGCTGACCAAGCTCGGGTGGTTTACCAGCTGTGAAAATTTGAGCACAAGTGATGTAAAACATCTTGGTAACAGTTCTCAATATAATCACAGAAACGGAATGCGATTGAGTCAGATCAGCAATGACCTGAAGTTTGTACCTGGCAGCAAACATTCTAATAGAACACTGATGTGTCACCAAATCAACAGCACTTCCCAGCTCTGTCTTTTTTTTTTTTTTTTGATAACTAATCACAAACATCACTAAATCCAAAGGTAGTTTTGGCTCAGGTTGCTGGAGGACCAGCAGCAACACTGCATAAGAAACAACTATTTGATCCCTTATTATTACTCACAATTCAGCTTGCTTGTTCACATCCCAGTCACAGCAGTTAACAGCTCTACTAGGCAAAACTTTATTGTCTGTGATCCTAAAATTAAATGAAGGGTTGCGAACAACTTTTATGCCCATTCTCTTCACAGCAGCAAGGAGATCTTGGTTCTAATGCATGAACACAACGGACTGAAATATGAACACACCAAAACATGTGCAAGAGTTGATGGATGAGCACCTGCACAGTCTCCAGAGCCCCCATCCTGGGCTCCATGTGCTCTCCCTATTTCCTGACTTCACATCGCCCTACAGCTCCTGCCTCCTCCATCTGAAATGGAGGAGAACAAGAACTCATTTTGTTTTGCTTCTCTCTAATCCGCAAACAAGGAAGATTTTAAGGCAAGCTTGCAGAGCTCCACTTTATGGAGCTGTGTGAAACGGGCTGGAGGCTGCTCTCCTTCAGCGCTGAGTGGCACAGCCCACCCTGCAGGCCTCCCGGTGCACCAGGCTGCACATTTGTTGCTGTTTCTCCTGCAAGGAGTGAAGTGATCTCAGTGTTCTTACAGATGGAGGAAACATATTTTGCACCTTAGTGCTGAAACAGGACTTCTCATCATGCATTCAGACACTGAGACCTCCAGGAGTAATCTGTTTCCCTGAAAGTCTGTTTTCCTAAATGCAACAAAAGCACTTCTTTGTAGTGCTAATCCTTTTCCAGGGAGCAGTTGGGCAAACCCTTGGGGAAGAGCATTCTCTCTGGCTGTTCTATGTTGCTCTATGTTTTATTCCCACACACACTCACCTCCACTCCAGCAACTACCAACAAACAATTAATTTCCTCCTGGCTGCAAGGTGACAGCCGTGCTCAGCAGACTCCGGGGTGGAGGCAGTCAGTCCTGGTGGGCAGCAGGACATTGCTCTGCATGGAATTGGGGCAGCTTGTGAAAACATCACATAGCATTGCCTGAGGTGGCCTCCAGCAAATATTTGCTAACGAGGCCTCCGTGGTTCAGTGTTCATAAATATGAGGTAATGTGTCTGAAGAAAACTACTTGAAGACATGCTACAGAGTGCCGTACCGGAATCTGTCAGCAGCACTGAAGGACATATCCTAGTGCTGGAGACAGCCCCATGCGTATGGGCAGCAGGAGGAGTAGCATGATGCCTCGTGTTCCTAGGAAAGGCTGAAGGGAACGCAGAGAGCCACTTCCCCATAAAACAGAAACACCAATGCACTTCCATCTTGGCTGTTGCATATGAGTCCAGCTACAAGAAGGGTAATTGGGAGGGGGCACAGAACGGCCACCCCGTGAGAAGCTGAAATGCCTGGGAAAGGACAGTGGCGGCAGAGGATGTGGACCACTTCCACTCAGAGCTGCAGCGCGGGAAAAACGGGACCTGTGGGAACCAACTGCCGCTCGGTTTCTCATGGGTACGAGAAAGTAATTCCGAACGGCAGGCTGCGAACTCCGGGACCGCGAGCAGCTTCGGCGGAAGGAAGCGGGCAAAATCGAAGAGCGGCCCTCGCAGAGGAGTGGGGGCGACCCCGTGCGGAGGAGCAGAGAGCTCCAACAGCACCGGGCACCGCCCCGCGGCTCTGCCCCGCGCTCCTCCCCCGGCGCCGCGTGGGGCTATGGCGGACGGGCGCTGCCCTCGCGCCCCACGGGCGGACGGGCGGTGAGCGGCCGGGGCTCGGCACGGCGGGGCGGGCGGTGGCCGTGAGGGCGCGGGGGGAGACGGTGCAGAGAGGTCGCGCGGCTGCAGCCGCCGCCCCTCACCCGTTGTCTCCCCGCCAGCGCTGTACCTGGATCGGGGCCGCCGCGCGGCCGCGCCGACTCGCCGGGGCTGCTGGAGTGCCGCCGCTGCCGCTACCTGCGCACGGGCCGGGGTGAGCGGGGCCGGGGGGAGGCGGGAGCCGCTCCTTCTGTCCCGCAGCGGCGGGCGGCCCGGCGCTCAGTGGCAGCGGCTTTGCGCTTCTCCTTGCAGCGTGCTGCCAGCTGCTGGGAGCGCTGCTCGCCGCGCTGATCCTCGTCTGCAGCTCCGTGTCCTACGGCTCGGCGGGCGGCTACACCGGCGTGCCCAGCCACGGCGGCATCTACTACTACATGTACGGCGGGGCGTACAGCGGCTTCAGCGGAGCAGACGGGGAAAAAGCCCAGCAGCTGGACCGGCGTTTCACTCAGCTCAAGATGCCCATAGCCAGGGCAGCGATGGCCGTGGGAGGAGCCCTCATCGTCTTCTCTTCCTCGCTGATAGTGGCCGGCGTTGTACGGCTGCCGTGGCGTTTTCCGGCATGGCTCCTACTGGAATGCGTCCTGGATGCAGTGGTTGCAGTGGGTTTGCTGTGTGCTCTGTACTATTTCTTCCATCATCTGCTGGGGGTTTATGATTCATCAGTGTGCAAAGAGAGAGCACAGCTTTACCAAAGCAAAGGCTATCAGGGCTTTAGCTGCCGCATGCACGGGGCAGAGATTGCTGCTGGCCTGCTGGGCTGCGCAGCTGTTGTAGCACACCTGCTTGGTGCTGCCCTGGCTGTCAGAGGGTACAGAACAGTTCACAAGCTGAAAAAGAAGCCAGAACACATGTATGAGCTGTAGAATTATTCCTCTTGCTCTAGTAGATGTCCTGATTTTGCCAGCTTCATGGCATACTTTTACTCGCTTGCGGACAGTGCATTCTTAATACTGTGACAGAGCATTCCCTAGGAGCATAGCTCCAAATATAGTGAAACCAAGCTGTCAAACTTGAATTTGCATTGTTAAATTATTAATGGACACATACTTCCCACTGTCTTCATCTGGTAGCTGCTCTGCGTCTCCAGCATGCATCAGAGATGGAGGATGCATTGCTAACTGTTGTTCATACAAACACAGTAATGCACAGGCTTTGTCTAGATTGCAAACTTGGGATTAAATGCTTGCAGGCTCTGAGGCCTGGGAAGATAATTCAGCCTTGGAGAAGTCCTTGTTCCTAAGCATAAGTGATTGAAATTATGTACCTAAGCTCTGGGTTTCCTTTTGTCTATATACTTGGGGTACTAGGACAGAACTTATGGGGAACATCATACCCTGACTTCGTAGCAATAAGGTAGTTTACATCCGTAATCACTCAGAGCATGTCAGATAGCATGGCTGGGGTCTGTTGCAGATGTGCTGGTGAACAGCTTCCTACAGCAGTCTTTTCCAAAGGGCCTGTGACCATCCACTGAGAACAGAATTCTTAATAGCGAGCAATGAAGCCAATGGTTGTGGCTGCTGGTAGGGTACAGAGAGCTGCCCAGTATTTGGTAGTACAAACTCTACCATCACTATTCTGCAAGTAGGTTTTGTATGGAAGGCTGATGAGTAGAAGTCACACACAGCTCAAGGAAAGGGTCCTTAGCACAACTACGGCTAGCCACATCTCTGTGCGACTGGGATATTGCACACACTCCCTCCAGTGCAGTAACAGACTCAGAATATACTGTTAGACAAAAGTAAAAATCTTTATTGCTACATCAGCTGAAAAGTTGATGCAAAAATATTCTTCCTTCCTGAACTGCTCTATACAACTGAGTAAAGAATCATCAGAGTAGTGTTTTCCAGCAATGGAATTTGCCTCTCCAATGCAGTACACACAGGCCACTGTGCTGAAGGTGCATTCACAGAACAATCTATTCCCGTAGACTGTAGAGGAGTAATCATCACAGCTGCATGCTAGACTGGGATACATGAAATGTTTTCCTTTTTAAAATAACATGAAAAAAAAATGTAAGTGGTGTGTTGAAATATTCCTTTAACATGCACTGGGTCATGAGTAAAAACAATGATAACATTTCAAAATGGAAAAAAAAAAAACCAAAACACCGAAGTCTTCAGACTGCAATGGAACAGCAGGCAATGACTGCACAAAATGGCAAGAGGTGAACCTACTGTCCAGAAAAGGCCCTTTGGCAAGTGACATGAAAGATATCACCATCTAGGCGTGCAGAAATGTCTGGAAGTCCCAGGGCCTGAGCTGCGTCTTAAAACCCTGGGTGCTAGAAATAGTATCTCAGGTCTCACAGCATATCTTACCCCAGACAGGGAAATACCCACTCCTTCCTGGAACCGAATTTTTCCCTCTTGTCTACTTGGGGATTCTGATCAGATTCCAGCAGTCTGCAGTATTGTCTCCACCAGGTCTGTTCCAGGTGCTGGGAGCAACTTTGAGGCTACGCTTTATGCTCCATACTCAAGCCCAGACCAGGCACCAACATTGCCTTTACTGTCTCTTTTTGCTGACATCCTTCCAGTCAAGACAGAGCAGGTAGGTCAGTGCCTTCAGCATGCCTGTTCTCAGCATGCTCAGGAATAGGGCCAGAACTACTGAAGGGACAAACTAACTCCCCAGCCTAACCTGATTGTGGCCACCTGGAGCATGGGAGCTCCAGCAGCAGTCAGAGCTCAATGATCCCACAATGAAAACCTCTAGCAGTAAGAAAGAATGGAAAATTGTTAGTGATGTGGATCTATGGAAATTCTGTCATCTGCAAGAACCATGCACAGAATTCAAGGAAGAGACCAGAAGACAACAGGAGAACTGTGAGGGAACACACCTTCTATCCTCTGCTATAAGGCCCTCACTAGACTTTCCCATTCACATGTGTCCCACCTCCAGCAGCACCCCTCAGAAGTCCAAGATGTTTGTCAGTGTTAGTAAGGATGACCAGGAAGGCAAAGGAAGTTTGGTGTCTTCAGAGAGGCCAAGAAACAAAAGGAGGTGGTAGAGGGAGCACTCTGGCTGTACTACCCAGAATAAGAGCAGCAGTTCTTATTATCAGTCTAATTGGAGGCAGTGGTGGACTCTACAGTTTCACAGAACAAGTCAAATCCTGCCACAAAAGTTCATACCCATAGAAAATGAACTCCCTTTCTGCCTCAAAACCAGAAACAGCACTGGAGAAAAGGCTAGACAGTGGTTCTGTGCACTCCATTCAGAGGAGCAGATCAGAAAACTGCATGCTCCCTTATGGAGCTTCACTTAATCCTGTCCTTTCCCTACTGAACTAAGCATGGTTATTCACAACAAATTCCCCATGGCCATACCTATGTTCCACACAATGCTAATGATTCAGGCTGGCAAGGACATACTGGATTTTCCACATCAGTGCAGGAAAGAACCCTGATTTGCACTGACATCTACCATTCTAGTGCAAAGTTCTTCACAATCTTATTTGGAAATAAGTGTATGTTCCAGCATCAAGACACAGAGGGGATCTGATCCACATCTAAGGAGCAGGAGGGCAAAGGAACAAGGCCTGACTCTTCTCAGCAGTGTGTGGCAATAGGATGAGGGGAAATGACCACAAACTGAAGCACAGGAAGTTTCACACAAATGTGTGTGGGAACTTCTTCACAGTGCAGTGACGGAGCACTGGAGCTGCACACAGAGGTGGTGGGGTCTCCTTCTCCAGAGATGTTCAGAACCTGCCTGGACGCCGAGCTGTGCAACCTGGGCCAGGAGCTGCTTGGCAGAGGGGTTGGACTCGATCTCTGGAGGTCCCTTCCAACCAATACAATTCTGTGATCAATCCCACACTGAACAGAGCAGGTAGCAGACAATGTTGGCCTGGGCACAGATACTTGGTGACATTATTGCCAGTGAATGAACTGAAGGTTACTGTCAAATACATTGAGGTGAGCCACTTCTGCATACTTAATACGAAGAGAACCTGAAAGAGAGTTGAGTTTTAGTCTCTGAAACTTTTCTGCTGAGGAAACTGAAATTAAATTTCTGAGGGTTTTAAAATGCTGTTTCTGTGATCATAAGAGTGAGCATTTCTCTCTAAATAAAACAGACAATTAAACACAGCCAAAACTCATGAGTTTGGAAAAAACTTGGGTTGTTTCATGATTACACCATAACTAGTACAAGGTATATCCCAAAAAGTTGCTCTCAGGTATGGTAAGAATACGTTCTTTTTCTTCAGTGAGAAACTAAAGGAGCTCTGAAGTCTAAGCATAACTCCTGTAGATTTTGTCTAAAGATCTCTGTTGTTGGAATCCCACAGGTTATCTACACATCATTCCTTCAAATCAAGGCCTGAACTTGATTTAAAAAAAAAAATAATAATAATAATAAAAAAATATATATATACAACTTGAGCTCCTCAGAGATCTCTTTCACACTTCCTTCATAAATATAATAAAGAAAAGGCACTAGCCCAAATTTTAGTCTGCATTATTGCACCACTGATGTGACAGGGGCAGCTGCTGTCCAGCCCTCTGCCAGCTAGGGAAGACACCTACATGCTTTGGGGGCCAAGGTCCTTTCACGATGCTGCCACAAGATGATTACATACAGAGCCCATTTACCCCTTGCACCAAAAACCGTAATGGAACCACGTGACACCTGCAGGCTGGGCATTTCACCGTTGGTGGGGCCATTTTAAACATCTCTTTCCCAGTGGTAATAAAGACGGTTGGTTTTTTTTAGGTGAGAAGTTGTTTGTTTGTTTTCCTCCTTTTCCATTGGGAAAAAAAAAAAAAAAAAGTAGAAACAAAGATACTTTCAACTTACTTGTGGCCAGACTGGGCACATCACAAAACACAGGTTGCTCTGGATTTGGATCATGACTCCTGTTTTTAGATGCAAGCAAAGACGCTGTGGCTGACAATGCAGTTTACGTTGGTGGAAAAGTGTACTGAAAAGCTTCCCCAGCATACAAAGAGCAGAATCACAGAACTGAAGAGCAGCCCAACTGCTTGCTCATCTTAGAGCAACAGACCACTTACACCTTGACTTTCTCTTGGACTGAAACCAGCAGGAGCTCATGGTTTCACGTTGGGTCTTCTCAACACAGGAAGCCTCTTCTATGAGGCACCTGTGATGAAGGTGGACAAGCTGCTAAGGTGGGTCTGTGCTCTGCAGCTAGAAATACTAGCTCTACATATTACTTAATCACCAAGTCCAGAGCTGATCCTTCCCACGTTCCATGTAAAATGCATCATTAGACACCCACTTATAACCCAGTTGAGTTTTCTCATTCTGCATCAACTGATCCCATTGTAATTTTCACTCTACCCTGCATCAGTGCTCATCAGAACACCCATACCCTGAATCCTCAAATGCCCTAACAATAGCTACTGGGAAAATGAACTTCCTCTGCTCCCTCCCACCTGTTGTGGACAGGGCGTACTGGAGTGCTCTCTTCCCTGACCCTAAGTAATAAAGTGCTGTGCTGAAGGGGAGGAGAACAGTTTAAGTGCAATCAATAAAAGTGCTTGCAATTCACATAGGAAACCATTCTTGGGTCAGCTTCATTCCAACTGTCTGTATTCTTTCAAGGAACAATGAAGTCAGGTGCTGCCAGGAGGGCCTGTGTCAGAAATATTCAGACTCCAAATGCTGCATGTGGGTCCCTCAACAGCCTTCCCTTTCCCCGTCCCCCAGTACACCAGCCCCTTTCCTGCAGAGCTGGCAGAACCTCAGGCTTTAAGGAGTAAGAGGGAGGCACTGGAACACCTGCCTTCTTCCTAGTAGTTGCATAATTTCCAGACAGTTCCAAACAAAGCACTGCTGCTGATCTGAGCACTTACAGAACAACAGACTCTACAGCAAAAAGTAGACAGCCCAGACCTTAGCACTGCCCATTTTTTCTCCATTCCATTAAGGAAGCAGCAGATGCCTGTACGCCTTGCAGGGCCCAGCTCCCTTTGGGGGCATGACAGCCCTTACAGGATAGAGCTTCCTGGGACAGACAAAGTGGGACCAGTACTTCTAGGATTACAAAGCTGTGTCAAACTCCTCTGTCAGAGCCACTGCAGATTCTTCTTTCTGCTCCTGATCTGCTCCATTCTCCTGGTGCTGCTTCATTTGTTGCTTCACTTCCTCCTCCAGGTCAGGTGGCACCACAAATTGATCTTCTGGCTCCATCTGGGATGGAGCAGCAAAATAACCTGTCTTCTTCTTGGGTGCCTCTGTGGCTACTTCAATTAGGTTAAGGCTCTCTTCCAAGGGCACTATGGAGCCATTGGAAAGCTTCTTTCCATACAAACAGCACGTGGAAGGAGATTTCTGCAGTTCACACTTTTCCTTGACTCCTCCATGCACAGCACTGCTGTTTATGCTGTTCTGCCTCTGAATGACGAGGACAAGTCCAGAGTCATCCTCTACACCTGGAGCAGAGGAGCTGTACTCTAAAGCAGGAGGTTCAAACTCCAGGCCCTTTCCTTTACAGCAGTGGATGTCCACCTCCACCTCCACTTTACTGCCATTTGTCATCACACCCTCCACAGGCTGCTCATCGTCACTATCCAGGCCATTGTCAGACTGGTTACTGGAGAACGTGGCACTGGAAGGCTGGCGCTGAAAGATGCTTGAGGGGAGCAAAGGATGGAGGCTGCAACGTCGCTCTTGTCGTGGTAGCAAATTGCCATCAAGACCAACAGCATTATGTTCATCTGAAGCAGTAGAGCCCACCTCACTGCTAACCTCAGAAGCAGACAGTTCACTACCAAACTCTGAAGCAATTCCACTGCTAGAGGAAGGTGTTGCTGTCTTGGCAGTGGTGGAACTAAATCCCCCGGGGCCTGGTAAAGAGAGGCCATGCATCTCACACGTGCAGTTGTCCTCGCTGATGTTCAGATACACCACCATTGCACCTACGTTGTCCTGGCAACCGTAGCTTTGGGCTAATGTGCAGAGTTTCTTTGCAGCAGCTAGAGGGTCATGTAGATGCCGCACAGCTGAGACAGCCTCTGTGTAGGACAGGTGTTCCCAGAGTGCTTTGTTCCCTAGAAGCAGCAGCTCATCTTGTACAGTCAGTGGAATGGAACTGACATGTGGCTTGGGCAGGATCCAAGGGTGCAAGTATGTGCAGCCTAGCATCCGAGTACAGCAAGTTACCCCATTTACCTTATTGTCCTGCAGACAAGAGAAACAAAGCAGTAGCATTAGATCTAGTATTAGATCATTTGGAAAGCACTCTTTTTCCCTGCCTGTGAACTGCTCTGGAGCCTTGAGAAATGCCAACATGCAGGTAACATCAGGCACGGTATAGGAGAAAGGGATCTAGGTCCAGGGTTTAGTCTCGGTGGTACAGACTATAGCACGTGGGAGAACACAAACAGGTTATTCCTGTCAGAAACACTTCTGGCAGATAGCCTCCAACTTCTTAAAAGACTCATTGTGCATAAAGCTAAAGAAAGGCACTAATTGCTCAGTTCTTTACTGACTGCATTATTTTCCAGTTCTTCTGAACTCCCATATTACTTAGAAGCTTTTAGAAAGTTAACCTTTAAAATGGCTTCTGGAGAATTCTCTGATGTGTTTGCATAAAAAACACTGAACAATTTAGCACATCTTCTTGTGTAAAATTTCCACCTGTTCCTACTTGACATCCACTTTCATATGTCTCAACAGCCACTAACCCCATAGACTATCCATCAAGGACAAGAAAATATAAACAACACCGCAAATATGTGAAAAACTAGTGAAAAGAGAAACAGTTTGACCACAGGTATGTTAAACGAGATTATGTGCTAGTGTCAACAGAAGAGGAAGGGAAACTGCCCTAAAAATACGGGCTCAGTAACATCTGTTAATATATAACATACAGAATGAAAACACAATGATAATGAGGTAGCAGCTGCTCCCTCCCAAATCTAGAATCTTCTAGCCCCATCATACAGATGCTTGGGGAGAATGAAACAGAGTAACTAATTAGAAACTATAATGAGAAATAGTTCTGTAAACAATCGTGCATAAATAACCAGGCTTTTATTTTATGCTTGCTGTCAAGCCCCTAATTCTGTGCAGAATTAAAATAGAGACCTTCAGGTGAATTACGTCTGTGCACTTTCTTGCTACGTGCACCAGGCACAAAATCACTCTTTAATGGGAATAACACCTTCAATGAGTAAAGCATGGAAGAAAACCAAAGAAAGACAGCTGAGTCATGCTTTTCATGAAATGCCAAGGACAGACAAGATATTTTGTGAGTTTTGAGACACGATGACTTCTCAGGCCCTGCTCTGTTCCTTAGTAACTCTTCTGCACAATCACCCATGTCACGGGCAGTATTATGAACCACCTTCCACATTCCCATTTATTTCCACATCTGCTTTCTTTTTTCTCCTTCTCCCCTCATCCATGGCATCATGCACCTGTAATTCTCAGGCTATGATGGCTATTAAAGGAACATGCAATTCTGAACAGCTAATTAGCAAAAAAAATAGAGCAGGAAGCAACAGATAAGTCATCTGAAGACCTCCATGCCATCCCCTCTTCCGCAGGATTGTGCAGGCAGGAAAGATCAGAATGGCAAATACTTGAAA
This sequence comes from Oreortyx pictus, assembly GCA_036925125.1. Taxonomy (NCBI): domain Eukaryota; kingdom Metazoa; phylum Chordata; class Aves; order Galliformes; family Odontophoridae; genus Oreortyx; species Oreortyx pictus. The sequence goes on from JAUPFR010000014.1 coordinate 19,802,145, forward strand.
CAAGGTTTGTCTGGAAGAGGAAAGTTGAATTGAGAAGAGTCCAGACCAACCTCTGTTATAATTGCCTTTTGTTCCTTGATTCTCTTGGCCTCTTCGGTACACTGCTCAAGACTGAAGACTTTGGAGAGGAGCAGTGGTTTTCCACTTCGGCACAGAATGGCTTGGCACGTTCCCACATTGGCCACAGTCAGAGAAAAGATGCTTGCTGGATCAGCCATATCGTGATGAATGTAGCAAAGGACAGCAGAGGAACCCAGTTTCTGCCCAGCCATGCCCAGCTTCCTGTTGAAGGAGAAGATGTAGGAAGACTCCAGACTTCATGACAGGCATTTCAGAGGGCTGTCCCACCCCACCTGGCACATTAACTGATACACCTATACAGGCCCCACCCAGGACCAGCTTGCTCATTGTCATACCTGTGGGAGACCAAGAAGGTGTTGGACATGAACACTGTGTCTGACTGCTGTACCTCCTCCAGGAGCACATCGGCCATGGTGCACTGCAGCAGGCGTGGCACCTCCTCGTTCTTGTCACCATCAAACATACCATACACAGCTTCCACTCCTTCTGCAAAGCTGCCCAGTGCCAGGGATGACACACACAGCCTGTTAGAAAAGCATACAGGCAAAAATAATCTGCCTTAGAGGATTGCATTGTCTCCAGACCACAGCCATCAGGTATGTTGCCATGAGTACTGCTGTCACAAGGCAGTAAAGCCACTGTCCTGACATCCACTGCCCCATGACATGTTCAGCTGTTGTTTATTACTGGAATGCCTGAACCCTCTTTGGCTGTACTAAGAGAAAAGTGGATGCAGTCTGTATGCAACAGCAAAAGTGTCTGTGCTAGAGCGGAAAGCCTTCAACAGGGGTCCCAAGATAGGCACGACAAACTAGGGTAAGCAATGCTGACACTAAGCAAGAGATTCAGAGAGATGGAAACGGATGAGCTACTCAGCAAAACATGTCTGCTTGGGTGCTTACCAATGGACTCCACCTAGCACCTTGTGGAGACAAAGCATCAGGGACCAGCAGACCACAATACTCACTTATTCCTTTGCCCTGCCATCTCAGCTACTCCATGACTCCAAAAGGTAGAAGTGAGCGCTGAGTCTGTTGTGAGGGAGGGCTTAGCATCAATCTTCAGTGTGGTAATGTGACTACAGAGAGAGAAGAAAAAAATTAATTCTTCTCTCCAAGGTGCCGTGCTGTACAGCTTGTTGCCAAAGGGCCACATCCACTCAAGAATTTTAGACAGCAGCAGACAGTGGAATTTAAGGCCTTGGCCTTCTGAAGATGTGAGACTATACATATTCCAGACACAGCTGGAGAAGTTTTTGCCCTGATGATTTGAACCCAGCCCCCTCCCTTACTACAGGATAGAAAGCTTCAGCTGCCTCAGGCAGAGAACACTGTAAAATTACACAATATTGTGCTATATACATTGCCATCCCATTTCCTCTCCTGGAAAGAGTTCCCCTTTCCTGTGCCTCTCACTACTGGCTTTGCAACTCCATGACTCTCACCTGAAGATATCCAGTGTCTTGTGTTCTAGCACCAGGTTTGTGTTTCCAGTCAGGTCCAACTCTTGCAAAGCAGCTGGCAGTGCTTCAGGGATTAGGATTTCATTTAATTCATTGCAACTCAAGTCCACAATCTGCATATAAAAAACAAACAAACAAAAAAACCTGATGACAAAGAATACATTCTCTGTTCTTTCATGCAATCAATTATCAGTTATTCTAGTCCTAGGTCACAGACAGTGACAATGAACGAGAATTGAGCCATCTTCAGTCAGTTAAAACAGGCAAGAAATCTTGAATGTGTATTATGTGCCCTCTTCACAAGCCAACTGACCAAAATAATGAGATCTCCAATTCCTCTTGTGGCAGTTACTCTTAATTCTCCTAACCAAACTTCCTCCTGGCACCTTGTTATCTTTTAGGAAAGAATACCTGTATATGAGGTAAATGCAGGATCTCTGGAAAGGTGCTGATGTCATTAGAGTGTGCAATAAGTGTATGAAGTAGCTTGCAGTTTGCCACAGTTGTGGGAATTGTTTTCAGTTTGTTGCCACTCAGATTCAGCTCTTCCAGGTGTTCCAGCTTACTGAGTTTGCTAAAAGGGAAAACAAAAGAATATAATATTTCAGAGGCCAGAACTTATCACTTTCTGGACCTGCAGATACAGTACCCACAGACAGTGCCCTTTACAAGCTACACTTCTAATTCACGGATATGAGAGACTGTAAGTCATACTCACCTTGCAGGGAAAGCCTGTAGGTTGTTGTTTGCCAGATGCAGGATCCGTAGGTTCTGGTGTCCCACCAAGACAGGGATGCACTGATCTGTGAGGTTGTTATTGGTCAAATAAAGCAGCTGCAGCATGCTCAGACTCTCCTCACCTGTACACGCAGAGGGCAAGGACTCCAGGCTATTTGCAGACGCATTCAGGTACCTGAGGCTAAACACAGCAAATGCAAAAAAAAAAAAAAAAAAAAAAAAAAAAAATCACACTCCATCTAAACCACTCCATTAACAGCAGGAACAGTAGCTATACAGCTATAAAACTGCCAGTGCGGACAGCAGAGCAACAGCAGCAGGCAGGCAGGTCAGACAACACGGTGTAACATCCCTACTTACATTATGATTTTAGAATCTACAGAAGTCCATTAGATACATGTTACTGCAGATGCACACAGCATTTTATTGCAAAGAGGGGGCACTGTAGAACAAATGAAGGAAGTGGGTAATACTGGTGGAAGGAGACTACATAAACTTTTACTCTGAGTCTTTCAAGAAGGGTTGACTTGAGTCTGAATAGACAAAACGCTAAGGGTCTCTCTTATTGTTCTTTTGAGACCTGCTATATTTTGTGCAATAACACCTGACGATCTGTATGGCTTTTCCTTTTCCCTGAATTTGTACACTCATTCTAATGACACAACTTGCCAGGCAGTAACACAACCTTAGAAGAGTTGCAAATGAAGTTAATACCATGACTGACTGTTAGATTAGGAACATATCTGCTTTCCTGTAATTAAATATTAACATGGACTGATTCTCTCACAACAGCTAGATGACTTCTCTCACAGCACCTGAATTACCTCATCATAATCTCTTCCACAAAGGGCAGTAAAGCCCACAGCACCTCATGGGGATAATCACACAAATATCACTACTAGCCTTCACAGCTTCAAGGGTTAACACAGACGCGTGCTTGGGCATTCTGCCCACTATACCATCACTCACTTCAGAGCCTTGACA